>CADDXX010000651.1:294126-331147 GCA_902810485.1 Alauda arvensis
ACAGAATCACATACCCACGGGAGGCCCGGCCGGCACCACACACTTCCTGTCCCCTCAGGAGGCAGAGGACAAGGCAGGGCACAGAGACACAGGGCACAGAGGCACATACCCACAGGGGATAAAGGCACAGAGGCACATTTACCCACAGAATCACATACCCACGGGAGGCCCGGCCGGCACCACACACTTCCTGTCCCCTCGGGAGGCAGGGGGAGCAGCCTGGCCCCGCGCCAGCCCCTGCTGCAGCAGCTCCTGCACGCGGGCCTCGCTGAGGCGCGGGAAGGGCAGCACGTGCACGCGCAGGTGCGAGCCCTCCGTGGGCCGCGGAACCTTCTGGAAGGCCGAGTGAGGGCTGGGGTTCTCCTGAGGGACAGAACACACACACAGACACTGTGATCCTCAAATGAACACTGCACAGAGGCAGGGACAGAGATGGATTTCACACAGACAGGCTGCAGCAGGGAAAACAGCACTTTACAGACTTATTATGTGAATACCCATGAAAAATAGACAACTAGTTGTAGCTGTAGCTAAATCAATATTAGCATTAATAAATCAACAGTAYCATAYTGAATTTCCTTTGCACGTACAAATKTAATGATCTTTAAAGCTCCAAAATCTTTTGCCATAATGTAGATGATTCACTTCCATTGTCTGGACACTGGATCAATGTGAGAAACCAGAATTTTCAAAGTTACCACATCAACTCTACACACGCAGCAAGTACAGTCAACTTACATTTTTGAAGAGCTGTTCTGCRAGTTCTCGAACATGCTTTATCATTTTTGGTGGATTGCCCTCTTCAGCTTTAATTCTTTCCACTTCAAAGGCCACCAACTTTTTTTTTTCCAAAAGAAGAAAGAATAAAAATGTTGATAATTCATAATTCAATAAAAAGAACAATATTTCCTATTTAAGTTATGAAATGTTAATCTTGAGTTGAAACCAGGGAAAGAAATGTGAACACTGAAAAATGTGTGATGCTGCATTGCTCTGGAACACGAGACATTTCCAGTTTCATGTGCAGCATTTGTTACCAGACAGAAAAGCCCTACAAACCTAAACCAGTCTTGTCACATTTCTATATCCCAACCCAAATTTCTCACGGGTACTACTGCTACAACACAGAACTAATATCACACTCTATTTTTACTCTACATTCAATTCAAAGCCAACACAGTAAAAACTATGGCATTGCTCTTCAAAGTGATTTTTTGGTCTCAGTTTACATTGTTGGATATGTATTTAATGTAATATTTATCTATGAAGTTGTTAACATTTCAAAGAATGTAATTAAACGATTGAAAGTAATTCTGTACTGGCACATGCAATGCATTATGAAGCTACAGATCTGACAATAGGAACAGCATTACCAAAGCTTATACAACTATTTATCTTCATACATATGAGGGGGCATAATTTTATGGAAGTAAACTCAAAATATCTCCTTAACAGAAAATAAGAGTTGAGATGATTAGCATAAATTTGATATAATAAACAGTGGGGATTCAGAAGCATTCCAGTAGTTTTTCCCATGCTGAAAGATCACAGTAAATTGTAATTTACTTGGGAATACAGAACACAGAAACACTTTTCACCTCATCAAACAGATCGCAGGTCCTGAAGGGAGGACCCCTCTCTGACACAAAGCCAGCAAATGCCATTCCATTGAGCACTTTGGTCAGAAAGTCATTCTCGATTAAGCCTCGCTGGCCCAAGAAGGCTGCCTGCAAGGAAGACAGAAAAAAATGTACCCTTTTAAATCAGCATCAAAATTACAACTGCAAGCAACTGTTACRTACTAGTTAAACATTTTCAGCAGCCTATCAGCTTATACTAGTAAGTGGCACTTTCTAATTAAATATTTACTATACATAATATTTTTTAATACCTAAATTCAGAACTGGAAATTTGATGCACACATTTTCTTAAATCTCACAGGTAATAAAGGAAAACCAGTACCTTCAAGCAATGTGTTATTACACACAGAGGCTTCCAAAATGCCACAGTGACTCCTCAAATGTTTATTTGTACTAAATTYCATTAACTTTGTGGTGTATTTCTGTCCTGTCCCAGCAATTAGTGCCACTCAAACACACTGATATTGAGCTATGCCAAAACGATGTGCTCATCACATGTAGATAACTTTATTAACACTTTTAAACTGTCCCACTTGTTCAAAGGCAGGCTTGTGGGAGTAACCTGGCACAAAGGAATACCACAAACACACAGAACTGCTCCTCCYTTACCTTGTGGAAGTGAATGACAGGCTCAGCATGGATCCTGATCAGCTGGAGACACGACCTGTATCCCTGGAAAAGCTGTGCAAACAGCCTAAGGAAGATTGCTCTCACCTCTTTGTCCTGCAAGCAGCAATGGAACACACTGTCAGAATTCCCCTGTAGCCCAATTCCCCCACACTTTGTAGGAATCTGCATGAGAAGTGCCCACAGCCTGAGGAGTGCAGCAGAGATGCTGGTATGGGTGTGGGGTTATCTCAGAACGGCTGGGGCTGGAGGGACACCAAAGAGCACCAGGTCCCCCTGCCCTGCCCTCACATGGCAGAGTCTGTGCCCACCAAAGCATTTCTTTGCTCCACCAATAATACTATAAAGTATAGGGAAAAGCAAACACAAATCCTTAAAAGGAAGCTAGTCTAAAATTTCAGCAGTTTTCCACTTATGAAAGTCAGACACAAAATAACACAGAAACCTTACCAGCATTTTTGAGTGTGATAAAGCTGTTCGTGGGGGAGGGAATGCATAATCTGCTGTTTCCAAATCAGGATGCAAAACCTAGAGAATTTTGAAAACATAATCTTTTGTCCTTCATTTTGCTGAGAAAAAGATAAYTTYTTTTCTTTCTCAARTTAATATTCACTGATATTGAGCACCTCAAGTAATAAATGGAGTTAAATTGTAACTTGTACTACAGAGAATAAACTCTGCTAAAAACAGGAATGTTGCATGAATCAGTGTATGAAATCTCATTTCCAGTGAGCCTGAAAGCTTAATATGAAACTTTTCATTCTTTGCAGATAGGTGAGAGGGTGAAAAGCAGGGATTTYATCCMAACATACCAGAGAAAGTGCCATTTGAGTCTGGTGCAGCAGTGGCTCTGGCAGCTGGGACAGATGAATACATTCAGGAATTTTAATTGTTCCTCCATCCAGGTCTGCTATGATTACATCCAACTGCAAGGGACAAACGGGAGAAGTGCATGCAGTGAGCAGAGCTTAAAAACACAGCACTTCAAATTTCTGCACAGGAGTTTAAAAAAACAAATTAAAACAATACCAACTGTTATGTACAGAATGCTTTTGATACAGGAAATACTCCAAATAGTTCCTGTTRCTGCATGTAGCCCTGAGAAATGAAACGAAACCCAAGGAAATGCCTGCCTGGGCTGGGGGAGCTCCAGCACTCACCAGCTCGTGGATGTCACTGCGGAAAACGGAATGCACCCCGATGATGAAAGGAGTGGGGGAGCTGAGAACCTCCAGCAGCTGGGCAGGAAGGATTGGGATGTAGGGATAACTGGGGAAAGAACACATCAGATATTTCTSCCTTAAGTGTTTCCACTGCCAGGATGCAACCAGATTTTTATTAATTATGTGTACACGCTAGGATTTGCATATAATCATTAACAGCTTTGCTTATTTGAACAAATACAGCACAGCTTCTTTTGTTTGGGACAAACAACAAATAATTTGTTTTTGTAATAAATTATATTTGGAATAAAAATTACAAAATKAGTTATAAAATTATTTAACAAGCTCCAAGAATGCAAACTCAACTCACCTGTATTTGAGGGGAAACATCAAAGACTCCAGAGCCCTACAGGCATCACTGAGCCTTTGGAARCTTGCTGAGTGAAAGAGAACCTTATTTTCTGTAAGCACGGCACAGAATAAGCTGAGCACATTTTGGATTCCTTAAAAAATAAAACAATAGGAAAGAACTGTAACAACACGCCAAAAAAAATCAAAATTACATTAAAATGTACCATTTTTCTGGAGGGACTTTCAAAAAGCATATGGTAAACACATGAATTGCCAAGTTCCAAGTTTTTCTACCTTTCATTTGCCTAGTGCAGCCTGCTTGTTTTCCAGGTTACTAAAATGTATTTTTACATTTCAGACATACTGCATTACATCTCCCTTTCAATAACACTTGCAAGGATTTCCACTTCTCAGCACAAATCCCATCTAAATAATGATTTCTAACAGTGTTTTGTGCATCTTCTGCATGGCCTTCTGTGTATCCAGTGCTCAGCTCTGGYCACTGATCCAGGCTTAACCTCCCAACCTCTTGCTATCTCCAAGCAGGGAAAAGAAAAATAAAATCATACTGCTAAGTTCCAAAGCAAATGAAARGATTCCTTTTATTAGTGAATCCATTCATCCTTTATCCATGGAGAGCATTCTAGGAGTCAGGAGGTTAAAAGAGGGCAGTAAGAGTATTCATCATTAGAAAGATACTTAAAGGAAGATCTGGATGTTTAAAAAACCCCACTAGATTTAGGGTAAGACTCAGGAATCAGATGATGGGATGGTTTGGGGGCTTTTTTATATCATCTACCTAAGAGACACAGCTATGTGCTTTCAGGGAAAACCAAAAATATATTTCCTTTAAAAAAGAAGTCCCATCCTGAGAAGCAGACATGCCTGACACATGTAAGATATGCTGAAATTTATGAAATTTCCTGAAATATGCTGGAAAGTATGATGTTTCCCTGAGGACATGGCTTGTGTTATCAGTAAAACAGTCTGGATTACCTTCCCAAAGCTCCTGCTTATCTTGCAATAATGTCCTCAGAAAGAAGAGTGACTGTGGGAGAGCCACTATATTCMTATCATAATTAACACTTGGGGTTTTTTAAGTAATTTTTATTGCACGTTTTGACAAATCTATTTTTCTTCCATAATGTATGCAAATTTTCTTGCCTGCTGTAATTGGCCATGGAAGGTGAATTTGAAATGCTTACAGAGTGCACCTGATGCAGCCCCAGCTGTGCTGAGCTCGACAAAAACACTGCTTCATTTGCAGAAATCATGGAAGAGACCAAACCTGAGAGCATCTAACACACCTGGACAATGAAACCCAGGCTGACTGAAAAGCTTCAAGAGCCCACACAGCTTCTTTGTACCAGTGTTTTCCTTCTCTAAATGCTCTCTGTGCAAGTCAGAAAAACATAAAATACATAATATAAATAAAATTAAAAGTGCAACACAGACAGCTAATCTGGAATTTTCTTATTTTCAAGAAGACAGCCACTAACTCAATACAAAATCATTGCTCCAGGTGTAGTTTGAAATACATTTTTTTCAGGAATATCAGCAGTACAATGACTGTGAGGGAAACTTTCACCTGCTAGAATCAAACCAATTATAAATAGCAAGACTTCTGATTACTTTCCTTTTCTAAACCATTGATTAAATTGTTTGGGGGTGTTGTTSCAAGCCTGCCAAGCTGTTTACTGAGAACAAACCCTTCCAGAGAACAGGCTGAGTTTCCTCAGACACAATCTGTCTGCAGCCTTGAACCTCTGCTGCTCTGCAGACTCCACTCCACATCCGAGGCTCATTTGTCAGGGCATAAATAGACAACATGAAAAACAACAAACAAGTTGGTTTTTACAGATTGCTCCTCTGCAGACAGACATCCTGTAAAATATTATACATATGCTGGAAAATTTTGAATGGAGGCTTCCTGACCTTCACTGTTTTCAAGTATTTAAAGAATCTGTAATTTGTACTAAATTATCTGACATCCTACATCAACAAATGTATCATTCYGCCTGCTTCCTGTTGTTCTAGAATTTAAGTACTTATTTAAGCACAATTAAAAAAACCCACCAAACACAAGGTCTACTTGACAAGTTACTGTCTTCTATATTGTATGAAATCAAAACATTACCACTTACTTCTTTAGACTTTGGTAAAGAGTCAGAAATGGATTCAGAAACTCAACTAGCTGACTACATTATTATGCCAATATGCCATTCCTGAATTACTGGACACAAGAAAAAGCTTAATAGACAAAATAATCCATAACTTAGCCAGACTAATCCGGGAAATGGGTCAACAAAGCCTGAAAAGCCTTTCTGAAAGGGCACTGGAGACTGCATGGTACAAGTTCTGTGCCAGGCAGTGTCAGGSTCTAAAGATAACCAGGAAAAGAGAAAAACAAAACTCTTTTCATATTTATTTTTAGATGTGGCTGCATAACTCTGCTAATGACCAAAATACAAGCTTAACTAGTAAATAAAAGGCAGTAACAGTACTCAATACTCACACAGGTGATCTGAGCTAAACTGCATTGATTTGCCCACCCAAAAATCACACAGCATCTCCAACCACCTCCACAGAGTGAGACCCCAATGACTGCTGTGCCACCCAGCCCAGGACCAATGTGCATTCAGGAAAGCATGCAGGTTATTAGAGCAGGGCTGCACACTCCATGACTGAATCACAAATGGGGAGCATTCTGGGTGTGCCAGCACACAGCCCTGGCAGGGTTAATTCATCCTGCTTTTGGCTGGGAAACAAGAGGACATGAGTCAGATGAGTACCCCAAGAGATTTACTAATCTGGGCTYTGTCAGACTGGGGAGGAAGAGAAGCAATCCCTGCAGCATTGAGGGAGCTGAGACTCCCTCAAAGAATGCAGCATTTCATGAATTCCTCCCAAATTCTGAGCCCACAGGAGGAAACATGGGTGTGACAAGCACTGCTGAGGCCAACCTCCATTTTTAGAGATGCATTTCTGATCTGGAACTGAACTGAAGGCAGYTCAGAATCTGAGCCATGAATTCTGCATGCTCTGTGAGAAGGGTGGGATGAAGGCTGGGAAGAGGAAACAGGAGAACCATACAGAAAGATTCTGCTATGAACACCAGGAAAGCCAACTGATCACCAAAAGCTATCAAAGAGACTGTGAAAATGAGGGGATCTATRTAAAAAGCATGTCTGAGCTGATGGATAAGCATTCCTGGAGCTGTCACTCCCCCATCCACACTGAGCCAAGCAGAGGGCTGTTCTCCAAACCTCACTCACACAGGCACAGAGGAGCAGGGATTAAGCACAGCACATGATCTGCTCAGGAAAAGTCAGTCTGTCTGTCATCTGTATGTTGATACCACTCCATTATTGCCAGTTTTCCTAAATCCCCCTGCAGACCCACCTAAAGCCCTCTGGCTTTCCTGAGCCCCCAAATACACCTCTGCCAATACACCACCACTCATTTCTTCCCAGAGACAACGATAAAGCCAAACACAATTTTCAACAGGAGGTTCAGATAATAAGGTTTTCATCCCTGAAAAAGATWAGTGCAATATTGTTTCTTATGCATATTTTAAAGCTTTACATTCCCAAAGGGAATTTGATAAGCTCCAGGTTAATATGACTGTGTTAAGTGAATTTTCTTGACAAAGCAGAAAAGGCATAGGAAGGTAAACTAGACAAAAACCCCTTCCATGTACAGAAAGTATTCACACAGCAGGGAGGGAAATGCCAATTTCACGTGAAGGCAGTAAAGTGAATTACACAAATACACAGACATAACCTGCATTCCCAGTTAAGAGTTTGCTACTGACTGTATGTCTGAACTTTTTACAGATGAATTTCCTTCATCCATTCCTTAGAACTGCCTTTTCAAGAATGATTTTATTGTTTGAACCAAAAGTTTTGTGAAATCTTTTCCCCACGTACATCAAAAGATATGTTATAAAAATAAGCACGTTAACAGAAATTATTTACAGCAGTTTGATTAGCCARAACTATCCCTTTGTATTCTGATAGCAAATCTAAAATTGAGATTTCAGAAAKGATTTGCAACTGCTGATGTATTTAAATAGAGCAGTTTACCATCCCTCCAAACTGATTCATAGATAGCAGACAGCAAAGGAGGGTTCTCTTCAGCCACCAACAGACATTTTAAAATTCAGAGGGAGCATTAAAACTTTTTGAGCAACCTGATTTGTTTTTAAGATTTCATAATTGGTCAGGATTCATTTAAAGCAGAAGAAGTGTTCTTTAACAGCAATTCAGAGTGAGGGTAATACCAGCAGGATCCTTAGAAAGTMAATGTCTAAGAATGAGAAGAGCATTGTCTTTCTTGAGCTGTACACAGGAAAAATGGTCAAGGATACACAAGAAACTGCAAACATACCTGTTTCCTGTGCAAGGACTACAAAGTCTTTCTCAAGGAACATCACTACAGAGGCATTCCATGAACATAACCAAAAAGCAATCTGTTCCTAGGAGGATCCCTTCCAGTATTTGCTATAAGCAGAGACAAGTTTCTTTTTTATTTTTTTTTAATTAGTCTATTTAATAGACATTTGCTTTTTGGAGCTTACATTTTGTCCATCTCTGAAAAACAATAATTTGTTTACAATCTTCTGAGACGTGTCTTCTGAAGTTCTGCTGTAAGCAGAAAATAACTCTCTTCTCAAATATCTCAAAACAAATTTTCACCAAATAGTTTAAAAAATTTTAGTTGAATTGTTATAGAGGGAACTGTAATCWACAATTTTATTTCTATAATTTGAAATGTTTCCTTTTTAAAAAAAGCTCATTAACTACAGCACCTTATCTACTACACAGCTTCAAGTTTATTTACTTRTGCCAGATAACTTTTCTTTCTCAGATTTATCATTTGCTTTAAACAAACCACTGCACAGTTTGCCTCATTAAAAGAGCAGCACAAGTTCAGAGTGGATACAAGGGAGCATCTTGTGCTGTGTGCTTTGCTGTGCTGAAAAACACTGAAAGAAATACTGGATGTGAGAACTCTGGTGGCTCCAGCTCATTTCAGAGTCCTGAATCAGCAGCACCAGCTCAGGGGATGCTGCCCACACTCCCAGGGGATGCTGCCCACACTCCCAGGGGATGCTGCCCACACTCCCAGGAGTTTCTGCCGGTGAGAGGGAACTCTCAGCATGGCTGGGTCAGGCACCACCTCAGCACAGGAGAAGGAGCAGCACTGTGCAGGTGGAAGGGGCCATTCCWGACAGGATCATCTGCTTGGCAGGTGATGCTGCTGGGGAAATGARGCTCCAGAGTCTGTCCATGAAGAGCCTTTACTGGCAAGTGCAGCAGAGTCCCTGTACAAAACTCACYCAGACAATGTCCCTTTATTCCCAGCAGCATCTAGAAGAACACTTTCCTTTTGTTCTGCTCTTGCAGCCCCATTAGCAGTAAATGCCACATCAAATCCCTTCATAATCTRTTTGTTCTTTGATGAACTACACAAATCCACTTGGAAAGCCTGAATGGTAAATTCTCCTGGGCTGGGTTATGGAGCTAATTGCAGCTCACCAGCCAGGGGGATTTAAACTGAAACCAGAACACAAGCCAACAGCACCCACTCATGTGATGCCAGGCCCCATAGGCTGGAGAAYATACAATTTATTAACATCAAAGACTGATTAGAAGTGTATCTACTTCATTTAATCACACATGCTGCTAAAAACCAACACAAGTCATTATGTTCCCATCACAGGGTACAGGATGAGTGAGTGGGGTGAGAAGTTTGTAAACAACCTGASAGAGTAAAAACAGTTCTGGTTCCTATCACTGAGATCTCATCACAACCTTCACTGCACCTCCCTGTCACAGGTATTACTGCACTGGAAATAGCTGCATTTCAGTAATGCTTCCTGTGCTCTGCAGGTTCAACCTCTCATTGCTCTGCTGCCCCACAGAATGAAATATTAGAATATYCTTGCTGTATGTCAAAGACACCAGGATTTTCTGAGTCAACAGGCATAAGCCAGCTCACGTGCTGACTGTGCAGTGACCCTTTCCTGATGTCTCCCAGCCATACAAATGCAGATATGGATTCAYCAGGAATGTGCTTTCCCATTTATCCATAATTTGGTACTGTCATCTGTTGGCATAAAATACATTACATGAGGCTGAACATTTTATCTCCCCTAAACCAGAACTGAAATACTGAGAGGTTATTTTATTACAGAAAACATTACTCAAAGTGTCAACAAACGAAGTCAAAAGCAAAAATTCTGGGTATTTTAATATACACTGGATTTAGAAATATGGCACTGAAGGGTCTGTAAGCAGTGAAAGAGAAAGCCTTTTCCCAGCTGTATCAGCCAAGCCCAAAGTGATCCAGCCTCATTTGAAATGCACTGATGATGCTTTGCATGGCTGTTCCCAACAGCAGCTCCAGGATGTTCCCTGCCCTGCACAACAACAGCTCCATGTGCTGCCAGAACCAAGGACAGAGCCAGCCCAGCCCAGSCTGTGCTCACATTCCTGCAGAGAGCACAACTTCTGCTCTGTGACACTGCCACAGCCTCAGAGCCCTGCTGAAAATGGGGCTTTCACAAATCCACCAGAGCTGGGAAGTGCAACCCTGTCAGTGTAAAATCCCTTGGAACACAAATATCTGCTTCCAAACAGAGCTGGAGCAGCACACCTCAATTAAAAAATCATTAATATAATGCTGCTGCAATTAAGATCTTGTCCAAACAAATTTTTGAACACAAATAATTACAGTATATTCATCATATTAAAAAACCCAAACCTCCATCATTCTTCATTAGTTTCTAGCAAATCTTCTGGACACTTGAATTCACTCCAAAAAAACTCTGAACAGGTATGACAGTTAAAATATGATCCCTTCATTATGTTCTGACTGGATTTATCACCCTATAACAGTAATAGGGTTTGGTTCCACAACTGTTTAAAGCTACAAAAATCATCTCTGTCAGTGTCACTCCATGGAAATATGGGAAGTATTTCACTTCTCTTGGCTTGCTTGCTGTTGTTTAATTATTTAATTTGAAGCAGCTCTCTGTGGTATCAGGGAAGGATCTGCTCTGATGCAAAAGAAAGGCAAGAACAGGGCAAAAGGACACAGAACACTTTGAACTTCTCAGTCCCAAGTCACAATGTTGAAATTTGGAATTGAAGTCACATTAAGAAAATTCATCAATGCTGGAGTGAAGCATTTTAAAGTGCTTGTACTGAAGTACTTCACTGCCATCACCACAAACATCTGCCCCAGTATTTACATTTTGTGCAACTGTAATCATCTTTACAAGTTTAATCAATCAGTCACTTTTGAGATGTGGAATTACAGATATTTAATGACACTGCASTCTCCAACTGTACCACAATATTTTTAATTACTCTTTTTTAGAGGCTTCATATACTGCCTAAAGGTACACACACACAATTTCTAGTTAAAAACATTTTAAGACACATAAAAAGGCTGAAGGATAATGATATTTAAAACTTTCAGTTGCATCATAGTTTGGACAAATCAAAGACARGCCTGCCAAGCTCCACCTACCATGAGCACTCATGTCCATGTCATTCCACCTATTYAATCTCTGTTCCAAAGCTCCCTTACCTCGTGTCTCCATCCAGAGCAGAATTTACTTCAAAGTGTCATTTCCACCACTTAAAAACTTACTTTCTTTTACACACAAAGTCAGTATGATTTCACTGAAAACAGTTGAGTGGTGAATTYAAGACAGGAGGAGGAAAACACAGGCAAACAAAACAGAGCAGGGGAAATAAGGACATAGGAAAACAGACCTGATATGAGACTAAACAAGGAGGAAAGGAAGGAAAACTCTTTTGTCTTTGATTAAGTACTTGGAAAGGAGAGAGAAATTCTTCAGGAAAATAAACTTTCCTAATTGTTCTGCTCAGCTTAGCAATGTGATTCATGCTACCAGTCCTTGAAATGTGCAAAAATCAAAAGTGCTGCCCAAGCCTCAGGTTTTTGTTCTGCTCCTTAGGCCACTGGTTTTTTGTCCTGGCCTCTTTTGATGCCTCTTGTGGGGATGGAGGCTCAGACTCCAAGGACTGAGCACATCACTGCTGAGGGGAGCAGGGCTGGGGTCTGCAGGAAAGGGCTGAAGGCAGAAACTCAGGAATGTTCAGTTGATGCAGTGAGACAGGAGAGAAATAGAAGCTAAACAAAACCTGAATATAACCTAAATCTCCTCTGAGCCTGAAGAAAGCTACTGCATTTTGAAGCTTCTAGAGATACCTGCCATCTTACCAACAGACAACAAGCAGGAGAAGGGTACTGAAAGTCTTCCTGCCACTTGCATAGTTTTGAAAAGGAACTTTATGAGTCCTGTTTTCCCACCTAATCCTTTAATTGATTAAATAATTTCTAGTGATCCAGCTACAGGCCTGGTTTTTGTCACACTATTTCTATATATTAGGCTTTTTTAAATTTGAAAAAAAAAAAAAGAAGGTATGATTTAAAATGTCAAACACTGCTGTTCCTTATTACTAAGCCCAAAACCTTTGGGGATATTTTTCCCAACTGCAGTTTCRGGCCTAAGCACAAATAAGGTCTGTTTCCAGATATGCTGTGCACTTGGTCATCCAGGGAGGGTCATCTGCTGACATGGAGTTATCCTGCCAAGCAGAAAAAGCATCAGGAGGCCWCTGTTGCACAATAGTTCTCAAAATAAATGTTGAGATTACTTTTGTATCTATTCATAGCCACACGTGCTGTCCTGCTGCCCACCTTCCTCCAAGAAAGAGCTATTTTTAAAAAGGTCATTTATGCAGTTCACAATTATTTTTCTRGCTACTCTTCCATTTTTCTGTTAGTGACTGAGAGAGGATGAAGTGATCTGTAGCAGCAGAGCAGGAACTGAAGGTGTGGTTGTGTGACAGAAYGGTCAGTGTTTGTGTCCTGAGCAGCCTGGAGGGGACAGCAGCACAAAGCTCCWGCACAGCTTTTACACACAAACACACATCAAGCTCCTGTTCCAAGCAGGCAAGAGAAACACAGCAAGTGTGAATATTGCTCCAAGAAGCACAAAAACCTCTGACAAGTTCAGCTGTGATCTCCAGCAGAAAGAATTAGGCCTTATCTTAGGAAAATAAGCTTTCTCAAAGGGATGATCCAGGGGCTTCTACCACACTCTTCTGTATTCAGTGCCTTTAACTCTTCCTGAGACTACATGAGAGGTGACAATAAATGAGAATTTATTTCAAACAGTCTGTCCCTATTTCCTGGTCCCTCTTTTACAGTGAACAACTATTGCAAACAGGCACGTGTAGCTGTATTAACAACTCTTTTTTTAGTAAATCCAAACCAGAAACTTGGAATTAACAAGCCTTGGCACTCAGAACATGATGACAGCCAAGCACATACATAGGAATGGAATTTGGTGCTGCTCTGGAGAGTGAGGTGCACTATGAAAACACATTTTCTAATCTGTGTCCTTTGAGACCCCAGACAATTCTACCATTGTGCTGTATCCCCAGAAACATCAGCTGAGGGGGAGAAAAACCCCAAACAACCCCCCAACACACAGAGAAACAAAACACTCAGTGGTCAGAAACAGGAGGTGGGAAAAGCAGCCTTTTGCACAGTGTTCAARTATTCCTTTATAAAAATCTACCTGCCAGCTCATCTGCACATTCCTTAACTCATCCCAGGCATTCCCAGGCCAGGACACCACCCCTGCCACACCAAAGGACAGGGACACACACACAGGGCCTACAGRAAGCCTTTAGACAAGATATTCCTGACAGCTCTTACAGCCCTGTAAAACACAAAGTTCTGCTACAACAGACAAGGGACACAACTCCTCTCTCTGTCCATGAGCTTGCAGGATCCCTSCAGGGGAACAGGATGTGAGCCCACGAGCTGCTCGTGACAAGATGTGCCAGGCTCTGTAACCAGGCACTGTCCTCAGCCTCTCCCTTCTTCAGGCCAGTTGAATCATCACTCACTAAAACTCTGAGCACTGAGTTTTTGTTCCTTATCTCCCTCTGTCTCCCCCTCCTSCTGCTGATCCCCATATCCTCATGTGCACCCTGACTGGAAAGAGCTGCCTGACTCACACTTCTCACCAGGCACCAAAATGCAACAAAGACACAGCTCTACACATTTATTGGAAGTCAGGAGGAGAAAATAAAGCAGAAGAGCAGCAGATCACAGCAAACAGACAGCAAAAAGGCTGATGGACTATGGGAACAGAAGGATGAGATGCTACACAAAGAGTAAATTGGGGGTACAGATATTCCACAGTGTACAGGAGTAAGGAATGACACAAATTCCAAATATAAAGGTAAAGGATTTTTGACTGCTAGCACAACAATCTGGTCCTGGTTAAACTCCAAACTCTTCAGTGCTCTACTACAGCAGATTTAGGAATTTACATGGCATCCATCTGTATATATTAGTATATATATTGYTGTATTATTACATACACTCCCCTCTGCCCCAGTCACTCACACACACTGCATGGTGGGGCTGTGCTACAGGGCCTCCAAAGGTTCCTTCCCACCAAACATCTCCATGGTTCTCTAACTCTGCAGATAACCTAGCACAGGCAGGCTGCACAGAAGGGTTCTCTGAATGTCTTACAGAAGGTAACAGCACAGTTAATCATTCTTTCATTMGAAATAAATCAGTATTTCCCATGCAGCTTTCTTGGCACATGATTAGAAYTGAATTAGAACAGAAAATGCCTCATTTTCTAATTTAGAAAAATAGTTTTTTCTAAAGCAGACCTAGACATACCCAGCTGCTGAAAGAGCAGAGCCACACTGGTGCCTGTGACAGGAAGGCTGTCATGCAGAGGAGTCTGGATCAGCTGCCGGTCTCCAGCTCCCAAAGAAAACAATTTCTGCAGAAAGAATTTCAGTTTAATTCAATTTGTATAGAGTGAACAAGCTGTTGTCACACAGATAAGTGATTCATACTGCAAACATTATTTATTTTCTATACAGACATTTAAAGTCAAACAGAGATCTGAGCTACAATTAGGGGACAGTGACAGTCTCCCTGAATGTGCAGCCTGACAGAGTGTCCCTGGCATTGACACTGACGTAGTTAAATAGTACAGCTTTGAAGGCAGTTAATCAAAGCCCCACAAATGCATAGGAATAATTTATAAAAAGAGTATCAAGAAACAAACCTGACTTTGTGCTCACAAAAAGCAGAAAGAAGTCTATTTGCTAGAAAACTTTATTTTAATTTTTGAATGCATGGGCTATTTGAATATTTAATTCCTCTGAGGAAACCACCTTTGAGTTACTTTTCAGCATTTAAAAAACAAATTATGAAAAYAGAARTTTAAATGACTTATCAAATAAGTGACCAGKGGAATCCTGAACTCCATCAAGGAACAAACATGCATTAATGAACTGATAGGAAGGTTATGTTAGAAAATGGCAAAGAACAAAAGCCTTTAAAAAAAATTCCTGTAGCAAGCAAAAATATTCCTGCACACTTTATTATTTAAGAACTAAACTTATACAAACTGCTTAATTTGTTAATGTGCCCTGTAAAAGCCAACTCAGTGACAAAATGAACCCTTTGACCTTCTCCTGGAATGGAATTTCTGCTGTCTTTGGAAGCCAGGCCACAGGGAAAGCACTCACAGGCCACAGGGAAAGCACTCAGCTGAACTATGATCTTTTTTCCCTCAAAAATATCTCAAGAATTTATTTTCTGTTTTCCTCATAAATTAAATTAACTGGAAAAACAGCCAATTCCCCCCCTGTATTTACCTGGGAGCCCCCAGCAGCAGGGACGAGGCAGGAGCAGAGGTTGGCAATCAGGGTCTCCAGGGGCACGTTCAGGCTGTCCACGTACACGGTGTAGATCAAGCCAAGGCAGGCCTGCAGAGGGGACAGCACTTGTCACACTGCAGCACAGCCAGGGGACATGCCAAACTGCTCAAAGAATTATGTATATCATCTTTYAAAAATCAGTTTTTCTTAATAGTTMCTAGTGCATTGAGGTACTCTCCAAATAACTAATTTGTCACAGAGGTAAATTGATTTTGAAATTAATTTTACAATTAATTTTTTAAAAATTAGCTTGGCTACTTACAAGGGATGTAAGGTCTCTGAATGTTTCTGCTCTGTTTGCTACATGAGAAGTGCTTTATTATGAGTTACTGTTAAAAATGATAAAAATCAATGCAGCCCCATCTGTGCTGTGAACTGCAATGGATTTAAACCTGCCTGGATTCCAGGGTAGAACACTGGTTAATCACTCAGCTTCTGAGGCTCATTCTGAGACCAGTATCAATCACTAACAGTTCCATATGTTATTTAGCTTACATTCTTTATTTTATCAATATAAATGTATTTTATATTAATAGTATGTTAATTTTTCAGCRTATTTTATTAATGGATCCAATTTTGATTGAGAAACCACAAATACAGCTTTAGCATTTTGACAAATAATTTAAATCCAGATCAGCACGACATTCTAAGAAGCCTTTGGACACAAGAAAATAACTGCTCCACAGCATCTTTTAACTGCTGTAACTTTGATAAATCAGCAAATATTTTAGTAATTCTCTTCTTACAAATAAYTCCAACAGTAACTTCTCATCTCACACATAGTTAGACAGTGAAACTGTGCYGTGGGTTGCTCTAAAATATGAATATCAGGAAAGTGAACTAATTATAGGAAACCCCCACACAAGCAGCACCTCTGGTTCAGGATGTCATTTAACTGGTATTCACATTTAATTACAAAAGAATTATTTGTAGAATTATTTCTACAGCCTGCCCTATCCTTACACACTTTGTTCTGCATTTGCTCTGGGCCACTGTGAGAGACAAAACTCTGGGATGTGAGGAGTTTTAACCTCATTTGGCGCAGTCACCCCTAATGCCTACAGACAATGCTGAATGATTTCCTCCCTTGATCTGCAAAGTGAACTTTATTTGTTTCTGTTAATGTGTATTAGCTTAGGAGAAATTTCAGCTTTTCATTTGTCTCAGATAAGTGATATTTCACCAGCTGAAAGTAATCCAAGGGCCCAAATCTCTGYCATGCATCTTAATTTGGTCTGGAGAGGACCTGGACATTTTGCTGTATCTATGAGGAGAACTAGGTTTTCACTGTTAATTTACCCTGGTACAGTGAGTAAAATACTGTCTGGTTCTGTCCCAATAACTCCTTTCATCAGGCAGTACAATGGAAAATCTCTGCCCCTCCTTCTGTGTAGTTTCAGAACTGCCTGGAGGGTAAAAAGGCACAACTTTAACCTGCAGGGGCTATTTGCTGTCACAGATGTTGAATTTTATCTAGTTCAGTCTGAAGCTACTTTTGCTTTTCAATTCCCAAATCAATCCTGAGTGAGACATTTTAAATCCAAAGCATCATTGCTACTCATTTAAAACCAGATTTTYCTGCTGACACATTGCAAACAGCAACTGCAAGTCCTTTACCCTGAAGATCTCTGGATAATCCAGTCTGGACACCAACACCAGGCTTTTAGGAGCAAACACCTCTGCTGGCTGGATCAAACCAGACTCCTCTTCACCTTCCATCTCTTTCGTCCCCTTGAAAACACAAACACTTCCATCAATCAGCAGSAAGAAAACTCAAACCAAAACTCTGCATTTTCACCAGAATTAACATTTCTCAGAGCTTCAGAAAAGTACTGCATTATTTGAAACAAAAATCAGGTAACAGGAGCACACCCCAATGAACTCCCTAAAGCTTTTAAATTTATTTAATTTTATTAAAAGTGACCCTGGGAAGTGCTGCACCAATGTACCTGAAACAGAGCTCCCTAAGGACAGCAGTTTGGCAGGACACTGTCCCACATTAAACACTCCCTGCTGCACATTTCAGATAGGGAACAGGATCACCAAAGTGTGCATTTACACTGATTTACAATCCCCCCAAATACACACATCACACATTTCACAGAAGAATGTTTGGTCGTCCTCCTCATATGAATATAATTCAAATTCTTACAGAATTCCTGCTAACATTACAGCTAAAATTATCTGTAATGTCATCTCCAGCCTGACCTAGTGAATTTGGAATTTAAAGAAATTTCTTCACCAGARAACTGGTTCAGATTTCTCAAGAACAACAAAAAAAAATTCCTCACACTTAGGAACCACTGAGGTTACCAAAGAGAACAGCTCAGTGCAAATAAACTTTCAGTTGTCCATGATATTGTGCAAGTGGCTAAAACCTTCTTGCCAGAACTTATTCAATCACAAATAGTTCGTTATTATTCACAGCCAAAACTGAAGATGTCACTAAATATTTTCATTTCTAAAATTTCATACATTCTTCCACAAATGAAGTTTTCAGATGACAGAATGCCTTTGCTTTCCAATTCCTGCATGCAATTCTCTCCAACCCCGCACCACCCACYTCATCTCTTTTATTTGTCCCTCTGACCAAGCATTCTTCCAAGCAAAAATCACTTTATTATCTTAATGAGGAACACGAGAAAAATGATGTCCATTTTCATATGACAACACRAAATAGCTGCCTTCTATTTCTGTCACATTACTACTCACCATCATCTCAGTTTCTTTATAAAAAATGCCAGCATTTCTCCTAAATGGACAAAATCTGATAAAGATGCTCTTAAATGCCAGGAATGCTTTATTTCACAAGCTCCMCTCAGAATGTACAGTTTCTTTGGGCAGATGCTGACCCCCAATTCAGCATGCAAGTTACAATGATGTAAAAAGGAGAGTGCCTTGGTTTTGCTCAGAATGCCTTGGTTAATAGAGTCTAACACATTAACATTAATGAGTTAATAGAGTCTAACACATTAACACCAAAATAAAACCAGCTGGTTCAACAATACACACACACACACGGGCAGACACTTGGCTTTGTACATGACATTTTCACCTCAATGCCAAGCAGTGCACTCACAATGACTGTGCTCAGTTGAGTTTGCATCTCACTTCTGAGCTAAAATTGTGATTCACAAATTCAAAGGAAACACAACAGCTCAGCAGCCCCACATCCCACACAGGTTCATTAATTTCCATCCCTTTTAATGCTGACAGGGAGAGCTTTTACAGGAATCACAGCTCCCTCCCCCAGCCCCCCAAAATCCCCCCATTTTTTAATTATCAGCAGAACTTTACTGTATCAAGCACTCCAAGGAGCAAGGATGAGTTCCAGGCATAAAGACAACAGCTTCAGGATATCTGACAAACTGCTATTTATTTGTTTCCTTGTTTTCTGAAAACAACTTGTTCYTCACGTTAGCCAAGGGATGTACATGGCATCAATCCCAAACCAGACAAATCCAGTGTTATTATTTAAACACCCTTTAATGAGGAAGGTGACTGGCAGCTGCAGTCACTCTCATGCAAGTCTCAATTTCTGCTTAAAAACGATGTCAAAGCCTACAGAAGGAAAAGGTGACTGATTGTACTGCAGTAAAACACTGCAACTCATTTAAAGGAACAGATGTGGCAGCYAACAWGAAACAAAGCTTTAAAAAACAACTTTACTCATATTAACCTTATCTTCTTTTATTAAACAGAGATATTAATTGCCATGAGCTAGCCTTCAAACGTTCAGGCTTCCCCTTGAACTTCTATAAACCTAATTTTGCCACAACAATTGCATTATTTTAAGATGTCAGCTCTGCTTYTAAATATTGACATTTAGCTTCAAGATAACCATCTAGCCAAAATCAACATCARGAACCAAAGTCAATTATGGAAGATCAAAAGGACCTACCAATATGGTCCACAAAAATTCCCCCTGCTGCTGAGTGCAGCWTTATTATCATCTGCTCCATCAACACGGAGCTGAATTACACATGAACACAGCCACCCTTCTTCTCCTACCTTTTCACCCCAGCCTTCAGAATCTGGGATTCCAGCTCTGACTCATGTTGAGCACAGAAAAATGAGGCTTATCCTCCTGTCAGCGGGAGGAAAACCAATTTAAACTGAGGTACTAACAGAAAAGTTAGAAAGCACAAGGCCTTAGGTGGAGCTGTTCTGAAGGTGGAAGCTGGCAGGCATCACCTGAAACCCAAAGGAAATCAAATGGGAGCAGGAAGTGAAGTTAGAGCTGTGCTTTAATGGTTTGTTCACATCTCTCATTACAAAACTTGCACTCCAGTACTTCATGATGTCAAACCCAGTTTGCCCTGTGCAGAATTCTGCACTGAAATGATGCCAAGCCCAGCAAGCCTCCTGTTTTTCTATTAACTGCCCAGCAAAGATTTAGAGACCAYGCTCAATTTCTTATTTTAGGAAAAATGATTTCAAGTTTACTTTAGTAACCTTATGCCAATTACTCACTTGGGACAGATCCCTTTCTCCTCATGTGACTTGGTCTGTGTTTGTCTTATTTGCAGCCAAAGTCATGCTTAGCTGCTTTATTAACAACCAAAGGCCAAAAAACATTCAGCATCAATTAATTTTATTTACTTGTCAGAGTATATAAATGCATGTATCCAATAAATTCTAACACATGGATGAAAGTTAAAATAAACKAAGCTGACTGCTGCCAGCAATCAGATCTGCAGCCTGCCTGCAGCCTGTGCTGAGCTGGAACCACAGGTGAGCAGATCTGCTTGGGGCTTTGCCTACAGAACCACAGCACTGCAGCCAAGCCTRCACTGGGAAAAATTAAACTGGCATTAAAGCCTTTATCTTCATTTAATTACTTCAAAATGGGGCTAACACGCTCCAGTAATGCACAGTAAGGAGCCTACCAACTAAAGCAGATAAGGATCAAAGACAGAAAGTGATATGAGGATCATAAAGTTATCACATGGAGTAATCTCAGGGTTTTATGACAGCCTATAACTACTGACACTTCAGAGTACAAATGTGACAGTGAAGTTTGTAATGCACCTTCCAGCACCACACTGAATGTACCACCACACTCTGTTAGGTGTTCCCCATTTCATACAGCTGAAAGCCCACGGGCAATAATCAACAGCACTAATTGCTTTYCATGTGTTAATCACTGAGGACTGGGGAAGAACTGCAGCACCAGGCCCTCAGCAAGAGCAATGCATTAGCAAACATCAATCCAGAGCTTCGAGTTCACTAAACCTTCCTGGATTTGCCCAAAGGCAGCTGATCCATGAATTCCACCCCTTCTCACCTCAGACCCAAACCMAGGTGAGCAAACTGCAGACACCTGTGGAACTCCAGCAGAGCAAAAGGCAGGACTCAAACCTAAGAACGCTGTCATTCACACCCTATTTTAACTCAATATAATGTGTTTTTTTAACAATACAGAACAGCACGTGTAGACACACACCAAGGCAAAATTTTACACCCCCAGATTGTTTTGTCTAATTAAAACACAGCTAATCCCTTTGAATTGCACGTGGGGAAATGCAGAGAAGCCTTGCAGTGAATTAATTGCTGAATTGGTATCACAGCACTGGTGGGAGTCAGCTGAATCTGATCTCCACTGACAAAGAAATGCCTCTGCCTCAGAGATAGCATCAGTCCTGGGAGCTGAACTCGGGGCCTCTGCTCCCCAGCACAGGAGTTAAGAGGACGAGGTGACCTTTACCAAGACAAGTTTGTGTACCCTGCAGCAGCCTGAGTTCAGCCTGGGGATGTGTGTGCAAACGCACGGGCCGGGGGATGAAGAGGGCAGCAGAAATTACTGCCACAGTTAAGATGGAAATATGATTTCCTCTGCACAACTGTTCTCCACTTTAAATTTAAGGTCTAAAGAGGACCTTAAATGTATAAAAGGACATTAAAATACAAGTCTGTTTCTTATATAGAAAATTATCTGCAACCTGACCTTTACATGAGAAGAGAGAGGAAATAAGGCATTMCTTAAATCTCTATACAATGTCACAACAGCCATTTTTCAGTAGGTTCAGAAAGATGATGATGCAACATACCAAACACTGCTTTTAAAATTGGGGGTTTTTTTTACATAAAATGTGCTTTGGGGCATTGACTCTATTTTATTTCAGAATAAATTTAGCGTTTGGGATATTAAACTTCATTTTTGGAAGAACATGCTCATCCAATATCCAGAGGGGGCTGAGATTTCCCACAGCAAACAGGTCCTGACCCAAGTGTTGTGAGCCTGTGGTGAAGCCCAAGCCTCAGTGACTCATGGAGCAGCACAGCAGGCTCACCAGCTCTCCAGTCCAAGCTGAAAAACTCCAACTTCATGAACCACAATCACTCTGTTGGCRGTTTTTCCCTTGACTCAGGAAATATCTGTGAATGTTGTGAATCTGCCATTTTATGGTTTGGGATTTTTACAAGTTCTTTTTCCTCTTTTTGCAGGGGAGGGCAGAGAGAGGAAGGGAATGTGAATGGCAGGAAACAGGAGAGCTGTGAATTATTACCTGTGTCCAYTTTCCAGAGGGATATATTTAATCCTATATTTAATCCTATATTTGTGACTGCCATGTTTGAACACACACACACTTGAGACAACACACAAGATTGAGACAGTCTTGTAATAAAATTGTTATAAACAAATGTTTGGGGTGTTGTGCTGACCTCACTGAGCACATTTCTGTCATGCAAGAAATGCAGTTGCACAGGCTCAAGTGCTGGCATAAATCATCCTCTAATTTGTTGATGGTGGGGTTGGGAAGAGAGGGCAAATTTCTTTCCAAGTGCAAAGCAATGTACAAATTGACCACTGTGTTCCTAAATTATCTGAGTCAACATTTTTTCAAACAGATTCTATCTGTGGTGCTCTTCCAAACATTGTTAATATAAATCCTGACTGCCTGGCTGGTAAGAAGCACAACTGAGGTCACTGCAAGTATCTGCTGAGTCAAAAGTATTAAATCAAGTCCTTGTCTGCTAAGTGGCAACATGCAGAAATTGCTGTCAGAAATAAAARCCTCATTTTAGCACACAGAACGAACATGTTAATGTATGCACATGTATGTATAACAAATATATAATACTTTTTTTTTGTGATTAATAAAGCCACAGACACAGAGAAACTGAGTTTTATGGGTGAATTCCATAGATGTAAGTTATGATTCTTCTGAACACCCTTTGGCTGCTCAGCAGCTTCTGGCTTCAGCTGCCAGAAAAATAAACTAAGCAGACTACTTTTCCTTTGGTTGATTGGACAAGGTTTTTCCAAATCAAAGACTTTTCAAGTGGATTTCAAACCCATGAGGTCTGAAGTCCACAGAAGCAATCMAAGTGCAGCAATGGGACATCACACACCTCCACATCCTCCCAGCCCCCCAAAAAAACCAAGGCACTGTGAGAGGAAGGGAAATAGAGATGTTTTTACTTGCTCTCCTCCTCTGAATCCCTGCAGATACAAGAAGTGCAYGAGGCACCCAGCTCTGCTTGCTGGAGAATGTGAACAGCACCCTGAGCCAGACAGAAACGTGGATGGAGCCCAGCATGTGCAGGAAACACTGACAAGCTGGAAGGAGAAACCAGCACAGCAGCTCAGATTTATTTACACTCATGTAGGAACTTGAGGAGGGAGAGAAAGCCTGCACACAGAACTGCACACAGAACTGCACACAGAACTGCCCTGCAGCGTGCTCAGGATGGCTCTGAGGGACAGCAGCCCCATCACTGCTCACTGAACTGCCTCAATCCCTCAATCCCACTGATTCTGTTGTTAAACTTCCTGATGCTTCATTCYAGAACCAGGTGAGGAACAGATCCTTGTTCAGCTTTAGCAAACCTTGCTGGGGTTTGCACTGGGAGTGCACCTCCCTCCCTGAGACAGCAGGGAGGRGGCTTTCTTCCTGCAGACTGTGTGGTTTTTACAGCTGCTATATTCACCTTGCACCACAGGTTATCATGGAACCACTTATGCATTCCATGTGAGTACAAACTCCTCACACTTCTGGTAGCATTTATTTACAAATTAGCCTTTAACAAACACCTGAAGCAGGGATGAAGGGAACCAAAACAACAGAAGTCTTCTTGAGTCTCCTCAGCCTCAGCTGTGTCTGAAGGGTTTGCTTTATTGTGCAGAAGGCTCCAAAAAAGTTTGATGGGTCTCTTGTAGCATTCACAGGCTGAGAAATGAGTTGGTTTTCAATTCCCAGTTTAATTAACCACAGAAACTTTCAAGTGGTTGATTTCTTTGTTTTGTTTTGCGAGGATGATTCAGCCAAGCCAACACCTCATCTTCTGCCCTGGCTGAGTTCCAGCCAGTCTCATGTATCASCAAGGGTTACCTGGGGAAGGCTACTGGGATAAAAAGTGGTTTTGTGGGAGTTTTTTTTGAAATTTAATCTTCCTTTTGCCTCAGCAGGTTCCATCACTCAGTTAAGGGAAAGCTGCACAGCATTTATCTGTGCAAAGCACTGTCAGGATTCCATTCCAAGTCGCAGGCACTGTTTCACAGATTGTTAAATCCAGCATGGACCTGAATGGTTAAAGCACCACTCCTGTCACAGCCCTGTGAGGTTTCATTGCAGATTGTCCATGTGCTGAATTCCTGCCTAATGACCATGCAACAGGGCACGTTCAATTATTCTCTTCGGGTTTCAGAAAGAAACAGGAAGTTTGGCTATAAACAATGCAGTCATAGAATAAATTTCACCACAGCAAGTTCATCTGAAAAATATGCATTCTTTACAACACAGCCAGGAATGGCATTATGAGAACCAACATCCTGCTGCACTCAGGTTTTTATTGTTTTTTACTTTGGGTCATTTTGTATTAAAGGGGGTTTTTCTTTTCTTATATTGCCTAAGTATTTAGTTAATACTGGATGTTTTGTGATGAGCATTACTTCAAAGATGTGGATGGGGAATCAAAAGCAGCTGCTGGGAGACCACAGGATAAATAACAAGTTTGCTAAATTTAGTTTATGTTATGAAATACATAGAGTGAAGGAAGAGTCAGCCATTGTAAATTTTTATCAGCTGGGAAAGAATTACTACAGAACATTTCACTCTCTGCTTATAAAATAAAGGAAATATGACAGACACTGAATTTTTAAGAGGAATGTGTCAGCTGATCTACACTAAACTTTAAGACTAAAATACATCTAATATTGGGGCACATTTCTGCTCTCAAATCCTTCTAGAAGTCCACAAAAACACCCAACTAAACTGCAGCACTAATGAAATGAGAATACAATTATTSTCTGGCTTCCAACTGTGCCCAGAAAAAACACACCATTATTATTATTATTATCATTATTATTATTATTACTACAACACATCTTTCAATTATTCTACAAACAGGGTAACCTTTGAACTCCACTATTAMATGGATAGTACTCTTGGATTATTAAGAACATTTTCTTAAAATAATCACTAATGATACAGTTCTTCACTAAAAGAACAAGAAACTACTTTACTCAGCTATTTACTCAATCTTAACTAATTCCATTATACTTAGTGCCAAGGTTTTACTCATTTTTTCAATTTTCATGTAGGAAAGAAGATATTTCAGAACATAATAACAGCAGTCTGCAATTACAGATTGGATTAGGTTTTCCCTAGATTCTAAAGATTTCATGTATTAAGTCACAGCAGATATTCTGTAAGCACTGTACATCAAATGGGAACCAAAATGCCTATTTTTGAAAGACTGAGGTTGCCAAAAAATAATTAAATTCGTGTTTAAAAACAAACAGTGCCAAGTAGCTGACACCTGAAATCTGACCCGGCTAAAAAGTGAGTAATTATTCCATCAGAATTTGAATTCTTGCCAATCAATGCACTCCCAGAGCTATGGACCATCAGCAGAGCATCCCCGTGCAGGTCTGTGCTGGCACAGCAGCCAGCAGAGGGAGCAGAAGTTAATGAACCTTTCCCTGCAGCAGGGCTGGGACCCAGCCGTGCCATGGAAAACGTGAGGGGAGATGAGAGAAACACCATATTGCTTTGCCATTGGGTAAGGAAAACGAGGTGATGACAATGACATTCTGTGATGTGCTTTTGGCTGGTTTTTGTGTTGGTTTCCAAGCAGATGAAAACTCCAAACACACCACAAAGCGCACCAAGCTCACCTTTTGAACACCCGGATTCCTGTCAGCCAGGGAAGCACACCCCGAGCAGGACAGCAGAGTGTTTGCCCAGGCTCTCTGTGACTGAGTGACCCCTGAGCTCCTGCACCCTCCCCGCAGGTGAGTGCCCAGCCCTTACCTGCAGGTTGAGCTCGGCCTCGTAGAAGGTGAGGCAGGAGCAGTAGTGGCGCTCCGAGTCGATGTCGGTCAGCACCACCACGAAGAAGGTCGGCTGCTTCCTCTCCTTGGAGAGCTGCCATCCCCCGGGCTGGCAGAACTGGGGGGAAAACACACACACAGGTGAGCAGGGACACTCAGCACAAACAGCACACACATCCCAGCATCATCCTGGGTCATTCTGTTTAAAGTGAACGGATCTGCAAAACCTGAAGGGAATGGGGAAAACCCAATTTGTCTTGAACTTGGTGAGACTGAGGTAAATTGAGCTCTATAAACATCAAGGGAGAGAATAAACACTGTGCAAAGAARATGTGTTCCCTTAAATACAGTCAGTGTTCAGGAGCATCTCTGTGGTGTTGAACAGGAAATRACAGGAATAAATTGACACATGAAGCAGAGCTCACTTGGATAAAAGGTGGGAATCTGAAGCTAAAATTCTTGTGTCTTAAAACATCTCTGCATTTTTCATTTCTTCACTTATTTCACCTGTAATTTATCTAATAGACACATATCATAGAGATATATCACTTGCACAATTATTCMAAACTCACTCCTAAAAGGGATATTATGGAACAATACTTTTCGCCTATTTATTGGTTATTTCTGCAAACTTCATGGTAAACACCTGAAATTTTACATGCATAAGCAGCATGAACAAACAGAGAACTACAGCTCAGCAGCAAAGTGGAAATTGTGARGCTCTTTTTCCTTTTTAAATGAATACACTCTAATGCAAGAGKGCTGAAATTCAGGGATCAGTTTGCTGAGGATACCTGAGATGGCTTTTATGGAAATACTCCACCCCTCCTGTCTTTGAGGGCTAAAGTCACATGCACAAAAAAATCACACAATAGTACATTTTTAATAGCAAAATTATAAACCTTGAATTTAGACAAAAAAGAGCAATAACCCCTGTATGTATTAAGAGCAGTAACAATAATAAAAAACCTCAATAAATTCCTAGAATTGTTAAACAATGCAGAGACCAAAGGAACCAAAGATAGGTCAAAATCTCCAGTTTCCAGAATTGCTTCATTCCTCTGGACAGATGTTAAAGACTGAAAGAGCATGAGGAGTCAGTTGTAAACAAACATTTTCTCCAGACTCATCTTTAGACCCTCCACAATAAAGCCTGGGTAGTCTTAGGTGAACAGCAGTTAAAACTCTGCCTCTGATACACAGTTTATTTTATGATCCTGGGAAAATCTTCAAAACCAARGTCTTCTCATGTTACATTCTTCAAATTCTAGATATTCAGCTTAACACTGGTGAGTGTGTCCTTAGAAGTGCTAAGCACTCCCTTCTACATCTGAGAATAACTGCTCTGAACATCAAAAAGCACTCTGTGACAAGACATCCTAGTCATTCCAAGTTAAGCATCCAGCATTAGTCCCTGATTTTGATAATGCTGGCCTAATCTCCTTTTGTTTTTCATCCCATGTCAGTTAAAAATAAGAAGACACTGCTATTAATCTTGCAGGGCTGCTATAAAGATAATTTAATATGGTCAATAGATACAGATGTTATAACAAAAACATCATTTAAAAGTTTGAGAGTAAAAAAAATCATTAAGAGTTCTCATTGAATTGCAGAGTTTGAGGGATGTCTGTGTAATAAATGAAGCCTGGAATCCACAGTTCAACAAGATAACCCCCAAAAYTGTGAATTGCTCTTTGCAATTCAAACAAATATGAGCCAAAATGCAAAGAATGCAGCAAGAGTCTAATAATAAATAAAACCTTTCCATGAYATGCCATTAAACCAAATTATTCATACAAGGTAAGCCAAATTAATGCTGTTCATGCAGCCCAGGCTTCTTRAGGTCCATGAAAATGTACACCAACTTCTGCCCTGTAAAGCAGGAAATGCAAAGGGAAGGCCAACAGCCAAAGTTTCCATTACCAGAGGAGACTCTGGAACTGGGGGCAGGCTGCTGACAGAACAATCCCTCACTCTGTGCATGTCTAAAACTCACTCATGTCACAGGAAATCATCCTCCCCAGTTTCAAAGTGATCTTGTGTATAAAACATGCTTTCTAGATTTAACTGCTTTACTAGAAAACAACAATTGCTGAAGTAGAGTACACCAAGTGGCTACACACAGAGCCTGTGTTTTCAAATAAACTGGAAGGAATTTGTAAATAAAGAGATGGAGGATAAAGACAACAGGCTCCTCCAAGAGATTAAACAATGACTGTYTCTCAGTTGCCTTAAAATAAGGTAATAATTATTAGTGCAACATTTGAAATGCCAGCAACACTGAGAACTTTCCAAATGAGTGTAAATACAAGTTAGCCTCCAGGAAGATTACCAGCACTCCCTGGCTGAACTGGAAAATGTTTCCTTACCAAAGCAGATGCTTTACCAAAACAGACAAAGCAGCACTGTGAATAGAACCCAAAGGTCATGTGGCTCCTCCAGTAAACAAGAAAAACCCCAGGAGTTTAGGAACCAACAYGCTTCCATATTGTTTCACTTATTGCCAGAAATCTTGGAAGCAGACGACAACTTCTATCAGAGGCAGGGAGAGTTAGAATGAAGCAGATTGCCCAAGTTACAGTTTGTAAGAACAAACCCCCAGTGCTGGGCCAGTGCCTCCAACAGGCTCCATGTCAGAACTGACTGCCTTCTATCTAAAATGTGCTGCAGACATGCAGCAACTGCACTGCACAACGGGAGAACCTCTCAAACTGCAGAACTGCAGCACCTCTGCCACTGCAGGTGCTGAAATCACACTGCACACCTTGCCTGAAACTGCAGGTGCCCACTGAAGCAAAGAACTTTCTCTTCATKATTCCCACAAACACTTTCAGACTAAACAAGAAACCAGAGATTCAGAAATGACGCAGGGTGTTTGAAACCAGTGAAACTGGGTTTGTTACCTTCAAAAAATGTGCAAGTCATCAYCACCAGCTAAAATCCGGACATGATTAATCAATGTTTAAAAGTGGCATTTCTTTCTTCTTATTTTTATAAACTAAACACATCATCTTTGCTTGATGCATAGACCTGTTCCCTGTCTCTAACCTAGAGCCACAGCTGTACTGCTGCCTGCCTTGCCCTCCCTATTGAAATAAATAATTTATAAAAATCAGCAAATCCCCTAGATATGCTCTGTCCAGCTCTGGTGTCCAGAATCCAAGGACATCCYGAATGGGAAGGGACAGGCCATGGAGCAGATCCCTGAGCACAACCAAGCCCACAATCCCAGCTGGGTGTGTGCAGCCACAGACTGCTCTCKCTGCACTCTGCATTGTTCTCTGTGCCAGTGATCTGCTCAGCTCTCCATCAGAAATCCACCACCCCTGATGGCAGGAGTGAGGCAGAAAGGGGAAAAGCTTGTTCAGAAAGTCTACAACAGGAAACATTCTCTGCAAATCATCCTTTGGAAGCATTTTCTGAAGGGCTTACACAGAACACAGAAGGGTCTGAACAGCAGACAAGGTCTGTGACACACCACTACAGAATCCTGCACTTGAATAATTATAGTTAAGATATATTCTCACACTGYTTTTCTTTAAAATACATTTGCACACTTGTTCCTTGTCAAATAAAATCCAAAGCTATCTAGGATGCACATAAAATAGAAAACACTTGAACTCCATTGACAAGACTTGAGTTAAAAGATCCCAAAATGATTTTAAAATKTGAAACATCTGACAAGGATATCCACTTTCCTTTCTAACTCAACTCTTTCAGCAGACATTGGRCCACTCTGGGCACASAGACTCATTTTATTAAGCCAGCTTCTGTAGGCTCTTCCTATTCAAGTAGCTGTGCTTTGTTTTGAACATGTGTCATCATCATCTTTCCTGCAAACCTCCCTAAAAATAAAGAACCATGTTCTGGACATTATGTGAAGGAAGTTTGTTCCATCTGGACTTGCATGACCTAGCACCAGCTGCTGAGTATTTCACCATTTCTCTGTTCACTTATGTATGGAATTTTGGCAAAGGGGATTTTCTTTCTCAGATGCATACCTCTACTTAAAACAAAACAATTACAGTGCTCACTGGCATGATAAAACAAGCCATGTTGTGAAGCTGGGAATATGAAGAAACGCTTGGAGCTCTTGGATATCCCTGGATGTAAACAGAGCACAAAATATAGACTGAATTTTGTAACAGCTTGCTGCTTTTCAATATTTTGTATCTAAGAAACCACGTATTTATCCTTATCCTGGTCTAAAATAAAACCAGGGCACTTCAAGTACACTCCAAATTATTTTCAGGTAAAGGCCCATTTCCAGTGCTGCAGAATATTCAACACTAAACAGCTAAACTCACAAAGAAAACAATAGCTTTTAATCCTAAAGCTCTAAAGAAATAGAAAATAAAGGCCTTTTTAAAATTTCTACCTTGGAATGAACTGAGATGCAGAGTTCTCCAAAGAGGAACCTGTACATAATCACCTTGTGGCMCCTGTGAGCTGTGCTGCCTGTCAATGATATATATTCATATAGAAATATGAATAATCCTTGCCTCTTTCCTGGGACAGGCACTGAGAATTTCCMCCTCAGCTCCTCCCTCAAACACTTCAGTGTAAAACCAGGCACTGGGAACCCCTCCCCTGAGAGCAGAGATCCTCAGCCACACTCCTGAGCTGTCTGACAGCTCCCAGTGCCACCAACCCTGCACAAATGGCACCAACTGTATTTCCAATTTATCTTCTGGAAAACAAATCCTGAACTGGCTTTTAGAAAGAAAACTAAAAACTAAGTTTTTWAKKKTTTTTTTTWGTTKTATTAAAACGAAGTGTTTCCCCACTGGGAAAACARTTTCTTCTTGTGTTTTCAGAACACTCAGTATTGCCATTCCAGTGGCTTAAAACAATAACAAAAACAAAAACCTGTCAAATGGTCTTCTGACCATGTCTGAACAAAGCCAGGCTAGACTACAGAGCTGGTGATTTATGAGTAAGTACTGCAAGCTAAGGCCTTTATTTCAGAAATAGCACAGGATTAATAATGGCATTGAATGGGGTTTTCTTCACAAAAGGAACTTCCAACATCTCTATTCTAATGAAGCTTAGGAAGAATGTGGCATTGGCAGGCTTGTGCAAATAATYTTATTTTTTTAAACTTATTTAAAGTGGTCCATCCTGTKGTTTTTAGTCAAGTGCTACCAAGATAATCTTAGGGAAAATTAAAAATTCTGAGACCCTTGGACCCAGAATCTTTTCTTAGCACACCCACCCCCCAGTAAAACCCAAGGCTGTGCTCTGGGCTGCCTCAGGTAGTGTGAGCAAGATGGCAAGATAGGAATTTTAATGATCCCTGACCTTCTAAAAGATCAGGAGTCATCTGAGCTAGACRAGCCTAGAAATACAGTTTCCATTTAGAAACATAACTGAGCATTTTGTGCACAATTATCAGTGAAGTATGAAATATTAACCTTGCCTAATGCACTCTTTTTCCTCCTCCTCTCTCTCCTTCCTTCCCTCTTTTTGGGCAGCAGTAGCACAGAAGCTTCCCAGCCTTCAGTGACTTCCCAACTCATTTAACAGATAAACTATAAACCAGCTTTAAAATTCATACAGCATGTGCAATTACTGCATTGGTTGAATGTCAAATAAATAAATACAGCAGGGTAATCAACATACATCACTCATCAATTACAACTGGCACACAGGTGTAATTTGTGTAAGCTATTTACACAAACATCAATTTTGGTTTATGTGAATGATTAATGCTACTCCAGACAACTCAGGTCAGTGTTCTATAAAATACAACCACACTACACAAAGTCCTCACCATCTCATTTTTATTGCTGCACAATCAGATATTAAACCACACTGTCAATACCAGGTTACAGTTTGGGGACAGTCTGTGGTAAAAGCAGCACAAGCAGCCTTGTGCTAATGTGTGCTGGGATTTTTGGATCCATCATCTCCTGACTGCTCAGGGTGTCTGTGCCAGAGGGGTTCCAGTCCCAGCACTCAGCACAGAGCCCCTGGGKGCTGGGGCAGTGCAGGGGGCCCTGCAAGGACACTGATGGGACCTGACACAGGCACTGCAAGGCCTGGGACTGCACAGCAAAATCAGCTTCAGAGAGCCAGGAGAGATGGCAACAGCCTCAGGATGACACAACAGGAAATCCTGAMACAGGCACATTAATCAGAGGGCAGAATTTGCTCTTAAAACTGCAGAAATTCAACTGGAACATACACTTGGTAGAGCAAACCACAAAAAGGGTAATACACACCAAAAACTGAAATAAGAAGTGCTCAGTGCCAAGTGATAACCACTTTATTTTTGAAATATATCCCCTTATGATGCAAGGGGGGAGGTTCAAATGGTTTGGCACCTGCCTGGCCCAGCAGCAGCCATTGTCAGAGGTGGGAGGGCTGCAGGGAGAGAGCTCCAGGCACTCACCCTGGAACCTTGTCACATACAGCCATTGTCACATGCAGCCACTGTCACATACAGCCATTGTCACATGCAGCCACTGTCACATACAGCCACTGTCACATACAGCCACTGTCACATGCAGCCACTGTCACAGCCCTCCCCGCCATCAGCACTGAGATGCACAGCACAGACAGAACCACTGCAGCTCCCTGCACCAAAAGCCTGACTCAGCCAAGAGAAGTTAAACTAAAAATAAACAAAGGAAACTATAGAAAGGGCAGTACATTGCTGGTCTGTTAATTTTGGGAATTCAACAATACTTCTTATATGAGTCATTTTATTGTTTCCCACTTAAGGTCACAATTGATTTCCCCTTYTGCAGGTGTGAGTTTCTACAAGGAAACAGGCAACGAAGTGCATAAACACAGAAAATCAAATGTGACWAAAAACCTCACAAAGAAACTTCTTATATAGGTGAAAGACCAGGCTGGGAGCTAAAATAAAAAATGCCAAACAATTGGTTTGCARTATGAACATATCTCACCAATGAAGCTCTGTACATTGGCTGCTCCCACTGAATCCTACATCTCCACAGTGCTAATTAAGAAAAATATGGAATGTATTTCCTGTCAGCATTCTCACCAGAACACAGTAAAGTATGTAGCATGAAAAGACAGCTGAAAAGTTTGGTGCTTTCCACCGAGTTTCCTGTGCAGCAGGCTGGGATCAACAACACGAGGCACACTTGTCCTGTGTTCCCACAGCACTGGGGCCAGCATTTCACACTGTCACACTGCCGTGGGCACCAGTGCTGTTCTGCTCCCCAGGATATCTCCTGGCAGCTGAGCGTGCCTGCCCASAGCCCAGTGTAAACAAACAGCCTTTGTGCCCCTGCAGATGCTTCCACGAGCACAGCTGGCACGCCAGGAAATGCTGCTCTGAGCTGGACACCACTTCCTCCAGGTAAGGCTTGCTGAATTTAGCACTTTCTGCACTGCAAGGTTCCAAAACTCATCACAATGAAGCCTGAGAGGGGTTTGCACTGAGGAAGTTTGTGGCCCTGAGTTCCCATCTCATGGCAGCTCTCCAGCACACTCCATGGACAAGGTGCTCAGCTGGAGTTTGCACCATCCCCACTGCACTGCAGCCTGCAAGGTCCCTGCTCTCCACACATGGCAATTAAAACACAGCACCACGAGCTCTATGGGGGAGCAGACCTCTGCTGTAAGATGTTACTGGAACAAGAAAACCAAAAAATAACCAGAGAGATTTGAGCACCTCTGATAAAAGCCACTATTTTCAGGCAAACTGGCTCAAGTCACTTGCATGCAGCAGGAAAGAACTGAGGAGTTCYTCACCACTAAACTCAGTATTCCAAAAGGAGGGATTCCCAGAGGCCCAGACACCAAAGACATAATTTTTATGCTCTAAGAGGGTAAAAAAATGTCCATAGGAAATTACTGACTAGTYCAGCACAGGAGTCAACTCAGGTGAATGAACAGAAGGTAATTTAAAGCTGTATCAGAGCCAAAAYCAAGACACAAACAGAATGATGATTGATATGTTTCTGTAAAAAACAAGGCATTAAAATGGCTTTTCAGGGGTAGGTTAACAGCAATAAAATACAGCTAATAAATACTATCATAGCCACATACGTACACCTGGATGCATTTTTTTCTTTCTTAAAAGTGATTTGATGCTTTGTRGCAATTCTACTTTAAAAACACATTGCACAGATTAAAGACAAGCCTGCTGAGGGACTGGARAAGAGAATCCATCTTTGTTACCACAAACACACACCAGTGAAGTCACCTCCACTGAAGCAGCATTATCTAATACCCAACCCTGCTCTCAGCTAAAAAGCCTCATCCTGTCCCATGTGTCCCAASTGGGCAGACACAGAACTGCCAAAAAAATCACCCTGGAACAGGGTGTAGAGAATACAAARGAGAGTTTTCCAAGTAAGACAAAAAAAGCCCCGACACTCAGGCTGGAAAACAAGTGTCACACCATGAGGTTAAAAGAGCTCAGCTTTTGGAGTTCACTGCAGAGAGTTGAGAAACACATTACAGAGTGGGTATTTGGAGATAAGGTGTTTGCTAGTAAGAGGGTTTCAGATAAGGGTTCAGAATTCATTCTCATAAAAATTCAAATCTCAAAATAAGATCTCAGACTCTAGTCAGTGAAGGGGATGGAAAGCAGAGCCAGGTTATCAGGCTGAGCATTATGCTCCCCTCAGCTGGAGCTGGAGTCCTCAGCCCTTGGCAGAAGTTATTTGTTCCACGTGTGTCAGCACAAGTGAGTTCAGACCGACGTGGGACCTGCAAACCTGCAGTGAAACCTCCTGTTCCTGAACTTCCAGGGGCTGAACGTGCTCCTCACACCTGAAGCTCCACATTATTACACAGCTCTAATCAGATCTCACAGTTCAGAGCTCCAAGCATYCAGGCACAGGGATTCAGACAGCATTTCCACCTGGATGGCTCACTGGGCAGCCCAGGTGTTGCAGGAGAGCCAGTGGCAGCCAGCCAGCACTTCATGGGGCTGCAGGTACCTGCACAAGTCTGCTTGTGTGACTATAAACTGCGTGCCAAAACAAGGGCTGAGATGGAATTTCCTACCAAATCAAGCTGAGAGGGATTCAGGGATTTGTTTGACTTGTTTGTTTTCCTTTGCAGCATATGGCATGTCAGCATCATCAGTGYAATCAACTCCCTAAAGCTCAGGAGATGCTCTGGTTTCACCCTAATCTSCAGAACACTATCAAATTGGACAGGACTGAAACTAGCTGGAATAACTGGAATTGTTGGCCATTGTATCACAAATCAGTGGTGCTAATTAATAGACTCTGGTCAGACTAAATAAGCTGATGTCTCACATATGGTCTCCTCTGTGAAGCCAAAAAGAGGGGAAAAATTTTTTTAAAAATAAACTGAAATGTTTTAAAAAGAAAGCAAACTTCATTGCTTGAGTGCAACATATCCAAAACATTATATCATTTCATACCATAAAATTTAGTTCTTGGAAAGTTTGGAGCAGGACTGTATATGAAGGAATAAATATTTTTCAAGTGGATTGGATTAGATAATTCTATCTTGTCTTCATAATTCAGTGCAAAATAATGGGTCAAATTACACTTGCAAAAGGGTTTACACTGCYTATAAATACTGGTAACTAATTGAAACAATGCCATGTTAAAGGAACTGATAAATGCAAGCTGGTAACTCCACTGTCAGGTAAAAGCCATGCATTTCCCCCTCTGTCCCAAGTGGGTGAACAAGTGCAGAGAAAACACAAGCACTGCACTTGAGCTGCATGGAAGTGCCCTCTGCAGGGACAGATGCCCAGACACAGCCTCCTCTTTACTTTCTTCACTGCTGGGATAATTCCTGTCCCTCATATCCAAAGGGACCTTTGACACAAAACATTACTGAGCATCAACAATTACAGATCCTCTCACAAAATACAGGGAACAGAAATAGAAACCACGTTTTTATCATCTGAAYTGCACCAGAGATGGGAAAAATCCATTATTGTTACTATTATACATTTCAAATTATCACCAAATAATTACAACACAATGGAAGAGGCTATTTAATAGCAGGAATTAATGCATGGAAAATTACATTGGAAATATCACAATCTCACTGAAAAAAATTAAATAACTAACATGTTTACTTCTTAAATTAATCAACTGTTAGTGGTACTCATATATAAAAATAGAAACACCAGTCAACCATGGGGGGTTCCCTTCTATTGTCCCATAAGCATACAGAGGAAACAGAAATATTTCAAGGCATCTGTAATGTCCTACATACTTTGAATAAAATAAAGAGCCAAAACACTTAACAGAACTGAATTTCATTCCAAACTATACCCAAGAGGAAGCCATCTGCAGGAAAAATAAAAAGTAAAACAGGAGAAAAACTCCACTCTYTTGCCTTGGACATCACTTGTGCAATGCAGCTCTCCAGAAGGACAGCATGTTCTTTTAAAAGAATGACTACTTATTCTTTCATGATACAGGCAACATCAAAATTACCTGAAAAATGATTGGGATATTTCTTAACTACTAAAAATAAAGTCTACACTGGTTCTGTTTTATTTTTGTCCTCATCTAAAAAAAAATATGAATATACTGGCAAAAGCCATCTCTAGAAGACTCTGAAGGTTCTCAAGTGACCCACAGCCAGGCAAACCACTGCTGCTAAGGTCCAGTGTGAAAGCAGACTGAAACYTGAGGTCTAAAATGCATCAGGGTAATTCAGCATTGACACCTGCAACGCCAGGAAAAGCTTCAAGCCTTTGCTTTGAACAGCAGAAAATGCCTGGTAGCATTTCAGTAGGGAAATAACAACCCACAGCTCAGCAATACACTCAGTGACACYGAAACTCAGGCTGCAAGGCCACAGTAAAACCAAAATTGGGTTTACCAGGAAGGCTGGATGAGAACATCTCAGACATGATGGTGCTGTCTGAGCAGCAGGGACTGCAAATATCAGCACAGTCACTCCTCTGTCTCAGGAGAAATGAGACAAGATGAGCTTAGAAATACCCCCACTGCAGGCAGCCCTTCCTGGTGCATCAGTGTTTCCTACATTCCTGACTCTCCCAAATATGAAACAGATCATAGGAAAGAAAAATAATATGAAAAGCATTYGCTGTAAACTCCAAACAAATTAAGTGAAAATTTGAAAATAACTGTGTAGTACTGGACAAACATTAAAAGAATAATAGATGAGCTTTGACAATGTGTGTATGGGTTAGATTAGAAAAAAAAAARA
>CADDXX010000651.1:331163-359213 GCA_902810485.1 Alauda arvensis
AMMSCCCYYCCTTTTCAAGAGCTGCATACCAGGAAACATGTGTTGACCTACGACACTTGAACAGCAAACAACAGTGTCCTACCCTCAACCTCCAGCAGCACAAGAACAGGAATCCTTCAGAGTATTTAGGGATTCAAGGACCCTGTAAAACATCACAAAAATTTCCTGCTATTTCCATTTTTCCCAGTCAACACCATGCAGCTTAAGAAACTCTCTCTGTTCCTCACAAGAAGGTGCAGCAGGCAGTGGATGCTTTATCTAATGGCTCTGGCCCACACAGATAAACTCAGAGCAGATTGCCAGAATGGCTTTTTGATTATGCACAGATTTGCACCAAAATAGAAACCAACAGAGTGTTCTTCACCAACCAGCATTCCCTRCCCCCCAGGTCTTGGGGATCCTGTGTCCTTAAAAACCTCAGCTGCTGCAGCTTGGAAACCTGGTGTAGAGCTCAGGTGACAAACACAGACCTGCACATTTCTGCAAGGGGTCACAAAAYCACTGCAATGCCTTTTACAAACTGCATTTCACCCAGAACTAAAAGAATGYGCCATGTAAAGCCAGAACCATCTGCTAATTTCTTTTTAATTGAGCTCAGTTCTTGAATCTGTCATAGAATCATAGAATAATGCTGAGCTGGAAGGGACCCACAAGGATGAGAGTGCAGCTGCTGGCCCTGCACTGGAGCATCCCCAAGGGTCACACCAAGGCCCCCAGACACTGAGCTCTGGCAGGCTGCGGCTGTTCCAAAGCCCTTTTCCTGATATCCAGCCTGAGATATCCAATGAAGCTTTTCCTGATCCCCAAGTGAAGATCCAAAGCCCTTTTGCCAGTCTAACCCTGCCCTGGCACAACCTCAGGCCATTCCCCGGGTCCTGTCACTGTCACCACAGAGCAGAGATCAGTGCCTGCCCCTCCTCATCCCCTCTGGAGAGTCTGGAACTGCAGCCAGCTCTCCCCTCTCAGTCTCCTCTCCTCCAGGCTGAACAGACCAAGTGGCCTCAGCCACTCCTCACAGGGCTCCTCCCCTGACCCCTGTCCATCCTCCCTTGGTCCATCATCCTGGCTGAAGACAAAGGCAAAGGATGCATGGAACACTTCTGTCCATGCAGTCATCATCCTCATCCAAAAATGGGCCAGGTTATTTTCACACTGCCTAGTGCTGTTAATGTATTTTTAAAAACCCCAGTTTTTATTGTCCCCCACAGTTCTGGCCAGCTTTAACTCCAGCTGAGCTCTGGCCACAGGGATTTTCTCCCACAGTGGCAAGCAGCACCACTGTGTTCTTCCCAGGACTCCTGACCTTGCTTCCACTTTTTCTGCCTTATTTCCAGGAGGAGATCCCTCTTCATCCAAGCCAGTTTTCTGCCTCATCTGCTTGACTTGTGACATTGGGGAACTGCAGCTCCATTGCCCTTTAGGAGGGGATGTTTGAAAAGTGACCTGAATCAATTCACGAGTTCAACAAAGGAAACGCAAGGTCCTTCACCTGGGGAGGGATTTTTCAAAAGAAAACCACACAAGTACATTGACTTGTCCCTGTGCAGGCATTTCTAAAGGCCTAGTTTTACTTTCTGTTCCCTGCAGATAGGGAGAGGAATCCATTACAGCAAACAGAGACTGACACATGAGCCCACTCAAAATGTTTGCAGCCTTCCCCAAACAGCCACATTATCAAAATTCTGAGCTCTCTTCTCATCACTTCTCATAATGAAACCAGACAACATTTCTCTGGCACTACCATGGAACAACTGACACACTTTTAAAACATTGCYCCATATGTCTGTTTTTCTAAAAAAGCTGTGAATTAAASAGTGAAGCACGAGAGCAGTGACTTCAGCGGATGAGCACCGGATACAGGAAAGACAAACCACAATACCAGGGACAGACTGAGGCACAGGGAACTGAGGGAACAGCTCTGCCASGATCTAGACAGCATTTTCTGGAACTGTAGGTGATGGGAGAGCTCCCAGGGTGGTGKTGTTCATGTGCAGAGCACAGCTCAGCAGCACCTCCGAGTGTGTCACAGACGTGTCCAGCGAGTGTCCCAAGCTGGGAACCAGCCCCTGTGTGCTGCCAGGCACAGAACTGACACCCCCTGCCCTCCATGCACCCCCTGATTCATCTGCCTTACACCTCAAAACCACTGAGCAGTACTAGGGGAAAAGGGAAAGGCCAAAGACATGKCATCTATTTCATTACCCTTAATCCAAAAAAAAATCAGCAATGTACAAAGATCTATCAACACTTGGGAGTAAGAACTGGATATATAAGCATGTTTACAGACTGAGTGGCAGACCAAAACTTGAGTCATTATCCACAGTCTTTGAGCTGGCATTCCTCCCCTCATCCAAAAAAATGTCATTTTCTGCCATAGCTGACCACTAACTCTTCCTGTCACCATGACTCACATCTTTTTGAGCCATCCTTCACTTACCTCTGACACTACATTTCTTTATCTTGCACCATTTCCTCTATAATCTCCAATAAATACCTTTCTTTTACATTTATAATTGCATCAGTTCTTCACTCTGCTGAGGAACTAAGCACTAATTTGAACTGATTCTCTTAAAAATCCTGCTCAGCAACTTTCTTTGCCTCAGTTACATCAGGTCCTTTGCAGAACCCTTTCTTGTGTTATTTCTTGGACAGCCATGCTAAGATTTTAAAAACAAGACCAAGAATTTACTTATCCATTTCACAAACCCTTACAAATGTTCACACTTAAGAATAACCTATTTTTTGATGCAGGTATTAATTTTTCTACATGATTTAGTTTAAATCCCCAGGCACGGCGATGTTTAAAGCACGACAGACAATAAATGTGGCTACAGTTAAAACTAGAATTGCTCTTCCTATCTTAATGTTCTTTAAGTCCACTTGTTCCTCAAAACTATCATTCTGCTGCCCATTCTGTCCTTTTGGTCCAACTGCTCAGCACCAGCCACCAAGACACCAAATCAAGCTGTGCCTGAAGGGTGAAGTAAAAAGTAGAGCAAAAAACAAAGATCAAGAAGAATGTCTTGCTTCTAATAAAGCAGAAAAGGAGAAATTTGCAAAAGTAGCTACTTTGATTTTCAAACTATTTAAATTAGGAATGAAACAAAAAAAATTGGGAATCTTTACATTGACTGGCACTCTTCCAAGTTTCTAACAGTTTACATTCTGTCCACAGTGACAGAAGAAGAAAATGGTGTATAAAATTATACATCATTCAATAATGTCAATTATGTATGCACCTTAAAAAAGTGTCCAGTATTAGTGACAGGCTGCAACCCAACATTTTGCAAAACAAGTTACTAGAAGGAAAAAAAAAAAAAAGCTAAACAGAAAGGCTGGATCATGTCCTTGTTTCTATAAACCCCATGACTTGCTAACAGCTGTGTAATTAGCAGACACATTTCATGAGCGAAATGCAGATTTAACGATGCACTTTGTGGGCTGATGCCAACATTCTTGGGATTAAAAAGCTATGAAACTTCAAGTGATGGTAAATGTATCTTCAGGATTCATGTAGAAGTTGCACCATAATACTTCCCCTTTACTGAACATTTTCACTATCAACTTTGCATGCAAAGTGCCATCGACCTGCTGCACTACTGAAATGCAAGAACTGTTTTCAGTTGCACAAATGGCTTGCACTTCTCTAAAACCATCACAGAAGCATAAAATGTCTTCCCCCCCTTTTCTTCTTTTTTTTTTCCCAATATTTCTCAACTGTAGTTCAAAAGGAGTTTAAGGAGACAAGGTGATGTTGAGCTRCATGCTTTGCATCTTTCAGCACATTGGAAAGCCACACAAAGCCAGGGACTATTTCAGACCCAGAATTTCCACACTGATTTGGAAACTTCTCCAAACTCAGAAAGCAGGGTATGAACTGATGCTACTGCTTCCCCACAAYAGAAAGCTGGGAGTGGAAAATGACTCAACTCCTTGAACAAATTACTCCATCCACTTGCTAATGAYTTTACTAGAAAGGTTTTATAGAAATTGTGGAATTCAGAATATAAAGATGACTTGACAATTCTTTGTTCCCTAGCAAACCAATTTTACTTGCAAATTCAGCAGCTGTAAATGTGGTATTTGTAAGTAAATGAAGCTTCAGAAAAGGGAAGAGCTGTGCATAGCATCTGATAAAAGCTTTGGACTCAGGGGGAAAGCCCCACAAATATTAATTAAACCTCTTCAAGTCTTCCTCACAAAAACAGCTGGTAGTGGCAAAAAAGGCTTTTCTTTCAGTTAAGTCTTTAGATTTCAGGTCTACAGAAAATGTACCACCAGTCACCAAAGCTCTGCAAAGCAGTAAAGCTGTGGCATAGAACAAGCTGCTGACAATATTCAAGTTCCTGCTGAAACCAAAAACAATATTGTTTGAACAAAGGCAGAAAGCTGTCGGGACTCTTTAGGAAATAAAGTTCCAATCTGAAGGTGTGCCCTCTTTAACAGGGCAGAGGCAATGGGCAGGAACTGATCCACCAGGAGGTTCCACCTGGATGAGAAGGAGAACCTCTCTGCTGTGCAGTGACCAACACTGGGACAGGCTGCCCAGAGGGGCTGTGCAACTTTCCTGAATGCTGAATTCCAGAACATCTGGGTGCAATCCTGTGCCACGGGCTCTGGGATGACCCTGCTCCAGCAGGGAGGCTGCAGCAGATGACCCCTGTGCTCCCTTCCAAACAACCAAGTAAAACCTCACAAATGACCCCACAATGGTTTTATGTGGCTGCCATTTGCACCACAATTATCACAATGAGTAATTAAGTACATTAGCAATATCTGCATTCCACTCTTGGATAGCCTTCACACACAGCTGGTTTGGTTTATAAAGATCCTGATGGTTTTTAATCAATCTGATGGCTCAAAGGGTTGGCTTTTGAAATGAAATAATTCTGCCTGCATAAGCACCAAGGTGCAAACACAAATTTTGGCTGATGTATCAGCAGAGAGAGGCATGGACCAGACCACAACTTCTACACAGCCTTACACTTCAAACCAACAAATGGCTAAAAGTTAAAGCACTAAGTGAGATGATATTTTGAAATTATTGTAATCAAGGAAAAATTTCAGTTTTCAGACAGAGAAGATCAAGAGTTTTACCAGGAAATTCCAGTTATCTCAGCTTCTTGGAAAGGAGTACACTTATAGGAAATAGATATGAATAAAGATGGAGAGATATGCCAGAAAAGAGTCAATAACATCCACCCAAAAACTCTCCAAGTTTTGCAATGCTGGACATTTAAAATTCCAGAGGAATTTGCACAAAAAAAACAACCCCAAACCTATATAATTTGTAATTTATGAATTTAAATGCAAAAGAGGGGACTGATAAAGCTTGAGAGAAAAGACATTTTCAGCTGGCAAGCCCTTTTCACAGGCTAACCAATTTTTCTTTATCTTGCTCACGAGACCTCTCTCAGATACATTTGTTAACCATTATTATGAAGAAAATAAGGCAAGAGTGTTTGTACTCTTTTAGAGCAAATGGTGCACATTAACACACTCATCAATTTTTTATGATTTGCAAATTCCACTCTCATTAACAAGCAGCTTATTTCTGATAAATTTGTTGATTCCAACTAACTTGGCAACAATTTTTAGATGAGAACTTTTTGTCATGAGGAACTTCAATGAATTTGTGTGCATTTTTGCAAAAACAGCAAGCACATTATGAAATCCCAAGACACAACACGAAGCATAAAACAATTTTTAAAATTAGAAAATAGACAAAGAAATGCCAAAATTAGAACATGAACAAATACCTATGAGAAAACTGATTTGTCCACTGCTTGAAAACACAATACTTCAAATTCCATTCAAAATCCTGAAAACCCATAAACGCTTACTCTAATCTTCACAATGAATTTGGAGTTTTTCCATGAAGAAAATCAGCCAACCAGATGTGAACTCAATCGAACACGTTCCTTTCTGAGCCCAGAAACAAAAGAGAAAAAAACAAAAAAAAACCCCAACCAACAAAAAAACAACCCTGCTTCAGCTTCACTCAGAGACTCCAGTTTGCTGTTTTTCACCCCACAAACATCACAGTTTGAGGTGATGGACACAACATGCATCCTCCTCTAGGCAACAGGGACACGTTTCAGCACGAAAAACAGAGACATATGGGATAATTCAGTAAATTGCAATTTTCAGTAGGTCCTGCCATGYACATTAATGTCAGGCTTTYAAAAGCATAGTTCTAATTTTTGTGYATGTATCTTTAGTTTCTCCTCTTTCAAAAGGACAAATAATTGGGTTAGACTTAYAAGCAAATAAATTGAAAACAAAAGTTGCAATGAACCACCATCCATTCCTCTGACTGAAAAAGCACAATGCATGAGCAGTTGCATAAGCAGGACAGAGAAATGGGCAGTGTGATACTGGAGACTGCATTCCAAACCCTGAGGTTTGTTTGTTTGCTTGATGAAGAGCTCCATGATATAAGGAGCACTTAATCCTCCAACCAATGTATGTGMTTAAAGGTATGTGGCATGAAAATGTTATTATCATCACCTCAGTGCAAATCACCAGTCTGTGCAAGATAAAGCACTGTGAGCATTAAAACAGAGAAGTTACTGTTAATTAGCAGAGCACTTTTAGTAGCAGTCCCTCTTGCTTGAAACAGATACAAGACAGAAAGGAGGATTTAAAATATATAATTACATATTAATTTATTAATTATATATTAATTTTAAAATATAATTACAATGTTTATAAATATTGACATTAATAACTGTTGATCACAGAGTGCATTAAAAAGGCAGATAAATGTGAAATTAAACATACAGATGTGTTCGGATATGCTAAATTTGTCAGGCCAGACTGTGATACTCTCATTTAAACATGATTCACAATTCAGTGTTCTAGATGACAGAAGTRAAATTCAGACATTCCCAACAGCACAAAGACATCACCCAGCACTGCAGAGAAAAGCACTTGGTCTTCTAGACAAGACTGAAAAGTTTTGCTGTGCAGTTAAATACAACATACAGAGGAATTTCAGAAAATGCCTGAATGGAACCAGCCAGAATTCTTACAACAGAAGAACATGCAGCTCCTGCCTGCATTTCTGCCAAAGAAATTGTGGCCTGAAAATATGTGCCTTCAGACAACCTTAGACTGCCTCTAACTCAAAACAGGTGGCCAGTCACAAAGGCTGCTCATTCCTGCATGGCCTGAACACTGAACACACACAAGCAGATATAGATTGAATTCAGCTTTATAAGCCAAGGAATTTCTTATCACACAAACACAGCTCCCTGCACCATCTCAGCCAAGTGCATTTAACCAACACCACAATTCTGAGCTGCCAGCCATCACTCACCAATGCTTTTGTGGTGCCAGAGTGAGCTGTACCAATATCTCACAGGTATCTGTGCACCTGAGTTCCTGCACTACACACACACACTAACACTGCCTATTTCAAACAGCARTGATCACAAAATCAAACAACCTCTGAGACTGGAACTGGAGTCCCTCTCCAAATTCCCAAATACTGCAGTCCCCCCTTGCCTTCCCCCCTTTTTATGTGATTGCACACAACAATTAAAGACTCAGCACCCCTTGTGTGTGTCACTCAGGAGAACGTCAGTTCCTGGAAGAGGAAGGACAAGTCAGCAGGATGCATCCTCCTCTAGCGTACGTCATTCCTGGGCTTGCCCTAAATAACTTCAAAAACGACAAAAGAAAATAAAAAAGAAGAAAGAGGAAAAAAAGGTGATGGGTATGGAAGGATTTGCTGAAATGGAATGCAGGGCAGAGCAATGCACCCCTCACCCACTGCAGGTCACACAACAAAGGCATCAGCTGCATGGGCTGAGCAGCCTCTGCAGCCTGAACGTGCACTCAGACACCAACACATTCACAGGGCAGCTCTCCTTTCTGCAACCATTACCTTCTTCTTTGAGATCTTCTTTATCTTCTATTAAAGAAAAAAATAATCTGCTGTTTGATCAGTTCCATGAGTTGTTCTGGCTAAGTTCTGCCATTTTCTCAGTGCACACACTTCAAAGATTCAGTGCTCTTYATTAATACAAAAGGAATGCACTAAATGGTCCCTAAGGAGAAGTGCCCACTCCACTCTCCATCCAGAGCTCYAATCACCTGTGCAATTAAGGCCTGACATGTGCAGTACTTATTAAATCACTCTGTRTATTTTATGTAGTAATGATGTCCTTCCTGCATGATTTTGTGTTCTGAATTCCTAGAAATATGTAAGCAGTGAGTGTATTACTAGGAGCAAGTAGGCAGCTAGTACACATAGACATAAATCTTTTGGTGCCATGAAAGCATTTCTACTCACATAAATGAGACTTATTTCACCATCTGAAGGTACATCTATCAACTGAAATGAATTCTAACTCAAATGCATCATCAGTAAAAAGAGCATTAAAGTTACCCCTTTCAAGGTGCAAAGAAAAATAAAAGGTGCCATTTTTCACATGAAAGAAAGCAGTGGAAAAATCAAAATGAACTTCCAACAAGCTTAATACAATGTGACCAAATATTGCAGCTGTAAGTGGTAATATAGTGCAGTAACTGAAACGTGTAAAATACTGGATTTTACAAACATAAACACATCCACTCTTCTGATTGTAATCATCACACCACGATGTAAAACCACAGCTTCACAAATGCTGGGCTGTCGTGGTTTAAGCTGGGCTTTCTAAGCAGTAACACAACACTTCTGGTGTGAGGTTTTTTCTGGGCTGTGCAATAAATGAAAGGAATCTTGGCAGGTCGGTGTGTGACCAGAACGTGCGATTCTGCATGTCACTGCCTCCTGCTCACTCCCTGCAACAACAACTTCCTTACCCGAGCAGCAAGAGAAACAAACACMGGCTCCCTCAGTTCCTGCTCCAGGAGTGCTCACCTCTGCTTCCCCTGTCCCAGGSGGGACAGGAAGGCAGAGAACCGAGATGTGCTGAGCCCAGCTGCCCGCAGAGTGATGCTGCTGCTCGGGCTCCAGCACTTCCAGGAAGCTCTGCCGCATTCCACATCCCAGCTGGGACTGCTCACAACAATGGGCAGCTCTCAGAGCCAGGCAGCCTCTGGCAGGTGAGCACCTCCACCACAAGTACCTGCTGAACCCCCCCCCAGGCCAGGTGTGCCCTGCCAGCATCACCTGGATCATCGCAGAAACACGGGGGGTTAAACAAAATACAGATATATTCACAGGAACTGCACATTGCCCATAAGGTCACCTTTATCTAAATCACATTCCTCTTTGAGGCAAGAGGACACGAGGCTCAGTTTATTTTCATTTCCCTCATGGAACTTTTAATTGACTGAAATTCTTGAAACCCAAATTAAGCCTGGAATAGTCTTGCCTGAAGCTGAGCACTTCCTTTCTGCASTAAAAGAAATATTTTAGTACTAACAAATGCAATATTGAGATGCTTTAATTTTCCTCTTTTAATAACACTTTTCCAGGATAGCATATTAAAAAAACTATGTATTTTCAACGAGAAGAAAACATCAGTTTAATTAGATTGCCACTCTAGGATGCAAAAACACATCTTCACAATTTACATCTTTAAGGTATCTAGATATATTTCCAAGCAATTCCCACAGAACTGTACATAGGCATTTTGTGAAGGCCAGACACACTGTTATGAAGGATGAACAGAGCAACCATTTAATATTTTTTACAGAGAAAAGTATTGTCAAAGAAGGGGTAAAGAAAATGAGCAAGTTGACACACTGATAATGAAACACATTTCTGCTTAGGATTTCTTTTCCTGAGAATGAAATGACTGTGTGACAAAGCAGGCAAATGCATTTCTGCACTCTGTGCAGCTGCTGCCATAACCAAAAGCAATGCACACACACCTGTGTGATTTACAGACAGCCCATGCTGTACACAGCCACCTCCATCACTTCTTTTCCATGGAAAACATGCTCTCCCCTTCCAGAGCAACAGTGAAAGCACATCCATACCAACTGCCCATTGCCTTTGCCTTTTCAGCAGAGAGCCATGCTCACCCAACAAACACACCAAAATGATTTATCTGAACAACAGCTACTGAGTTAATAAAGCATATATACTGTTCCTAGATAAAACTGATAGCAGGTCTACTGGGAAGAACTTCCAGGCCTTTAGTAACTTTTGATCAAGAGATTTGGCAAGCCAGAAGTGGCTTTTCTGCTTCTACAGGTTTCTAGGAACATGCACATTGCTATAAAACAGATGCTGCTGATGAATACCATAAAATCAAGGCACTAAATTACCAAGGAAACATCYTGCATATCTGGTTCTACACAGGAGAAAGTGACAGAAACCAAGTGACTGGATGGAGTAATGAAAACCAYACCACAACCCATCAATAATCGAAATACTGAGAAGAAAAAAATGTATTTTAAAATCAGTTTCTTTCTTCTCCATCTTTTTTCAAATGCAGAGCTGTCAGGTAGGCCACCAGTTAGATCAAAACACTGGAGATCTTGCAATAAATAGGTCTATCGCCTTTTTTAAAAAGGTAATCATTTCCAACAAGGTCTCTACAAAGGTGCAAGGTACATTTTGGTTTTATGCAGGTGCAGTTTGTTCTGGGGACTGCAGAACATTTGCTGTTAATGAGCTGTAATTAAACCCCAGAGCCTCCTGCTCCTCACAGCCTCTGCACAGACACCCCTGACACCCCACTCTGAGCTCACTCAGGGCAGGACAGCACACACTCACACTGAAACAGCACATTCTTTGCTGCCACACTGACAGCCAGGCATCTCAAGAGACAGGAGTCATTAATTCCCTGCTCTGAACACCCTCCAGAAGCCTCCCCTCCACTGGAGCCCTCACAGAAATGCACTTTGCACTGCAGGGAGGCTCCTGCAGCAGGCATTACCCATAATAGGTGAAACTGCACAGAAATATGCTGTTACCTAACTCACCTGGGTAAATTCATACTTTAAAAGGAAAGCTTCTGAGCACTATCATATTTAAGCAATAAGACATGGCAGGGTGTGCATATGCTGTAATAATGACACACCTTAATCATATAAGAACTATGTCAACTATTATCCCATCCTACACACCCTGAAATGCTTCAGCACAGATCCCATCTGTGCATTTAACAAATGAAATTAGCATACTTAGAAATTATGTCTATTTAGTGGCTGATAAGATCAAAATGTTTTGAATAAAAAAGAAACCCCAGCCAATGCATAAAACGTGCCACCAAATACTCCTCTGCAGGTAATGCTTTCCAACCATTTCTTTTATTGATCAAACCACAAATACAGACTGTTAAAAATACTTGCATCATTAATGTATTCAGATCCTGCAAGAAGTTAAAAAAGGAAGTTGAACCAATGAAAATCTCTTGCACTTTCTGTAATTTTGAAGTGTTCTTGAAGGCTTAATGACAAATTTTGAAATAAAGATAAAACCTTTAATTAAGTTCTTCCTTTTTTTGGTTTTTTTTTCTGTTAAACTGCTTCTGTCTTTGAATTTCAACAACCAAAGAAATAGTTCAATAAAAACTCCCACTTAGGTTATCTCTGTTAACTCAGTCTGAGCTCAGGGGCTGCAGTTCAGTGGTTTTAGTTGAACTCTCACACACAATACTACTTGCAGTCTACAGCCAAAGTCAGCACAAAAATCTGGCATTTGATTACATTTTCCTTAATTATATCATTGTTCACCTTGGATCAAACTGAAACCTTTTGGAAAAATGTATTATTGAGCACTTCACTGAATACTATCTACTTAGCCTTTGCCACACAAAATACAAATATAATTATGTCTGTGACAGCCAGAATAAACTAAATTTAACACTGATGTGCCTTCACTTTAAACCAAGCTAAAATGTATTTAAATATTTATTAACTGCATTTGATTCCACGAAGTTATTACAGCAAAGCATTTTTCTCAGGCACAGCAAATCCAATAGTTTCTCTCTTCAGCCAAGGCACAAATAACTGAGAGCAGCAATCCTTCAAGCCCAGTGAAACTTCACAGTTATTGTTATTCAATGGATTTCCATTCACTTAATCACTCTGGTTATATAAAATGGAAGCAGTTTCCCAAATCACATGAAGTTTTCACAGCTGTATTACCCAAACCCCCAGAAAACTGCAGATATGTATTTTTATTACAACAGTCACAGTTTTCCAGCTACACAGCTGGAAATGCTGCTCATCTTTTGGATGAAAGACATTCAGATGAAATGACCAAAACACCTCCTTTTAAGTGACAGTATTGATGAAAGTGTAAAAAGAACCAAATCTTGAATTCCAGAACAGAAAACTTCAGCAGTGGTTGTATAAATGACTCAGCCAGAGCAGCAAGTGACTTTTCAGAGTCATTTCTGCCCTCACTGCCAGGGCAGTTCCTCWCTGTGGATGCTGCAAAGCTGCTCATGCAGAAGTGCCTGCTGCAAACACACACTGGCCATGGGAGGAAAATATTTAAATTGGGGGGAGGGGGACAATGCACTCTCCACCCACTTTTTGAGAGGTCCTGCCAGCTCCTCTGCTTTCTGAGAGAAGCTGATCAAATCCAATATACAAGACACGAACCAGAGATGAAAACGGTCCAACAACAAATCTTCAAAATTGCAAATGCCAACAAGTCTCTACAAGTATATTACCAGGCCAGAATGCAGGAAAATCCTTGTGAAATAAGGTTTTCTGGTATGCAGTTATAGCAAATAATCATGAGGTGATGCAGAGAACTCGACAAATGTGGTATTCCAGGAATGTTAAAAACATCGAGGTCACGAATGCACGCTGTAACTTTAGTGCTCACTTCTTATCCCACTATTCTGACAGTAAATCTAATTCATTCTTCATTCTAAGCTTATAAGCCATGATTTTTATGAACATCTCTCTTGTCCACTGCTATAACACATGTCAAAAAGGAAACAATATAGTTTAAAAATGAAGTGAGGCTGATTCTGCATATGCCACATCCATAACAGGAGTAYTGCTCCTTTTTCAAATACTGCATTATACCACAGAACTGTTAGCAAACTAAAACACACATCTCTCTCTGATCAAAATTTTGAATTTATACAGGCTTTTTTTAGAATAATGTTTCCTGCACTCCTAGCTCACAGGTAAGCCTAAGAAAAAAGCACCAAAATCATAACTGCACTGGGCATTTGATTACTAARAGAGTATTTGGGTTGATTATAATCCAGTGCAATATACTGCATGAATCCACACAGAGCACTTACATAATCCAGCCCTGTCCTACCAGTCTGTTCTGTGTTGGAGTGTGTTGAACTGCCTTTACTTAGATAAAGAGCTAAAACTGAGCTCTGGAGACACAGAGACCAGGGGAGAAGAGGGAGAGGGACATGAGCAGAAAGTTAAAGTCATTTCTTATATTAAATTCCCCACAATTTATGGCAGACTGACAACAGAAACACTAGCAGCTTAATAAAACAGCAAAAATTTGGAGGTGGGAGGTGTGACTACACGTTGTGTTTTATATCAAAATTGCTGTAATCCTAATTTTATATAGGTACTGTCTGCTTTTGTCCAAATAACATGGCAGAGATTCAAATCAGAAATATACTTTCAAAAAAAGAAAAAAGACATTTTTGACTTGCAGATAACCAACACTGGTCAGTAACAGGGCATGATTTGCTTTTCTGATCTCCTTTGGTTGACAGGAATAAAAGATCATTTACCAAATCCATACTGAAATTAGGATCAGAACTTATTAAGTACCAGAAATTATTAAACACCACATTATTTAAGAATAACACAGGAGGAAGAAGGCCATCTAAATAGCCTAGCCACCTTCTGTAYCTTCTAACCTYCAARTTCATTCATAAAGTTCTTTCTTTCYACCTACAAATGCCAGGTTTTGTATAAAAGAAAACAAATTGCTACATGTTACTGGGATAGCCAGTCCAAAGAGGTTGTACAATAAAACCTGCAGATTTCCAAGTGGTTCTGCCAATTCCATGCAAATCAGCCAAACACCAGCACCAGTRCTGAAACAGTATGCACAGAATTGTGAAGTACCATCACAAGATTTATTCATGTTCTTTTCTGTTCTTTGGTGAACACAACGAGGTCACACCTTTTCTATTTTATTATGAATAAGCACTTACACTGTACAAAGGCTTCAAAAARGTTTTCAAGTTTAAGAAGCCAAGCTTTAAAACCACTAAGATGATTTAAGCCAGCAGAAGAAACCTGCATCAAAACACACCAAAATTTATGAGGAGCACAAACCAGAAGGTCGGTCAGACTGGGGAGTGGGGGAACAGAAWTGATTTACAAGTACTACTGATTAGAATTTCCTAGCATGAAAAGCATCAGCTCTAACAAAACACAACCACCAGCAAATTTGTTCAAGGGGAAAAAAAAAAGTACAATACCCTTTATTTTCCATTTATCTGTTTTCTTGAACGATCAGAAAACATTCCAGAGTGATTTACAGTCATAGGCACCAACTTCACAGATAAATGATTTCTGGATTCCCAGAACACACTGAAGGGCCCAGTTCAAGTTTCACAATCCTGTCTGCAGCCCAACAGACTGTGTTTGATTAGAGCACATCATCATCATCTGCCTCTGCTCCTTCCACAGCCCAGAGAGGAGCACTCTGTGACCAGGGGGTGCATGGTTCTAAATCCAACACACAACACTCCTGGCCTTCCCCAAACCCACACCAACCCTCAGCTCCCTGCACAGACACACAGAAAAACCAAACCAACCAACCCCAGAAATGTCAGTCAAAAAAAGTCTGAATTACAGCACTTCAAGGGTAAAAGGAGTTCCAGCTTCTTACAGRAAGCTGACAGAAAATCAGTAATAAGGAGCTGAAACAAAACACAGGAATTTTAAACAACAAACTGGAGAGTGGYTCTGAGGTAATTCAGTAATTTTCAGGATTGTTACATTTGTCCAATTCCCTCTCTTCCTTGGCTATGTATTTTTTTCCCCATAATTTTTGCTCACATATAAAACAACAGGATTTCTGGGTATCTGGATACAGCCCATTTTCACAGCATGTGTTTGAGATGTTTGCTGCTCTCCCTTTTTAGTCAAGAGTATTTAAAGAGCTCTTTTTTTTTTTAATTTAATACTCAAAATTCAGAACCTTCAGGAAAAGCAGGAGATTTATCACAGACAGGTCTCAGTTACAAGGTGGAAATACCAAGACACTCACAGAATTCTGTAGATCTTACAACACCTTATCAGATGCTGAGTGAATCCTGATGCAGGTGAGTGAGAGACACCTCCTCCCTGCATCCCAAAGAGACCAAGGAAGGGTCTCTTCCCTTCTCCAACAGACCAAGCAGCAGCACCTTGGGAATGCTGTTTAAAAAGAACCCTGCACACCAGCCCTGCTGACCATTTTAATAAATCCAATTTACTGGGATATTATATTAATCTCTTTTTTAACCTACATTATACAAATAATGCATTTGCARTTATTTGAACATGACAGTCAGAAGTCATCTGCCATCTAAAGGCTGCCCACAGAAACAAAGGGGCACAAATCAGCATTTCTTTTAAACACACTGTTTAAAAATTTGCAGCAGACATTTTCTATATTCTAGGAATATTTACTAGCTGTGCATACCAGAACAAATTATCTTCTGCCAGCCARAATTATTGTTCTTAAACCTAGGATCCCCTCTGCTCACTAATTTCAATCCATTCCCTGTTGGGTTAAATAATACAGATCATTACACAAAGRCAGATGCACCTTCCAACTGCAGGTGAAAGAAATTCTAAAGATTGCAAAAYGTAATGCAAACTCACCAGCTCTATTCCCTGTGGAAAAGGAGTGTCCTCCCAGTCCTTCTGGGGAAATCTCTGTATTATCTTCCCCAAACCTTCCGTTGGTCCTGCTGAAAGACAAAATTCAGTTACTTAAGGGCAAACTGGTGGAACTGGAATCACCATAACATTGGAGAACATTCTCAAAATATACCCAATTTGAGTAAGTTTTTCACCACAAGAGGCAGAACACACTCCTGAAATGTGTCCTGCATGTCACATAATAAACACAATCTTAACATTTTCCAGCAGCAGCACAAGGAGTCCCTCCATGAAGCAGCCCCATTTCTGTATCAGTAGTAGCAGTCCATATGTGYTGCCTCCTCTGCACACACCCAGGCAGCAGCAATGAATGCATTTATGGCTTTACCATAAAAAACCATTTTCAGTCTGACACTACTCAAGTCTGCCAGCATAAATCAGTGTTCCAGTGAATAAAACAGGCTTCCTCTGAGCTTSCTGCCAATGTACAGGTTGAGTTTGTGCTATCTCCAAAGCCACAATTCACCTTACAGGGTGTTTGGGCAGAACCAATCTGATGGCTCAGCATGAAGAGTTTTCTCCASTTTGTGCACATTTACACTCAGCCCTCTGTGACTGTCCTCTGCCTTTCCCCAGGGCTCCAATTCCCACAGTATTTTATCTGACACCATTAATGCAGCCTGGCAGCTCAGAGCCTCCCCTCCAGCAGAGGTTTGGGATGGAACACCCTCCTGGACAAACTCTGCATCTCTGCTGCGTGCACAGTGGCTTTGCAAAAGCCTTAAAATAATAACAGACAAGAAAACAACAATGAATGTTTAATCATYTTCAAGTAACTCCCTACCCAGTGGCTGGCATAATAGTCAAGAAATTGGAAAAAAAGATTGGGCAGCTGGCAGGGAGAAAGTTTCCTGCTCCTGACAATTCCCCTTCTTGTTTGCAAACAAATCACTTCTGCCAGCCTCTGCATAGGAAGGGAMGAGCAGACTCCAAAATAAACACTCTATATTAAACAAACAGTCTTTTGAGCACACCAAACTGAAAAAGACTTCCCAACTGCCTTGGAGATATTATTTTTTATTTATTTTCAAGGAAGGTATAAAAATCTAGATGCCAAAACCATACTCAGCTTTGTACTTTGAATCAATGTCTTAAATGTAAAAAAAACCCTTTAGGCAGCTTCTCAGTTCTAACAAATGACATTTACTTTAAAAATAACCCTGTCCTATTTACTAAATATGATTACTGTTTTCAATAAGTTATCTTCCTTTTACAACCATCCTTTGCAATTATATTTAACTGATATACTAAATGAATTTAAAAAAGCTCCACTTTGAAAATTCCTGAACATAACTGTAATATTCTAATTTTAGCAAAACAATTTAACATTTTCAATATTGTTATTTCAACAATTTAATCAGTGCCCAATTAAGCACATAAAATTTGAATACATTAAAAAAACAGCCTGTGCAAATGCTTCTATGATATATTTTACTACTTTTTCTATGTTTTTTTTAACCAAACATAGATGGCAAGGTTAAAATCAGATTTCAGCTATTCACACTCCAGAGATGTAAAGTAGCTGTAACTGTAATCTGATTTTGTGGAGTACAAAGAAAAGTTATTCATACTCTCAAATTCAGCAAACAACTTCACAAAAAGGGTTTCTMCATTTTCTCTTAAAGAAGTCTGTTCATGTGCTATAATTTATTTTTCTAAATCACTTTAGAGGAGTATAATAGGTAAAGAAGAGTACACAGAACAGTTCTTCTGTATCAGTATTTATCTACAGGATTCCTGAATATTCAGATTCAAGTTTAAATGCAATATTTAAAACATACCCTAAAGATGTTGGAACACTTGGTTTACTATTGAAGTTACAGTCATGTTTTATCTTCTCCTGTGGTTTGGGGTTTTTTCCTATTATGTAATGGAGCAGAGTGTGCAGAGATAATCYGGGGCCATGGGGCAGCAATCCCACATCTATCACTGCACTGACTGAACACCATTTGTTCAGATCCACAGAACAGCTTCTGGAAGTGGCTAATCAYGTTTGGTGATAGCCACAAAAAGTCACAGTTCCATCTGTGAGCAGCACAATACAGATAACAATGCTAAACAAAACTCTGGCTGAAAATTCAATATGGAAATGTGCTGTAAAAGATGTGTAAACTCTTGGGCAAAGATATTTTTCTAAGGCAGACAATGAGCCTTCCCCTGAAGCTCACATTCAGTGGTCTGAACAAGTGGTTGTCTTTGAGGGAGAGAGCCACAGAGTTCAARTTCAGTCAAAAAGCAAACAGCCCTGAAACAAAATGTCTCATAAAAAAGTGATTGGAAAGATCATTCCAAAAGGAAGGACAACGTTTTCATGTCCATCCTATCTCAAAATAAAAAGTGGAAACAATGACAAGCACATGGGTTCTGAAAACCTCTGTAAAATTACACACTTTCCCTCTTAACAACCACCAAGCAGAACACAAACATTTTTTGCTTAAAAAATTTCAACAGTTTGTATAACATCATTCAGATGTCAGAAGGACTTCAAGTAAATACTCAGATTGCAAGAATAATCTTATCCCTACCACATTCTATACCTCTGAAAAAAAGATAAAATTAGATTACCAGTGTGAATTATCACCTGAAAATTCTGCTGATGAGAAAAACTGTCACTGCACAAGACCAAGTGTGTCTTCTCAAGCATTGACTTGTTCCAAAGGCACCAGAGAGTCGGATCTATCTAATTAACAGGGAATGCAATGTTGCAAAAGAGTAAGCAAAGCATTTCCCAGAGCTGGCTGATAACTGCATTTCAACCTAGGGCTCACCAGCACACAGACCCATGATAAGTGAGCACAGAGCACAGTTTGGAGGGACAAAATCATGATTCTGGAAAGATTYTTGCACCCCATGAAAAAAAGCAAGCACAGCAGCAAAAGACAGCCCCAGCTATATCAAGTTCATTAAGGAGCAGAAGATTCTCCAGTTGCTGTAGGAACAAAAACAGATTGATACTCCACTTTCTACATTTTAATGAGCATCTGCTGCTCATGGTTTAGTAACAAGACATCTCAAATTCACATATCAGAGGTTGAAGCTTCACCTGGGTGAATYGCTGGCAAGTGAATTCCCATGTACCAAAACCCAATTTGTTTATTGAAACAGAAATGACTGCATTGTGTCACCTGTCAGTCTGGTGTCAGGCAGAGAGGTTGCCCACCCACTGCCCAGAGTGCACAGCCCCACACATCCATGCACAATGTCTCTTCCAACCAAGAACCACAGACCTTGCACAACATCACAGAAATGAGCTTCCCAACTGTCACGAAACACATCTGATGTCACTGTCTTGGAGGATCCAGGGAAGTTCAAGTGCTGAACAGCATTACCACAACAAATCTCAACAATGTTGATCCTCTCACCAAAGGAATGCTTGCCAGAAGGACTCAGAACGATTCCAGATACTTCAAGTCATCTGAGGTAACATTTGGTGCAGTGAGTCACAGGAGATAAATGGGTCATGTATTTTAGCAGGAGGACATAGTGCTGATTTACCATAGTTGTTAGCTGAGTGTGCAATCACAGAACCAAACTTACASACTGCTATCAGTTTTACAGGAAATGCACCTCTCCTCACTCAGGAATCAGGAATACATCCAGTTACTCCAGGATCTGCACTGGTAGTGTTTAAGCTTTGGCACAATAACTCATTCCACAGAGCAGTATCATCTAGGCCTCTTAACAGCTCCTGAAGAAATGCCCTGAAGACTTGGAAGAAGGAGTAATTCTGTCTGGTTTCAGTGGGCAGGAAGTCAAAGAGGAGCAGGTTGATCACTTCAGGAAAGCAGTGTGAAATAATCTGACAGCCCAACTGCACTGAGGCAAAGGAATAAATGCCTTTGCTGAAATCAGCCTCGTGCTGCAGATGCTTCTGAACCTGGAAGGGTGAGCTAAGAAGGGTTAAAGCCAGTGTTCAGCTCCTTAAAAACCAGGTATTCCCACTCAGTCTGTGAGCAGTGAAGTAAGAATTTTAGATACATGACTGCAGCAGTGCTGACAACAAACCAAACTTTGAGCTGTCACTCAGCAATGCCGGCACAGCATCAAGGCCTTCTTTGTTTCTCATAAAGCTTTTCCTCACTTCTGTCCTCCTGATTCTCTCCCCAGTATCACTGCAGAGGAGTGAGCCARCACCTGGCCAGGGTCACCCCACCACAGAAGGTTCAGGAGGTTTCTCAGGTTCCCTTTGCAGGCAGGTACCAAAACATCACCTCAAAGCATGGTTCCACTTCCACACAGAGGCACTCCTCAGCAGGAGCCTTCATTTATTTAATATCTATTTATTTAAGCAAGTTTCATCACTGCAGTGCACCTTTCCCAAGAATAAGATAATGGTTCTGACAGACTAACTCCATGAGGGTGAGGAATTCTCACTGCAGAAGTACAGATTAACCTGCTTGAAGTACATTTTCACTGTTTTTCTTTGTGAAAGTGTATTATACCAATGTGCCCTGGCTGAGTGCCTGGTGTGTAGCCACAGGAAAGGAACATAAGCCTTGTGGAGGCACATCTGGAACTCACAGGGAATGAGGACACTGCTACTGCCACAATTCTGGCTTTTTATTTCCACTTCCCTGCCAAAAGCAGCCATGCCCTCCAAGACAGGAGAACAGAACACTCTGAGCATGCATAACTTTGTCTTTCTGGATTTTACTGAAGAACCCAGTGCTGAACAGYTGTCAAATTTATCATGTAGACAGAGAGGGAACATCCTCAGAATGGACTTGTYAGGATGGCAGCAGCCAAGGAGGGGCTGACAAAAACTTCCTGCCACTAAAAACACTGCTAAAGGCTCTGGCTTTGGCTGATGTCAACCTGTGACATCCACAGCCCCTCCACTGCCCTTTCAAGAAGGAAATCTTCCAAGGTAAAGCTCTTACCCACTTGTGTTTGGATGGAAGGTGAATGGTGGAGTGTCCTGACCTTTCCATCTCTGTGGGAACAGGGACACAGCACATGTGGAGAACAAGATGGTGTCAGTTCTCAAGTCACAGGAGAAGAATTTGGGAAGCCAGAACATCTTGGAAAAAGAACAAATMTGGAACAACTTTCTGCCACTCTGAGAAGAAAACAACTCCCAGCCATGGAACACTCCATCTCCCCAAGGAAGAGCTGTGCCAGATGCATTCCAGCTCAAGTGTCCATGTGTTTTCTCATTCTCCACACATGGAGCAGGAGTGTTCCATCTGCAGAGCCTGCACCAGGAAAACATTCCCCTCTCTCCAGTTCACAAGTGCAAGTGCTGTGTTCAGATTCACAGTCAAATACTGAACTGCAAATTTGGTGGAACTTAAAATGAAACATGTATTATTAAAAAAAAAATTATTAAAAGTCTGAGGAAGCCCTTCTACACCAATTCTATAGAAAAACTTTATCAACTGTGCCCAGAAAGATTCTCACCCCTCTGGAACAGAGGACAAACAGTTACAACCAGGGACAACTGTTCTGTACTGGTGTTCWCTGTTCCCTTTTGTTCTTGTTTTTGAACCCTTCAATACTGAAACAGAACCACATGTATCAGAGTAAGTCCTTTCCTTCTGGCACACCCCAGCAATAGCTGCTTTACATGACTAAACTTTAAATATTTAATTTGGGAGAACTGCCTGTCTATCAGTGACAAGCTGCAGTCACTAGAGAGAACACTTGGAAAAAAAAAAATAAAACAAAACAAAACCCCAAAAAACTAAGGGGAAAAAAAGCTAGTCTAGGAAAGAAACCAAAGCCAAGACTCCACTCTTACCTCCCTAAATGAAAATTGCAACTGTTTCAAAGGAAAATCACTGAACAGGAGTTCAACTTTGGAAAAACTTCTCATAAAACTTCCAGAAACAGGAATCACCTGCACATAAAGAGCACTGACTTTGGTTGGAATCATCTTAAGCCCTAAGCTGTTAGTCCAAACATGCTGAACAAAACCACAAGAGTGCTATAAATGATTAATGACTGGGAAAAGCAAGGATTGCTTCACTTCTCTATCTAACCCACATGCACATATTGCAAAAGGGTGAAGAACTGTGGTACACCAGATTTGTTACTATTAAATTTATGCCTTCTACAAACAGAACAAAAAACAGCATTTGTGTCTGCAGACAAACTGACAATCCAATCCCACTGCTGGCTCTGGCACTCCTGTCTCACCTTCAGGCTGTTCATGAGTGTCTCTGTGCACAAGTCAACAATGACTGCAATGAACTGGATTCAGCACAAACAGCAATCACAGCACTCCTTAGAAATGTGAAGGGTTCAGAATGGTTACCAGAGCCACATCCTTCAGAGTGCATTCAACTGCTTTTACTCAGAGCTGTCACAAAACAAACTCCATTAGGAATCCTCGACTGCAAGGGGCACTTCTGTTTTTCAAACACTAAAATCAAAATCAGAGCACACTGGTAAGGCACTGTTTCACAGATTCCTGCCCTGGAGGGTCAGCACTGAACACCTCCTGGGGTTTTAATATGTAACCTCCAAACTCGAGTCCTGTGCAATAATCCAGCCCTGCCACCACAGGCAAAAGAATAYTGAAGTGCAAAAGCCCTACAAACTTTGAAATCCTATGGGATTTGCATCAAGTTGCCAAATTACTTCCAACTGCTCTRAAGTGTATCCTTCCAGATCAGCACCACACTAAAGAGGCAAGAATTCCTGCAGTGCTGCAAGTGCCACGTTGGGCTATTCTGAGATATCCTTCCTGAATTATAACCTTAATTCAGTGTGGATGTTTCCCAGTTCCAAGGCTGTCCTAAACCTATCACATGGTGTCTCACAGCCACAGGAAGGGACCACAGCTGGTCCAACCTCCCTGTCTGGGCAGGGCCATCCCAGAGCACCTGGCACAGGATGGAGTCCAGATGGCCCAGGAACAAGGGAGATGCCACAAACCTCTCTGGGCAGCCTGTCCCAGTGCTTCACTGCACAGTGAAGAAGTYCTTCCTCAGTTTTGGATCAGGTTTTGCCTCTTGTCCTTCTAAAGARATGGTCCAGCCCCTCAGTAAGCTTTGTCAGCCTTCCCTAGAGCAGGAGCTCTGTGTGTCCTGTCCTGAGGAGCCCAGCAGTGGGCACAGACAGGGAGCAGCAGGCACTGCCAGAGCACCCCGAGTTCAATGTGACATTACCCAGCTTTGCTCCTGAAACATCGAAACTCCTCTGAGTTCYGACCCAGATCAGACTGAGGAAATCAGAGTCAATCCCTGTGCACCAGACACCCAACTAATGACTCAGTGCCTGCTGCAGAATGTACACATGTGCTAAATCCTTTGGAGAAGCCCTCATCACCTGCAGCACAGGGGAAAACAAACTTGTCTGTGCTGTGGGAAGAGCAGGATCCTGTGATCTCAGTCAAGCACCTGCCAACAGCCACTGATAACATCATAAATGCACCCACAGTGCTCCCCAGAGCAGAGATAACAGCTCACAAGGTATTTTTATTTTCAGGATTGTCAGAGCMATTCCCACAGAAGACACATGCCTTCTGAATTAGCACAGAGTGCTGCAGCTCCTGTGCCCGATCTCAGGAGCCAGAAGTGTGCTGGATAAATGAAACATCTTGTGATACAGCTGGCTRCAAATGCACAGAAAAGACCAAACAGATGCTCAGCTCCTCACATTTGTATGTTCAGAAGGGTTTCACCACGCAGYCAGGTTCTAACAACACCTTACATAAGGAGATTTCTGTGAGAGCCATTTGCACCAGTTAAACCATCACACTGGCAGCCCATGCTCTCTGAAGTAAACACCACTCCTGCCACAGAGCTCTGCACTTTAAGTACTCTTTGTCCTGTGCAATGTCAGCCAACTCTCAGTTGCTTTCAGTCCATATTTATCCAATGCTCAATTAAATGAGTTTTCAAACACTCTCTCCAAACTGTGTTTCTGTTTGTTATCCAAAACAGGAGCCCTTAAAATGCTGTCAAACCATGTAATGGCATTCATACAAAATCCCACATGGCTCTTGTTCCATGACACTTCTAATCCCTTCCTTAGTGTTCTCTCAGAGCAATTAATTCCTAGGGAAGGGATTACCATAGATGTTTTCATATTTTATTATATATTTTTGCACAGAATTTTCACTTTCAAGCCTTGCAATAAATAAAATTTTCCTTATTTCCTAATTATTGCAGATTACTATCAGACATGCAAATGCTTTATGAAATGACAAATTATGGCTGTTTAAAAAGGAAAGTAAACTGCTAATCTAGCCTGCATCTGCTCAAACGTTGCCTGGATCACCCACATTTCAAACTTAAACACTCAGTATCTTTTTCTCTTGTAGCACTAATGCATTTAAGATGGTTTTTTTTTACTACGTGTGACCCATGGATACAATAAAACACATTACAAGTCCCTACTCAAAGTGTCAGAAGCCACACCACCATGACAGCCACCATGACAATTTCTCATGGCTTTGATTCACCTTGCTGGTAATTCCAGGGATGTGTTGGAGGAGTTTCTCCCCAGCCCATCATTCCCAGCCAGGAGGAGCTGGGGAAGCTGTCCTGAGCTTTATAAACATTTGTGTTGCACACAGGAGCATCAGGGAGTGTGGAACTCYCACCCCACCACTTCCCAGAGCTGGGAGCCCGTGCTGCCCTGGCTCCATGCTGCCTGGAATGCCTTTCCCCAGCACAGAGGCACAGAGCACAGCAGGAGAGGGCAGCAGAGGCTGCTCTCTCTCTGCTCCTTGGCACTGTCCAGCAGCAGCCAGCYCAGCTCTCACACCTGCTGACAGCTCCACGAGTGCACCCTGCACTCCCTGACGGGCATGGAGACACAAAAGCAAGGGTGGAACATGGGGAAAAGGCACACAGTCTGATTGCACACGGTTTGGGTTTTCAGGGGRAAAACTGCCTGTTCAGACACAAATTCAAATTCTGCACACAGCAAACCAAAACTGAATGCCTGTTAATGGAACACATACACACTTGGCTTTTTGTTCACCCATAAATTCTGTTGTGTTGAATCTCCTCTGGGTTTTTAGACTTYTAATGTTTTTTCTCTTCTGAAAAGGAAAAATAAATGCTGCAGCATTTGTGATGCAAATTTGGTAATAATACACTCCTCAATAAGCTTCATTCAAACCTGCTTTGTGATTCATTGTCCAACAAATAATTCTAGTGATTCATTAATGAAGAATGAATGATCTAATGCTGCTTTGAAGTAGACAATGCCACTGTACAGGAAGGTTGCCATAGGTTTAAAAGTAAACATTACCTTAAGAAATTAAACTTTCCATTTCTTTTCAGTTCACAAAATCAGGAATGGACTTAACTCCTAATMATTTTAAGCTTTATTTTTTTAAATTCTCACCTATATCACACTACCCTCAGTTTTAGGGGTGATGCAATTACTCCTTACTAGCTTAAATACAGCTTTTTTTTTTTTTTTAAGCAATTCCACAGATTCTGCCAGACTACCTCAAGGATTTCTCTACTGGATCAATTCCAGTTTGCCCAGTAACTGCAACAGATTCAACCTCAGCAGCCCTTCTGGAGTTCCTCTGCAKGAGTAAAAGCATCAAAACATTTTACATTACACAGCTTTTCACAAAAACAAGAGAACAATCCCACAAAAGCTGGGTTATTATATAAATATGCTGTACMTTTAAACCAACACAGAGTTTTATTGTCCTCAGTAAAAGCAAAGAAACCCCTTTAAACCTGAGTCAGGTCTGAAGAGAAAAAACGCATAAATATCTGTAAATATCTCCATACATWCCAACAAGTTTCATGATTAAAGCTCAGGCATTTGACCTAGACATTTTAAAAGGAATAGCCTRGGGCCATTTATCCTATTTGGCTAGGGTTGCTATAATGTTTTATTTCTGGATGAACAGTAGATGTTTTCTTTCCCTTAGCAGCAATAACTTCAAATCATTTAATTACTTCTGGAGAACAGTGAATGCTGCAGCTTAGCATGCCAAAGACTGGACACACTTTAAAACTGGCTTCAAAGGACACACATTAATGTCATGAACAAAGGCAAAATTAGACCCTGGTACACTGAAAATAATATCCCATCTCAGTCCTGCATGTGAGATGCACAGAACAACAAAAATAACCCAAATTAACTGCAAATCACACTCAAAYACCATTGTATTCCTCAGTCAAGCTTAAACATTGAAGCAGTGGARGTAAACACTTTCTCTGAGCACACAAGAATTTACTTTAAGAAATACCTTTCACATTCTTTAGAAYGCACAATGCCTTTGGGATTTTATGAGGGAGCTCCTACTCTCTAGTAGGGGCAAAGACAGGCAGGATTTCAGCTCCTGATGAATGAAGAGTCTGTCACACCAGACCAACGTGTCTGGAAGCACTCTGATTTTTTTTGKTTTTTTTCAAGACTCCTGAGATGCAAACCTCCCATGATTACAAAACACTCACAGAGYTAAACAAGTCTGTAACATAACTCTGCTCCTAAGCTGCACATKAATGCAGCCTCCTCCACAGGCTGTACAAATTGTTGCAAATTGCACTCTSTCTATCTCAGTGATGTGGTTTAGTCTCACGTCTCACACACGATGGGAGCTTGGCCCAGAGCCCCGGAGCAGCAGCACAGGGCGAGGGCAGCTGGGTGAGAAGGCACCTTTGCACTTCCCTCATCCTCCTGTGCCTGGCAGGAGTGAGAACAGCCCTTGGTGCCCTGCTCTGAAAGCCCAGGGGCAGTGCCAGAGGCTCTCACACGAGCTGAGAGCTGCCAGGGCAGCACAGCAGCTGCTTTCAGCYATAAAATCACTGTGCATCACCACCATTCCAGCCCTCTGTGCTCCTTATCCTGACACATCAAACACAAACCCTGCCTCCACTGAACCACAAGCAAACACAGCAGCAGCCAGTGTCAAATATCTCCTTTTTAAGTTAATTAATCCACTGACAATTCTATGTCACATTTACTTCTGATGTAATGTGAAAACTTCCAGCTTTGTAATTCCATCATAATCATCACCATCAACCCTGAATTCCTCTCCACTGGACCTGCAAGATCTTGTTTAACTGCTTTATTCATTCAGGAAATTATTCTTACAATGTAAGAAACATGCCCTACACCTTCAGGTTTATCCTTTCCTTGCTTTTCCAACCTTCCCTGTCCTTACAGACAGCCCTGCAGCCCAGCCACCACACTCTGCAGTGCCTGGGATTGCTTTAGAGAACTGAGAGGYTCTGCATGACAAGACAACGCTGTGTGTACATAACCTCTCCTAACTTGCACCACAAAGTCTCCATGGAGACTCAAGGGGAAAAACAGAACCTCTCTGTCAGAATGAAAGGATGGTCTGAGGAACATCAATACCAATAAARCAGAAAGAGCCACCTGAAAGCACAACATCCACTTGATTTCAATTGTTATTGAGGTAACAGCACAGCCCCTGCCCACCCTGCTCCCCCAGGCACACACTGCCTACACAGCTCTMCTTCCCACTTCACCCCAGTCTCAACTTTCTGCAAGGAAATCCTCCCCAACCCATCCCATTACTCATCATTTTACTTTTGTGCAGTCCCCATGACRAGAGCAACTATGACTGCATTGCCACAGGAAAGCCTGAGTGGCAATTTCAGACCTGTTTTTCAGTTCTGCATCTCTGACTGCTTTGGCACTGAATAAAAGTGGCTTKAAATTCATCAGGAAAAATACTTGTTAGATTTGTTTCCTCATTTRTCACTTTCTCATACACTGTGAAAGAACGTAAGAGAGGGGAAAAAATCCACCAATGACTTCTGAATCTCTTCTTTAAATCCTGAAAGTGTCGTGGATAACAAGTGAGGTGGCCCCTGACAGGCTCACACCAAATCAATTACTATGACAAAAGCACAATTAATATGGCAGCACAAATACTCAGAGGTACAACTTTTAAAGCAGTCATTTGTCTTTGAACTGAAGTAATTTTCCATGTACTCCAGCCAGGTTTTGGCTTGTGCCCTACTTACGCACAGTGCAATCATGAAACACTTTAACTTGAAATTAGCAGAAGTGAGAAAGAGAGGTACAAWGAAATAAAACAGGAAAAAATCCAAAAGCTCCCTAAAAGGCAGCTCATACACACACACGAAAATAATATCTATCTATAAAGTCACTACTGCTTTCCTCCTTCCCCCATCCTGGAAGCACAGAACTATTTCAACTTACAGGGAAAGTGCAAAAGAGAGACCTCTTGTTTGTCACAGCATGAAAAGGGCCCTGGTTTATTCCTCTTTCCAGCTCAGCCATCCTGACCCCAACCATTCCCTGCCCCTGGCTGCAGCAGCTCCTGCTGGGGGATTCCCTGGCAGC
>CADDXX010000651.1:360173-378878 GCA_902810485.1 Alauda arvensis
GAGAGCATCTTTCTCCTCCAGGGGAAAAAAAGAAAAATTCTGTGATGTTTCTTTAGAAGCTCTTTCTGCCTCCTTACCAAATAATACAAAGTGTAATCATAAACACTGGGGTGAAGTAGAACAGGGAGCATTACCACAGTGTTTACATCAAAGTGCTTTGCATCTTCTCACACACAGTAATCACACATTTCAGGTTCAAAAAGCCTGTCTTTGCACAGGGCAGCTGCAAATGCAGAATGTTTATTCTCAAGCTCAGCTCTGACACGTTTGGAACTCAGCTGTTTCGTCACACTCATTTTTCCAGAGTTCAAAGTGATGCTTTGGCACACAGTAAAGGAGGATCTGTTACTTCTTTGTCATCAAAAGTGCACATGAAGGATTAAAGTAAAATTAAGCAAAAGGTACATCTGTGTAAAAGATACAGCAGCAAAAAAACAGCCCTTCCTTGAAGCCCAGAAACCAATGCAAGCATGCATTAGAGTATGCATCTTCCTTTCAAAGACATGGAAAATCCTTCACAGATAGCAGTCTTTATACAGAGSCAATGAACTTCCTGAAATGCTCAAGGTGAAGGTTACCAAAGCTCTAAGTCTCCTGTAAGTTTAGATGTGGAGTGGGTTGATGTTTTCAATAGCAGACAGATGCTCCACATAAACAGCAGAGTGTAACTCCTTACAGTTGGTGCCGTGCACTTTGCAGCAAAAYAATCACCACTTCTAAAARCATTTCAAGGCTGGGTAGGTGATCAAYAAAAGAAATATTTCCACAATATCARAAGAAGGCATTGACTTCTAGTAAAAAGCACTTACTTGGAATCAAAGGAAATACATCCTTGACTCAGATCTTACATGWAAGATCYACGTTTCCTGACAAATTGCAACATAAGTGCAACTTAATGYTGTTTGACACTGGGCACACTGTCACTCTAGACATGACCTCCAAACATTTAAAATGACTTTTGGATACTATTTGCCAACTGTGTTAAAAGTTAACATCTCAAGTAAGTTCAAGATATTCTTGCAATACATGACTAAGCCAGTTCCTCTCAAATTTTCAACTGAGGGCCTGTGAAGAACATAATTCAGGCAGCAGAGACAGATAAATCCCTTCTGTCCTCACTTCCTTCTCTCAAAAGCTGTATATTCACACACCTCTCTCTTTCATCTGCCTCAGATCAAAACACTCCCCCTCAAATCTGAAATGTGTGAAGAAGGAATCCTCCTCCCAGGGATTCCTCATCCTGCAGCCCCCGCAGTGACAGTGCTGCAGAGATAACTGCACTCACTTCTCCAACTCCCTCACTTCAGCCTTAAACCCAGCCTTTATTGGTAGTCCCACATCACACATCACTGCAAAGCCCTGTTCCAGAGCTTGCTCAAACTCCCCATCCTGTAAATATTACCTAGCAAACCTCAACATGCAAGATATTAGCTCTGCAATTCACTTCCTCCTGATCTACTTTCCAGTCCTCTGGAACAGGAAGCTGCCTCAGCTCCCAAGTCCTCTCTCCACAATCTTCACAGGATTCTTCCTCTGTACACTGCACACTTGATCTCTAAAAGACAGTGGTTGTAATCTCCCAGTTCCTCTTCCACTGCCCTTTTCCATTCCTTATTTAAAATACTGTTTTTCTATAATACTCCCTGCCTCTAAGCATTTACAGAGCCAGAGTCCTTTCATGAGAGGAACTGGAATGGATCCATACATGCTCATGCCTCAGCAGGTATCCATCATATACATCACGTCAGCAAACTTCCTGGCATCATACTTGACATAGAATTTGTTCAAAATCTACAGAATTTTGTGACTGGAAGGTCATCTCAACTCTCTACTACATTATTTTCCCCTCAACTTCACAGCAGCTGTGACAGATCTTTGAGTACTGAGATGCTCACTGCAAGTCCACACACAATTTTAGACAGCACCCTCCCCACATGCATTAGTTTCTTTTAAAACCAGGTTTAGTTTCATTTAAAACAAGTCTAAAAGAACAAAAAAAATCAACACAATTTGATTTCAACCTGTTCACTCAATCCTTAACAACAGATTTGTACTGTACATACATTTTTGCATTAATTAAGGAAGCTCCAAAGCTTTTTTTCTACTCAACACATAATTATAAGCAATCATAAAGGATGAGGGAGCAACTTTTCTCTTTTTTCCCAGAACTAACCAGCTGCTAAGATTTATTTATTTAAGTCTGCATGCCACTGCTCACCTACAGGTGATGAGGAGTGACAAGTCATTTGGGAGTTTCCCACCCTGTATATTTCCTGTGATTCCAATAGGCTAAAACAATTAAATCACATTTTGATCTCACCAAAGCAAGATCTTTGTACARCAGCTGTAAAAACGCACGTTAACAATAAAAATTTCTGAGTACATTCARTGTTTTCCCCACACAAAACACTTTCAGAAGGCAGATGATAAATGATGCTTTACAAAGAAGAATGATTCACATATCCTGGTAGGGCAAATATTTTGTCTGGACTGACTATAGACTAAAAACAGAGCAAAAACAAAGAGCTTCCAGTAAGCGGAGCCTATCTTACGGCCCATATGTACTTAACAAAACTCAGGTGAAACACTTTTTGTGTTCTGGCTCACAAAGGTKAACAGGATTTCATTCCCTCCTTGCCCACAGAACACTGCCAGTGACTGAAATCAAGTGGGGACCACCACAAAGAATGTGAATTCTTAAAAATAATGCTGTATGCAAATTTCTTTTAAATCCACAGACACAGACTCTGAACCATCCCAAGTGTTACTGTGTATTTGTGTTCTAACTAGCAGTCTTCACTAAAGCTGAACTTAGCATCATGTGAATTGCATTTGGCTCATGTAGCACATAAAATTTCATGTGATCTCCACATACAGCTTAACAAGTACTGCAAACACTAGTAAATACTTACCTGATTGGAAAAAGACCCAAAAAAATCAAACAGGAAGGCACAAAATAAATATCAATGTGTAAATCTGAACAACTATTATGCTATTTCAGTGTTTTTGAGAGTTCTCAAAACCGTAATGCAAGAACAAAGTGTGGTTCTGTGCTTGTGCTAAATCACCTATTTCCTTACTGCCATCTCCTGCCCCAGAAATAAGCTACACTGCCAAGATTTTGCACATCCAAATGCATTTCCAGTGCATGCACCATTAGCAGKAAAAATAATGGTTTTTTAACTCCTCCATCCACATTTTGCAATTGCAAGRAACCGAAGGACCTGGTTGTCTCAAATGAGAGCACAAACAAAGAAAACAGAGTCAAAGCCATGTCCCAGCAAACAATTAAATGCCACTTGATTACAGGCCCCTAATTAATTACCAGAACACAACCTCTCCCTTCTGAGGCCTAAAAACTTAACTGGAGCATATGATAATGTGTCTGYCACACAGGCAGGCAAATCTCTTCCTAAGTGACAGCAAATGGTGCTCTCACAAGGGAGGCTGCTCCTGCAGAGAGCTTTCCTACAGAAACAGAAACAGTGTGTGTGAGCACTGGCCTTTAACCCAAATAAACAAACACGTGGTGACCCTGAGCTGAAGGAAAGTTGGTATTCCAGACACCCTGCTCCTTGTCTGCAGCACCAGGGCCAGTCCAGGCAAGAGACAAAAATGTGCAGAAATACATCACTGGTTCTGCTCTTTAGGAAATAATTTACTAACTTGTTCCTCAAAGTCCCTGACTCTTAAAACGTCACCCTTTTAAAATGCAAAATCCAAACAACCCAAAATTTAATGTGCCTAGGTACACCAMCTGAACATGCTTTCTGCAAATTTCTTCACTGAGCACACTCAATCCTATTTACAGCAGCAAGAATTCTAAGCATATCCTCAAGAAAACAACASAGTATGAAAACAATATATTTCTGAGTTAGGCCTCTCAAATCCCACCTCACTGTAAAGAGAATCCTCATTTTTATTAGAATCAAGTATGGATGTAAATTGCTGCCCTCTGTTTTGTACCAGGCTRTCAGCAAGGAGAGCAGCTGTGATTCTCAATAACCACGTCAAGGGACCGACCAGGGAACCCACATGTTCTTGAACTGCTGCTCTCCAAAAGAGGCTGTTTACTGAAGCACTGGCCACATTTTTGTAAAATAAAAAATGTAAAAAGAAAAGAAACCCATAAACAAGCACGTAAACAATTTKGTAAGAATGCAAAAACATCTTACAAGGTCAGAAAGGCAGAAAGCATGTTTTCTGAGTTGTTTTCAGGACCACTCTCACAAAAAACGAGTGACAGCCTTGCCTCCTCCAAAATGATGCCATGTGGCAAAAGAGAACAAAATGATAAAAAAACAGCCTCCATGAGATTTYGTGAAATATCTATGATCTCATCTCTTTGAATAATAAACACTATAAACAAAATATTAGCAAAACACAGTGCTGAAACAACAACCTTACAAAAGTATCACAACTCCAAGGGACCCTGTTTACTCAGTGGCAAACCTGCTATCATTATTTATGCACCTTAATCAAACAGGAAAGGGAATCTTTTGAAAGAAGAGTTTTGAATTCCCAATCACAAACATGTGGCTCCCTGGGGCTGTGTTTTCTTTTGCCTTGCCTGTGGCTGAAACAACAGGCCCCTGGCATTGCTGAGCTGCTGCAGGGCAGTGCCACCACAGCTGCAGGGTCAGCACAGGCTTTGGGGCATTTTTGGGGTGTCCCAGCTCTCTGTGCTGCGGCCAGCTGGGGCATTTTTGGGGTGTCCCAGCTCCCTGTGCTGCCCTGCTGCCAGCTGGGGCATTTTTGGGGTGTCCCAGCTCTCTGTGCTGCTGCCCTGCTGCCAGCTGGGGCATTTTTGGGGTGTCCCAGCTCTCTGTGCTGCTGCACAGAATGAGCCCCAGGGCTGGGGAAGGGAGCACACAGTGGCAGCACCAATCCAGGTGCCCCAGCACACTCCCAGGTAGCTGCAGCCCAAACCACAGCTCCTGGCACAGAACCTGAGCCCAGAACTGCTGCAGGGGCAGCTGCCTGCAGCTGAAGGGCAGCTCTGGGACCTTCACAGGAATTATCTTCACTCACCTCAGCAAAGGGGACCACAGTTTATCACTGRAAGTAAGCATTTCAGTGTCAGTCACCATCAAATACCCAGGGAAGGAACATTCCTCTGCAACACTCTGAACACTTGCAYGGGTTTCTACACACAAACTGAATATTTATTACCACAGAAAACATCCTTTGATTCTGTGTGTATGCCTCGTTATCTTATTTGTTTTGGAAATACCACTGAAAGCATCCATTCCAAACCTTGGAACCTCCTGATCATGAAAAACACATGCTAATTAGCTTCCTATTTTGCAAAAGCAAGAGCCCCTGAAAGGCATTAAGTACGAATAATTCCATAATTAAGAAATGTGGGGAGAATCCCAGCTGGGCACAGCCCAGGGCTCAAGCAGAGGCCCCAGGCTGAGACACTTCACAGAAAGCAAATTCTGCCTGGCAGCCACTGAACAAAATACACTGGAGGAAGAAAACTCTCACAGGCTGAAGAGTCTAAGAACCTGCAGCCTAAAAAAGGAAGACCCTAAATAGATTAAATTACCCCCCAAAAATACGGGGGGAAATGTGGGTTTAAATCCATGCTTTAGGAAGACTTTTAAAATTGGTTTTATCACCAATTATTCTTTGAAGTCTTCTTTAAAAAAATATCAAACTTACTACTTCTCTCTTCACAAACTATAAAACAAAAAGAAAAATGGAAATCCTCTTGTAAGTTCTACTAGAATGTTTTGTACCAACCTTAGTTCAAAAATAGCATATACCAACAATATAGACCAGTAACAGCCCAGTCATCACACAAGCTTCATACAACTACTGTGTGCTTTTCTGGGAAAATATATTAATTATGAAGAAACAGCTCTGCAGGAACAAAGCATGTGGCTTTCTTCTATTTTTATGCAATTGCAATTTGCATGTTTATGAAAAGCACTCTGAGTAATATAAATAAAAACATGGCTTTCCTAATTTAACCTTTCTTAAGAAGTACAGTATGCCCATTCAACTGTATTCCAAGGCTTAGAATTCCATTCCAGYTGAATTTATGACAAGATCACCACTTGGTCTTTTGAGGCTTGAGTAWTTTGTTAGTCACACATCCAGCTTATTCTTCCTGCCTTTTAGGAATTGGATTTACAGTGCAGAGAACAATGGTCATAAAAAAGGACGAGTGCCTGCACTTCTTCATCCAGACCAGAAACACACATGTTAAATGTACAAACTTCAGCTGTGCAAGGCTTCAACACCACAGTGGGCAAGCTAAAGGGTTTATTGGGCTTTAACTGGTGCWGTTGTAACAAACTAAGAAACAAGAGTGCAATGCTTTTTAGATACACAACCAGCAGCTCTAGGCACCAGTAATGGTGCTCATCACATTCTGATGAGTTCATTTTTTCTGTCTCTCAGCTTTCCTCCACACAATCCACCCCAGAGCACAGTGTCCCCARGTGCCACTGCTGCTGTCACCTGAGTCCAGCTCACTGGAAATGTTTGGGTTACTTTGACACCTTGAGCACACCACGACCAGGAGGGAAATTGCTCTGCTCAATGATTGCATTTTTTCATAGCATTCAGTTTGCAGAAGAGTGAAAACTGAGAGCTGTGAACATTAGAGACATGMAATCATGATCTATCTAGTCACTAGCAGATAAGCAATAACCAGCATGTTCTTGGCTCAATGAGCAGGGATTTAGCTGCCAAATCCCAATCAACACTAATTGGATTGTCCTTGACTTCAGAACATACCACTGACACCACAGGAGTAATTTATTTCAACAAACACATATAAATGGAACACAATTCCCAAAACACCAWGCAGAAGAAAATGAATCTCATCAATACTGATAATGCTATTGTCAGAAATAACTTGTTTCACTATATGAGCAAGGAGTCTGACAGTCTCRTGCTACTGCAAAGAGGAGTAAGAGSAGAGRTGAAGCAAAGGAAAACCTCCTACTCAGCAGTATAAATTTGCAGGGTACAACTTTCACTGACAGTTACCCAGGCTCAGCTGTGAATCTGCTGTTACACATTTTACAAAYGATGCCACGGTGACTGTGGGATTTCCTTTGTGAGTACCAGTCACTGGGGAGGTAGCTGGTGCTTTAAATTCAAGTCAGAGAACTACCACAGCAGCAGAATTCTCCTCCTCACTGTTATAAAACAAGACTGTTATGTTTGGGACACTGGAGAAGTTAAATGTCAGTCTCATTGTCCCTCCACTGAAAAATATGATTGTGGTTATAGAAGGCCAGGGCTTATCCAGTGTTCAGGCTTGCATAACAAACTCTTTTCCATGAGCAGGCTGCAGGAAAAGTGTCTTTTCGTCAGATAATCACAAAGTTAATCCAGGACAGAACAGGGGAGAGAGAGTTCCTTGGCTGCAATTTAGTCACAAAGATAGGAAATGCTACTTCCCTCAACATAATCCGTGCCCTTGTGTCTCAGAACAAATGRAGATAGCTTACAGAGAAAAAAATCAGCCTCCAGGAACACTTCAGTTTAAAATGAAAGGCTGAAAAAAAAGGGTTTTTGTTGTTCTTATTATAATGGCAAGACTGAGTGAGTAAAGAGTCTGAAATCCAAGTTCTTTAGAAATATTCATTATAGACACGTGAGGGAAAGAAGACTTACATGATCTCTATTGATTTTAAGATTTCTCCAAAATAACAAATCCATAAACCAAAATMAAAATAATTTTTAAGTTAACGTTTTATAYGAGAAGAAACAGAAACTGCTTGAATATCTTTTATGAATACATGCTACCAAAGAATACTGGGGGTCCTCCAMGCAGACTTTCAAGAGAGCTTTATCTCACCAAAAAATCCCCAAAATACAACAAACAGACACCACCACAATCAAAACAAACAAAACCACATGCAATGGAAATATTTTTTCTGTTTCAGCACAGTACTGTGGAATCTGTTGTGTTTGAAAAGTAAGGCACAATGTTTGAAGGAAGGGATAACTTCATTTACTGCAGCAGCTCATTTGTGTACTGCAGCTTTTGGGCCATCCCCCAGCAGCACACAGGCACATTCTGCATTCAGCTCCAGCCCCAGCACTGCACCCCATGCTTCATTCCACCACAGCTACAAGAATTCCCCTGCCACAACAAAAAGGATTTAGTTTTTGTTGCTTTTTTAATCCCTTTGAGATTTCCCTGGATTGCATTTGAATCAAATTAAGCTGCAGCACAGATAAGAAAGCCATGAGGTAACAGCTTGATTCCCTTGTTTTTCCCCATTTTCTGTTCTGCAGAGGTTGCAAGCCATGGCATCCACCAATCATCCACTCCTTATGCACACACCAGCTCAGTGAAATCCCTACTATGAATATACAGCAAATACACCAGAAAAGCTCCATGATATTAATATTCTTCACAGGCAAAATCTGCTCACAGGAAAAAAAAAAAAAATCAGACTACTCCATTTAGAAATTTCTCCCACTCCATCAACAATCACTTGTCTTGTTTCAGAACCCTCTGAGATACAAAGCTATGTTACACAATAAAGGCTTCCCTGAAGAGGAGTTGATAAAAATCAGAACAGAAACAACCACAACAGAGCCTACACATGTTATACCAGCATTTATCAGTTGTGACAAGAGCCAAATAAAACTGCTATAGTGTTGCAAGCCTTCTGTCCTACACATTGCAACTGCACACACAATCAAGAACAAATGGTTCCTCTGTCYTCTGAGAGCCACCAAACCTCACAGAAAACATCCTGCTCCACTTCACAGCTTTTCTCCTTTAACTTCTGGGTACAAAACTGCATCCCACAGGAGAGCTGCTATGGGTGTTTGGGATAATTAATCAAATCCAGCCTTTGGATCCTCTCTTCTTTACCCTTACCTTTCAGCTGCTGAGCTAAGGAAGACACAGAATGTTCTCTCTTTTACCTTTTCCAAGTATATTATYTGTAAATTCTAGGGACAGATTTATGATTAGGGCTGATACCAGCAAAACCAAAAACAAACAAAACAAAAAAGGCATTTTCTCATGCCCTTCTGTGATCCTTGCAAACATCTGTGTTCTTCATAAATCCCATCCACATTCCATTATTCAGACACGTTAAATGAGAATTTTTTGGTGAAGCACATCAAACACACTTCAAACCCCATGAAAAAATAAAATGCATCCACAGTGAGGCCTCCTGGGATGTCTCCTAGCTGTTAACCCAGAATGACCACGTTTGGCAGCACCTTTGCTCCTTTCAGAGGCTTCTCTAAGTGCCTTTTGCAGCCAGTTATGTAACAGCTTTCTATGGTGCTGATATGGGGAAAACGTGGTTATCTACCTCAGCCAAGGTTCAACACACACCAGGGCTGATTGCTTTACTCTGTGTATCAGTGAAATCCTTCATGCTTTCACTGTTASAACAAAAAAAGGGGTTCAGTAAAGCTGGGGGATTTATAAATCTGCTCTTTTCAACTCTATCAGGACACTTAATATGCAATTCTACCAGCAGCTGCTGCTGCTGCAGTTCTGAGCAGTGGCTCAAAACAAGTCCTTAAAATACACAACAGCCATTAAAACTATGGAGCATCATRGTTTTATGATTGCAGCATCAGTAACAAAGTTGTTCCAAAACAAGAGAAATCTACAATTGCTCCTAAACTGCATAAACTGCATTTCAGATATTCACAGTGCATGTTTTCTCAGTGAAGCCAGATAACCTGCTCAGGAAATCAGCACCTTCACCACGTTTTCAGGGGCACTGCAGACCTTGGCACCTGTCAATAAATCCATGCAAGCAGTGGGAGAAGAGCCAGCAGACCACAGAGGGGCTGTCCTGGGACAGCAGGCACTGCTATAAACACCCTTCCCTATAAMCCACAAGTGTTTATCATCCAAAGGCTGCTGACACAGGTTGGGGGGAAGGCTACAGCATTTTTGTTTGCTTGTTTACACAAGGATATTCCACAAATCATGCCTAGGAAAAAAAAAAACAAACCACTACAAAATGTAATTAGACTCAACATTAAAATCAAGTACATTAAAACCAAACCAGAAGGCAGCTGTACATTAAAAAAAAAGAAAAGTGAAAGAAAAAAAGAGGAACACAGTTAAAAATATAAAAGCTTCAAGGGAACTAGTCTATAATCATAGAAATGTTTGTCCCTGCTCTGCATACAGAAGGAAGCATAATAAACACATCAGAAACCTACAGTTTTATAAGAAAAATAGAGGYCAGTACTCCATGTATTATGGGATTGCATGTGGGGGTAAAGGAATTTGGAAAACAATGCATGCCTAGTCTTCAACAGAATGTTGTTCCTTCAAGCATTTTTCTTATGAAGCATTAAAGTAGCAACAAGTAATTTAAATAATAAAGTCYAAACAGTTACTTTTTGGGCATGACCTTTTCATATTAATGTTCAGGAGTTATTTCTGAATCTGCTCAGTTTCACCCATGCAAGCAATTCCACCAAGCTTCATGAGACAATTTATGTCTGGGAAGTTAAACACGTACTTAAATGCTACAGATGAAGACATTTTACAGACATAAAGCTTTCCAATGCAATCTGTAATTTCACTTCATGCACTCTGTCAGACTGATCATACCCATGATGCAGGCAGCCTCCTTGCTTTGTCTTCTTAAAAGCACATCTGGGTTTTTTGGTTGCTTCTTTGTTTTGATTTGGGTTCTCTCGACTTTGTCAGGGAAAATGTTCCAAACAGGAGAGATGCAAAAGGGAAGGTGTTTGTTTTTGACATAAAATACTCCCCACTTCACACGTCTTGATTTTGACAGTACAGTTAGGACAAACCCATAATCAAATGGGGTGGGAGGGGAAACCAGGCTGTAATTAATAATAATTGCAGAATAGTAAAATCCAAGAGATCGTTAGCAGAACTTTATAAGACATTGCACATTTAAACACACAGATATAATAATTTCTCTAAAAAGTCTATTCCTTAAAAAAAATCCCACAGTCTGAGTTTATTAGCTGCACTTTTTGAATGAACAGATACAGACAACATGCAATTGCTACTTCAAAGAATTACTCTGAGTAACAAACATGAGTGTTGTTTGGTTTATGCATGGTCAAATAAATTAGGGAACATTCGAATATCCAAAATATTGTTTATTAACAGCATACATTCAAAGGATCACTCTGACACACCCAGCACAAACACATACCAGTTGACAATCACTTGGTTTTCCAGTTTAAACACTGATTTGAGACCTCTACAGCAACAAAGCTGGTACCATRAGGGACAGTTACGTAACACAAACCACTCTCTCTTTGCCCACAACACGCCAGCAGATGACACGGCTTCCCTTTCCCCCGCAGACAGAGCGTGTCCCGAGGCTCTGGGACAGCACCCACTCCTGCAGAGCCCCCCGGTGCTGTGGCACGGTTCCCCAGGCGCTGTGCGGGCAGCGAGGCGGGGCAGACCCCGCGCCGGCCGAGCCCCTCGGCAGCCTTTGTTCTCCCGGGAGGCGCGGCTGCGGCCGCAGGTGGGGCCCGGGGCCCGGCCCGGGCCGGGCACAGCCGCGGGCCCCGTTTGAACCGGCCGGGCGCTGCAGGAGCCCCTCCGCTTCTCCCCTCGGGACGGGGATTAACCCTGGGCTCGCCCCGCTGCCCTCACCCCCTCCTCCCCCGGCCGGACGCGCGCCCCGCTGCAGTCTCCTCCTCCCGCGGCCCGGCCGGAGGCGGGCGGGGGCCGGGGCCGGGCAGGAGCGCGGGGAGCGGCCAGGCACGGCGGGGCAGCGCGGCCACACCTACCTGTCTTCTCGTGGTCATAGCCCACCACGATGAAGTAGTCGGCCAGCCTGGCCATGGCTGCGCGGGGCGAGCCTCGGCACCCGAGCGGCTGCGGCGGCGGCTCGGGGCGGGCTCAGCATCCTCCGCTCCGCGCCCGCCGCAGGACGAACGGCACCACCTCAGCCATGTTGGAGGCGCGGGCACGCCGTGCGCCTGCGCGCCGCCCGGACCGCTCGCCGTGACCCCGGGGCTGGGCGGGGGCTGTCCCGTCCCGTCCCGCAGTGCCGCTGTCCCGCGGTGCCGCCGCCCCGGGCCCACCGCCGTGCCCGCACACCGCCGCCAGCCGCGGCCTCCGTTCGCAGCCCCCCGCGGGCGGGGAGGGCCCGTGGGGGAGGTCCGCGCCCCGCCCGCGCCGCGCTTTGTCTGCCCGCAGCCTCCCCCGGTGTGGCGGCCGCGTTCCCCTGACGGGAGGCGCTGGCGGCGGCTGCGAGCGCTCCGCGTGCCCGGGGACACTCGGGGGACACTCCGCTGCCCTGAGGAGCTGCCGGGCATCGCCCGCCCCGCCGGGGCTCCGCGGAAAGGGAAGCGGCGGGATAATGCCGGCCCCGCCGGTACGGCCTGGCCACTGGGACTGCGCTTCCAGAACGGGTCCCGCGTTGTGTCCGCGGTGTGCGGGACGTGCCGCCGCGGGGGGAGCTCCGGGCCGTGCCGGGTGTCGGCGCGGGGGTCTCGGGCCCGGCCCCTCACACCAGCCCCCACTACCCGGAGCGGGCTGTGCTGCCCGGCCCGGCCTGGCAGGGCAGGGGCCGGCAGTGCCTCGGCGTGACCCGCCCGGCCTCGGACGTGCTGCCACGGGCACGGGCCGTGAACGCTGGGGCCCCGCCGGAGCTGCCCTGTGCTGTTTGCAATGCGCGGATGAGGCAGGCACCTTTTGCACCGTGGCTCTCGAAAGCGCGGTGGGCTTTGCCAGCAGTCGTGGAGATGCTGAGGATAAACGAGCGCATAGTACAGCCCTTGGGTAGCTGGCAGAGCCTCAAAAGAACACTGCTAAAGCTCCTATGTTCGTCCCGTTTGACAGCACAGAGAGAAGCAGCGCAGAGGACGCGGGGTGCGCTCCAGCGGGGAGCAGTTGTGGGTATCGGGCTGGAGATGCTGCAAACTGGATTCCCTCCTGACGATCCACCCTGACGAGGCGCCCAGCAGACAGTCAGTAGTGCTCTCGGAGACATTTCTGCTTCAAACACGCCGTTCTTACCCCTCAGCTGGGACGTTCTGATGCAGTCTTGCTGGCGAGCCAGATGCRAATTGGTCAGGAAGCTTCGGTGTCCCGCTTGTGCCTTCTCAGCGGAGGGCAGACGGTGACATCTCTTCGGAGCCATCAGCTTCGTGATTTAGCTGTTTTGGAGCAAATGACACGTGTAAAGCTCCAATCCTAATACATTTCCTTGTAAAGAAAAACACCTAATACATATATCAGAAAGACTGACCATACTTTTTGAGAAAGAGATGCACTCTGTGGGGTCAGTCACTTCCTCTAGGTGGGACTTGGATAGAAATACCTTTGTTAAGTTGTGCATAKGCATTTTGTTCGCAGGACACAACAGCAGTTCTCAAAAGCAAATTATCATGTTCTGTACAGCTAAACTTGGAGGGAAAATTTAAAAACACTAAGAAATTACCTAATTTGGAGCTGAAATGGGGCCTTGGAGTTATCATATCTGCACTCATAAAAAGATTAAATATCCAATTACAAATCTCARTAGTAAAATCTCATTGCTCTTTTGAGGATCACTCACACCTTTCCCAGGGCAATAATAAATGCTGGTTCAAGAACAAGATGTTTACTTAGTGATTTCCYAATACTGCTAGTGCTCACTTTACAGCCTTGCTCCTTCTGCCATCTAGATCAGTACAGCTGAAGTTTATAAAAAATATGAAGTTTATAAAAACTATAAAGTTTATAAGAAGTGGCACATCTTAAATAAGAAATAGGAAGTTCAGTTGAGGTTATTTATTTCACAGAATCACAGAATGGTTTGGGTCAGGAGGARTCTTAAAGATCATCTTGTTCCAAGCCCCCTGCTAAGGGCAGGGRTGAATTCCACTGGACCAGGCTGCTCAGACCCATCCAACCACACCATGAACACTTCCAGGGATGTGGCATCCACAGCTTCTCTGGGCAGCTTCAGGGGATGCCATTCTTCTGTTAGTATTATCATTCTGCTGATTTCATGCAGCCAGAAATACAGTCAAGTCCATTTGTACTCATGGCACATGAATTCAGAACGGTTGGTTTAAACAAACTGAAACATGCAAAGGCATTGATACCCACAGATTTTAGACCTTTTCTTTTGGAATAAATCTCAGCCTGAATAAAATCCTCTCTAAACAGCAACTCATCTTCACCATGTCCCTGCCAGAGCAGATATTTCCTGTACCTTACAGAAGGTAAGGTACCTATGGTAACACCAGAAGGTTGAATGGTACACCCAAGAAGATAAGCAGTGATCAGGTCCAGGAGCTCATTGCTCCTCCAGGCCAGCATCCAGGAGACCAGGCATTCAGACTGGTCTTGCTGAACTGCTTGGCATTGCCTCAGGCTCACAGCTTGTGAATTATATTGCTATGGAACATTCTTTGTGTTTTTTTAAAAGGAAGTAACTATTTGTGGATTAATTTTTTAAAAACTGGTCACTGTTACATCATAGTACCAATTCAGTGACTATTGCTCATTTCCAAGCTGCATGAGAATGCAAGTTCATAGAAAGACCAAAAYGAGCATCTGAACAAAGAACACGATGTTTTGTGGTAGATTGGAACCAGCTTTACCCACTGAAGCACTTTCACAAATCACATCAGCAACAAACTGATCATTTATGTGTCAGTTTGCCACCTCATGAATTTGCATGAAGTAATTTTGTGTCACTGAGATCACTGTTAGTCAGTATGGAAGTCACCTGAGAGTTGTGTTATTACCATTCCTAAACCAACCTAGGATTATTTTTTTTTTTCTGCATTGTTTGGCTAAGAGTATACAAAATACACTTCCCGTTTAAGCCAAAGATTTTAATGAGGGATTTTCCAGCATTGGAGGAAATGTGTGATTTTTTTTTTTTACTGGAATGGGGACTTAATTTGAGTCAAAGCAATGCTTATCACACAAAATCCTGCCTTCTCATTCGGAAAAAAAGTTAGATTCAGTTTCAACTTCTGCTAATTAAGGAAATGATCGAACTCGCACGAGCCTGAGCTGCCTCATGAGGTCTCTAAAACCCAGCCACCGCGGGCTGATGCAGTTGTGAGCTCCCGTCACGACACAGTCCCGTTCTAGACCACTTCATTTTCCATATCTCCCTCCCCGTGTTAGGCTGGCCATGCCTCTCTCTCAGCGCGCTTGTGCCCCGGAGCGCGGTGCGGGCGGCGGCTCCGCGGAGCTGCGGGCGGGAGGGACGCGGGCAGCCCGGCCAGGCGCTCGGCAGGGCAGGTGCGGCGGGCAGCGGAGCCGGGCTCGCCTGGCTCGGGGCTCGGGGCAGGGGGCTCGGGGCAGGTGCTGGCAGCAGCCGCAGGCAGGGTCAGCCCTCCCCGCCACAGATAGGTGCCGGAGACAGAAGCCTCCAGATGTCTGGAGGCTGCTGGTGAGCGAGGGGAGGGAGGGAGAGAGCACCTGAGACCGAGTGAGCCGTGCACAGGAAAGTTTCCGTCATCCCCCCGCACATACCTCTCCGGGGTGTTGTTATACACCGCGCTTATCTGGAAAGGCGCAGTCACGAGCACACGCTCACTCACCTGACTTTTGAAACACTTTGCTTGGGGCAAGATGTGAGGGAAACATCTCGGCGGCTCATTCCTCCCTGCCGAGTGTCTGTCGCTGGCCAGGGCACGCTGGCGCCGCGGGGCGCGGATCTCCGGGRCAGTTCCCTCGGTGCCGCCGGGTGTGCACGGCCGCAGGAGCGAGCGGAGCCGCGGTGCATCCGCTGCCGCCTTCCAGCACCCCTGCCAGGAGCACCGCTGCGCTTCTGGAGCGTCACGGAGCCAAGGCGTTAAAGCCTGTGAAAAARCCAGCAACGAGCTGGTCACACTAAGGGTTTGCTGCTGGCCAGCCGGGGGAAYGCTGTTAGAGACCCCGATCCTGCGCTGCTTTGGCTTTCTGGCCGGGAGGTAACCGCACTCACGTCCGTGGAGGTTTGCGGATTGGGAWCAGCTCAAGACACGGCGGATCTTCCCGTCGCCCATCACCCCACACGTTCCAGTGACCCCGTGTTTGCCCCAAAGCAATACCACTTGCTCCGTTCCAAGGCAGAGAACCGGGCTCTAACTTTCATCTGCCAAAACCTTTTGAATCGATCAAGTAAACCAAATTCATTTTGTCGGATAAAAAATGCACCCAAGTTGAGTCATTAATATTAATGATGCCCGATTTGCCACCTCCTTACTTATGTAAAAAGACTCATTCCAGTTACTCATTATAAATTCACGTTGTCCAAATATGGATTTATTTTTGGAACTTTGGTATTTGGTGGGTTTTCGTGGATTTTGGAATGGATTGAATCTGGTTTCCACTCCCCTGCTTTCACTCACCTGAAGCTTAGATGTCTAGCATGAGAAATTATGCTACAGACAGTGTAAATATAATTATATCTCGGCGGTTAAAACGTCTCTYCCCAGCAAAACAGGCTGAGGGGCTCATCGGATTTTGCCAGTTGTGCCATGACTCAGAATCCTAAAAGCTGCCGTTATAATTAACAAAATACCAAGGGGGTTGTTTAAGATAATTKTCAATAATCCTCTTATTCCCCCTCTCCCCCCGCAGTGTTGCCCCCAGTCCAGGTCAGAATGCTCAAGGAGCGCTCGCGATGTGTGGGTGGGGGGTGCCAAAGGAGAGCTCGCCCAGCCACGCCAAGGTCCACCCACTGCTCCGCTGCTCTATAAAAGCGAGCAGTGGAGCGCAGAGCTCGGCAGTGATTACTTCACACACACACACACACAAAGGAGGAGTCCTCGCTCCTCAGGAAACCCTGCAAGCTCGGATCGCTACTACAAAAACATTTGTCTCAGTGGATTATCCTCACTGGCAGGTAAGAACTACATTTTTTTCCCCGTCCTTGGCAACAACAAAACATTCAGGGGAGGTGGAACGCCAGTAAAACTCTACTAAATTTGGACTGCTCTGAAGAGTTTGGAGTTATGCTGTGGAGTCTTGCACTGGCTTTTGGCATCAGCTCCAGTTTACAACATAAGATCCAGAACTAGCTGGTTCTGCGTGTGAAGTGGGAAGAGGAGCTACCAGGGAATAAACTTCCCGGCAGCAAAACACTTGCTGGAGTTTGGAAACGATGCGTCCGATAGCCAGCTCTCTCTGATGTTATGGGTTTGCTAAATCCTAGCGCAAGCCGCTGGGGGTATTCTGGAAATCCTGCTGGTTTTCAGCCGCCTCTGCAACTAAACTCTCGACAAACGTAAACTTTGGAGGCTCTGCTATTTACTCTCTGATAAGTTGTTGAGCAAATATTAGCTTCTGGTTCATATCAGACACAAAGTCCCCAGTAGCCTGGGGGGCTCTGCGAGGGAAGGAGCGCTCTCTGGAATCACCAGGAATAAAGGACAGTCCTTACTTGACTTTTATTAGCAAGCATGCTTATAGTCCTTCTCTTTTCCCTCCAGCAGGAGCCCAGCCAGAATGAAACTAGTTCACGTAGCCCTGCTCTATCTCGGCTCCGTGACCGTCTTCGGGGTGGATGCTGCAAGRGTGGACGTAGCGACAGAGTTCAAAAGAAAGTGAGTATGGGAGCGTGCCCTCCTGCCAGCGCCCGCGATCAGAGGCACTGGAATCCCTGCGGGAATTGTTCAGCTCCTTAAAGGCCTCGTGCCCTTTCAGGAAACATTGGGGGGAGGGAAAAAAAAAAAGAAAAAAAAAGAAGGAAAAAAAATCTCGGCGCTGGCAGATTTTCSCTCCTTGAATCTATTTGGTTTGGCTCCCGCCCTGCAGACTTGCGATAACAGGCTCTCCTCTTCCCTTGTGCTCCTTGCAGATGGACGAAATGGGCACTAAGCCGAGCCAAGAGGGACGTGAAGCCTGCGGCCGTGCTCCGAGGGCTGGGGGCAGCCGCCGACGTGCTGCCTCTCATACGCACCCAGGACGTGAAGGAGGACTCCCGAGTCTCGCCTCCCAGGTAAATTCCAGCCCTTCCTGGGCTCGGGCACTTGCTCGAGGCAGTGCAAAGTTTCGGGGTCCCCTCGTTTCCGGGTGTTTGGGGTTATTCTCGCTGTGGATCCTCCCCGCCCCAGAGGCAGGTCCTGCCCGGGCTGACACCGYGCTGAAAGCAGCCTCCCGCCTTCCYTTCCCCGCGCTCTTCAGCTGGCGGGAGATAGTAGCGCCTTTGCTGCGAAAGTCAGATATAAATAGTAACTTGAGCCCTGGATGCACAGGAAAAAGTAACAGCCGTAAATCGGCGGGGCCTCTCCTCGCAGGGRCAGCCCGCTCTGCTCCGCGCTCCGGCACGGCCGGGGCTGCTGGGGGGACAGCCGGGCACCGTCGGGACGAGCCCGACTCCAGCCCCGGGGCTCCCTGCCCTTCCCTTCCCTCGCCCACCGGGTCCCCTCCTCCGGGCCCCCGTGCGCTCTTCTCATGCCCGCTCTCTCTCTTCCTGCAGCACCCGGGAGGATGCTCACATCCGCGTCAAGCGCTACCGCCAGAGCATTAACAGATTCCCCCACTTCCAAACAAAGGCGTGCCGCTTCGGGACCTGCACGGTGCATTGGCTGGTCGACGAGCTCCACAGGGCGGCCGTCAACGATAGGAACGACGCCGCTCCSCCAAACAAGATCAGCCCCCAGGGCTACGGCCGCCGGCGGCGTTCCCTGCCCGAGCGCCGCTCCCCCCGCTCCGGGCGGCGCCCACGGACGCGCCGGGCGCAGCCCCTCGGCCCCGGCCGGGCAGTGTGAGCGCCGCAAGAGCCGCCCGAGGCCGCCTGAGGACGGACTGAG
>CADDXX010000651.1:379518-401767 GCA_902810485.1 Alauda arvensis
TATATATATATATATATATATATATTGCATAAGGGCATTTTAAAACATTGTATCCCCTCTATTTTTCATATCATGAATGTCAAACGTTAAACTCTTTTTCCATACCTTTTTTTATCTTGCATTCCAGACTGGTGAAAGATATAGAGAATGTATCAGCTGTTCTCCATGGGTAATATGTGAAATAAAATAAACACAATTACATAAAACACTTCAGTTATGTTGTCTTTAGTGGGGGCAGTGGTCAAGATGAATCATTTCTCACTGTGTTAAATCCTACTCATGCTAAGCTGGAATGGCAGTCCTGGGACAGACCAAAACTCTGCCCTGGCAGACTTTGTTAGCAGCCACCTTATCTCATCAAATGGAGTAAACTGCGAGCCAGCAATGCATCCTGAAATTCCAGGGCAGGTCTGTCGAGAAGGCTCTGAGGCTCTTTTCTGCCCACACGTTCAAGCCAGGGCTGAAACGTGTCACAGCTTGGATTGATCGTGCAAGTTTATTTTTTGCCCTAATTAATCAGAGAAACAACTGCACACTTCACCATTGCACAACAAAGTAACAGATTTATTGAGGCAGCACGTTCCAAAAATGGTCATGGCAGCTTCCAAGGTTATTTATGCTGAAGGATTTCCTGGGCCACAGTTCAGGTTAAAGTTAAACGGTGACCGGTTCAGTGCGGGGAGAACATTTTGGATAAAAGCTTAGCATGAGGGATTTAGTTGTTTTGTTCTTTTTTGTTGTTTTGTTTTCTTCTCTCTCTCTCTTTTTTTTTTAACAAATTCCAAGCACAGACCAGAAAACAAATGTGAAACTGAACCTTATTAATGCACCACCAGCACCATCTATTGGTGGCTTCTCCTTGCACWCCAAGAAAACAAACCTAAACCCTAAACAAGTGTATTTGAATCACTTCTTTCCTCTATTTTACCATATCTCTGAACATACAACTGTCAACATATACAGGAGAGGACTGGGGAACAGCAGAACTCAATGCCTCTAGAATAAATCGAGTATTTTTTTTTTTACATAATGTTAAATCCCTCAAGAACATATATTTACGAGAAGAATTGAAAAGAATTGGCAATGACACCTTTCCAGGAAACTGCYGCAAAAACCTTGGGTGGGGATCTAGTGATGAGACACTTGGCATGTATTAATGATTCTTCTTTCCAAACTTTGAAGTTCTGCTCAGAATTGCCTATTTTTAGTTACTTTCTAAAGCCCTTTCAACTAAGATTTTTGAAATCTGAGAGGTGAGTTTTCCACTTGAAACATTATTTTAAAAAAAGAAAATCAAAGCTAATGACACTTAGCCAGTTTAAATGACCTGTTTGTTAACAGCTGGAGGAGAGTTTCCCTGTCTCCTGCCAATGGTGTTTGTGATGGACATTTCCAAGATGTAAGGATGGCACCAATGCATGGTGCTCAGCACAGGGTGTAGCTGCCAGCTGAGAAACAAGCAAGTGGCTATTCTCACACCAGGGAAAACCTGGGAATTRCAATTGTTGCTGTTACAAGTTTTGTGGTGCTTGCAGTGAGAAATYACAATGTGTAGGTGAAAGCACGATCCTACTTAATGTACACAGCACAAGAAAACAATGGCAACAGAACCCCCCGATTTAATAGCTGCAACGTTTTCCTTTTGAGTTCCAGAGTTAGTATTTTTTCCATCTGAATTTGAGACACAAGGCTGGATTGGGCTRCAGTGTGGTTAAGTATGTACTTGCCAGCTAATTCCTTTTGTTTGTATTGATCTTTTTTCTTCATTTCCTGCCAAAACCCCACATGGAGTACCTTTTATTCCCTCTTTTCCTCTTCTCTGGTGGAAAACACTTCACCCAAAGCTGAAAGACCCAGCCCTGAAGCAGACAGGGCTCAAACGAGGCAGCTGGTGCAGGATGGCACAGTTCTGACCTGACTGGGGTTTAGGAAGTGCAACTCGTGTTTGGAAGGACCAAGAGCACCACCTGCCGCGCCTGTCGGGAGAAACTAAACTGCAAAGAACAGCAACCAAACAAAAGGAAGATTGGGTTTTTTCAGTTCCCTCCATTCCCCCACCAAGCTTTGAAACCATGAGTTTCAAAGCACAAACACTGCTGAAGGAGACRTGGCAGGAAGCAGTGAGCAGGTAAGGGGTACAATATATCAAGACAGYATCCTCTCTTCTCATCCATTTCTGCACCAGCCCCAGGTGTAAGCTGCCCAGGTGAAAGCCCTTCCTCCTGCCCAAGCAGGGGATGATACTGAAAAACCCTGGTCAAGAATCTTTTCATTTCATCCCATAAAGCAAAATGTTGGACATGAATGCTTAAATAATGGCTGAAGTTCATCCATGATTTAGATGAAAATCYCTGAGAAGTGTAAGGATGTGGGGTTTCAGGAGAACAGGACTGTGAAGCAGCCCATGCAAGTGAGCATCCTCCYGTAATAGCAGAAGTTCAAGAAGAACTCTGTACTTAGCTCAAAGCCAGCTCATGCTGTAATGTGACAGATGAGAAGTGGAAGATGTCATCAAATGCCTCCAAAATCAGAAGTATCTGTTTACACACCACCTTAGTTAAAATATTAGTTTCTAAGAACAGTCTGGTGTCCCACAGGACAGAATTTCAAAGGCTGCTCAAAACATGACTTGAAGTTCAAACAAGGTTCTAAATTAAAATTAAGTTTTGCAATGGTAAATATGTATTGGAGCAGGAATTCATCCTTGTCCAYCAGTTTGTTCAAGAGCAGATGCCAAAGGAGTGGTCACCATTCTCAGCACAGCCTCCACASTGAAGTGTCAGAAGAATTCATGGAATATTCTTTACAAGTGATTACTGTGTTCTCTACCTACCCTAGGGACACCCTATAGCAGACAATAAAATTCTTCTCTATAGACAATTTTTCATTAYCAAAATGGAGTCCAAAGGCTATTTTTATTTCAGAAAGATTTTTGGGCTTCATTATTAGTTCTATATGGAATGATGGCAAGGTGCCTAAAATGCAGATTTGTATATGTGTATGTATGTCTATATGTCTGTATGTGTATATATCACTTCCCCATGAAGCCCTAGTGCAGGTCCCCTCACCAGGAAGAGGAAAACAAGTAATTATTTTTCTTTCTCCAGTTGGTATCACAAAATTTTCTTTAAGCAGCCACGTCACGTGAACAACCACAAAAATTGTTTGTTCTCCAGTTACATCAGAAAGTGGCCAGAGTTCTTCCACTGTTACCTAGGAACTTCTACTGCATCCAAAAAGTGGAGACACTGGTGTACTTTGAGATGATTATCAAAATCTGCACAGCGTCTCGGTCCGTGCTAGGAAGAACTGCAGTCAGGTGCCAGATAKAAACTCTTTCTGCAAGCACAATGACAGAAAGGGGAATACTAATGAATACTTTGGCACATATGAAGCCTTTTCTGGCTCRTGGAGTACCCAAAGGACAGCAAGTCATAATTAAAGCCAATAATGGCAACTCCAGACAGCCATCCAAATAGTTTCCTTGTGCCGTCAATTCACCGTTCCATATTATCTCACATCATACTTAGGCAGTGCAGAGCACACAGGCATCAGGAGAAACAATTCCAGCATGACTGAGTACAACCAATAAGTAAATCCAGTTATGCCTAACTAACATTTGTTTATTGTGTTCACAAGRGTTTGCTTTTATTATCCGAGTATTTTTTAAGGAACAGGACTTTTTTCACCAAATAATTTGTGTCAGCTCTGAAATGGTTTTAAATTTTTTTAAATAATTTAAACTTAATTCTTTGGAGTGAGGCCATGTATCCTTCATGAGAAGAAGGAGCATAATTTGTTCATGAGGTAAAGAACTTTGCTATGTAAAAGCCTTTTTACTACAAGCTATGTACACCAGTCAAAATGCTTCGTAATGTCTCCAAATGAAAAACAAATGGTCCCATTAAGACTAGAATCAATGTTAATGATTTGATAAGACTGGAGTGTTTTGCATGCAACATTCCCAGCAAACAGCAGTGAAGTTGCCAAATGAATTTTTTTTTTMCTTTTTATGATTCTGTGATAACTTTTACAAAACATTTAACTAGACCTCCTYGAGTCTCTCATCCACTTACAAAATCCTGGGGTTTTCCAAAGTCAAGAAAGATCTGTTCTGCCCACTGAAGGCACATATTTTGTAACAAATTCTGATTTTAGAATAGGTTTGCAACATAAGTGTTCTCCCAATACTTTCCGTAAGTTTGAAAATTACGTGCAACTTTTCCATCAGTTATGAAAAGGTTTATATTTTCTTCATACTTTTCTAACATGGTGTAAAAACAAACAAACAAATGTCTGGGTATTAATCTCTGATGTGCAGCAGCGTGGGCAGARAGGGGAGAACAAACAAACCGGATCTTATCTGTTAGTTCAGGAGCAGGCTGAGCAGTCCATCAAACAAACACACTTATTGTCCTTTCAGCAGGGGGTTACTGTGGCAGGAGTTCCTCGCAGCTGAATCACTGCAGGACTGAAAGGCACCCTGTAATTCATGCCACTGCTGTGACAGCCCAGCACAGAGGGAGTGAGGGCTCCTCACTTCCCCTGACGTGACCCAGCTCTGGTGTCTCTGTGCTGGAAAGCAGCAGGCTCTGAGGCCACCACGCTGCCCTGCCTGCCCACACGGGCTCAGGAGCAGCTCTGAGCTGCTAGAGGACAGCTGCACCTCACAGAATGTGTCTCTTCTCTTAGAGACAAGGGAAAAGTGAGAGAYTTTAAGTCACTTTTTCTAAGTAATTTTCTTCCCGAGGCTGTGCAGCCTTGCATCTCATTATGCATAGAGAACACATTTGTAATTTGGCCTTTATTGATAAACAAGATGAAAAATGTGCAACTGGCATRTATCATTAATGTCCTTACTGCCTGCAGACATCAGACATGCTGGTGTGATGAACTGGTGAGCAAGATAGGAATCTTAGCACCAAATCCCAGGCCTGGGGCTGATCCCATCYAATTGAAACAAAACTTCTACCGACTTCAGCAGGAAGAAAATCTAAGCCCCAGCTTTCTTTCAAAAACATGTCTATTTTTATACCAAAAGACTGCTCTCTAAATTTTGCTTTATACTTCATTTATTTCCAATTTCTGGTTYTGAACACTGAAGAAACTACTAAAAGATTCACGTAAGGAATGGGATCCCTGTCAAAAAGAAGGAGCACAAACCCAGACCCTCCATTCAATCTGAAATGAGTTCAGCAATGTGTGCTTATTGCTGCTGCTCTAAGTGCAAGTGATGCTGCTGGCAGTGCCAACTTTAGCAAATATACATGTGTCAAGTGTGTCACAAAATGTGTTCATGAGCAGGGATGGAATCCCAGAAACTTCCAGTGCTCCTGTCCAAAACCCAGACTTCAGTTTTTTATTTAATGCAGTAGGACTTTGGAGTGTTTTAAACTCTAAGATTTTATGTAGTACCATTTCCTTCTTCCTCTTTTTTCTCTTTATATTTAAAAAATGGTCTTGCTAATTATTTGGAAGTGTTGGAAAAGGATGTATYTGGACAGCTCAAGTGAGAGAGGAATTCCATAGCTCACAGCAGAGACTGGCAGTCAATCAAAGTGCACACAGCAGCACTTTGTTTTAATATTTGCACAAGGCCATCAGTATCTGTTTAATGAAGGATATAAAGAGATTTGCACAAAGAAGTGAGTCCTACAGAGATGAAGATGATTTACTGAGAAATKATTCCCATCCTCTCACCCCAACCTGATTTCATTAACTCCTGGTAATGGGGGAAAAACAACCCCTTATGTTACAAGTGCATGAGGGCCAACAAACCTGATTTATTGTCTTAACCACACTGCAAGACAGACAGAAACAAATGATTCGTTTTTTCCATGGAATGTTGTTAGAGTGTGTGCACCAAGATATTTTCCTKCTCCTGGTGCATCTGTACAACTTTGCTGCCATCTGCTGCCTCCTGAAGACAAACAAATCCCTCTGAAATGAGAGCTGGATGCCTCATTTAGCTCATAGCTGGAGCTGAACACACTAAATGAGTGGCACGGAGCTGCTGCCAGTGGGGAGGGAGGCCTGGCTTTAAAAGTGTTTTATAGCTGCCCTGGGCTGGTTACTCAATATGCTGAGTAAGGCAGAGACTCAGATTTTTCAATCCTCCTGAGCTTTACTCAGAAAAAGCAGGAACAGCACAATACCTTTCTATATTCTGAGGAGATGGAGAAAGGAACTATCCTGATACCACTTTTGCCACTCTGGGCTACCAAGAGAACAGTAGCAGTGTTTTTTGAGAAAACAGTGTTTTCAAGGTGTGACATGAAGAGATAAAAGGAGAGCACTGGATCCTGTGCTGCAGGAAGGACCTATGTATTGAAGAATAAAGAAGGCTGAGGTTAGAAAAGACCAGCAATGCCTTTTCAGAAGAACTCGTGATCAGAGAGATGTGCACATGCTCTTCATTTCTACACACAGAGCTCTTTCAAAGGCAGGAATCAGGACAGTGTGCTGAGTCAGACTGATCTGTTTCTCTACCTCAGGCATAAACAACATAATCTCAGTAGTAGTCAGGTATGAGCTGTCAGCTTCCATGATCAAAGAAATGAAGTTGTGCCTCTAACTCTTACAAACAGAAAGGATTGTTTTCAGAAAAAAAATATGCTGAAATCACAGTGGTATTTACTCTACATAATTATGTAACTTAGACACAATATAATACAGGTACTCTTATGTTAATGAATGGCATGTTGCAAAATGTTTTCATTATAACACATAATCCAAAAACACACAAGAAGGAGGTATCATATCTGGTATGAAAGGCTGCTTCAAATTCTACCTGAGGAAGCCAGAGACAGTAGAAATGGCTTTTAAAAATTTGGTAAAGCTCTCTTGGCTGATATAAAGCTCTCTTGCAACGGTAGAGTTTCTTCAAAAATTCTGTCTGATGCTAATACAGAAGATTCATAATGTTCATAATGGRTTTAAAAAGAGTGGTTGAAATGGTTTGGAATCAGTGCTGGTTACCTTTGCCCTCTCCTGGATACACAGTGATTCACTGTGGCACACCATGGACCTTCAGGCAGGACACTACTTCAGGGACTTCACCCAGATCATGGCAGCACAGACAGGCAAACACCTGCCCAGGCTTGACAAACAGGCCTGCTGTCACCTGCAGGGCATGGCACCAGTGAGGCCCTGCAGTGCAAAACACYCAACATCTCTGGAGGCAGCACAGTTCTCATTGAAGAGTCTCATTGAAGAGTAATTGTTACTACTGACACAAGTGCATGGGAGGATTGTAGARACAAATGTTTAACTTCTTCAAAAGTGCTGCAGAGTGGAATAAAACACATGAAGAGGAACTAYTCTAGCCATGTTCTGCTTTCTCTCAATTGCTGCTTGTTCATGAACAGTGCTTCAGTGCTTCTTGTCAACCACTGCAGCAAGAGAGAAACCACTTCTTTTGGCTTCAGCTGAGAACAGAAGAGGTGACATGCTCTGCAGTTTAACTGAATGATTCAATAAAAGAAGAAGMWGCACAGGTAATCRTGTGTCTTGCRTATTTTTGAAGGCACAATTCTTTGTGGGTTAAGGGTTTTACTTTTACCCTTTTTCCTTACCAGCCTCTCTGCTGATGAAGGATGAATAGGGAAAGTGTTGACCTTTCTCTCTATGTTCCAGTTAATAAMTACAAATAACAYTTTCTTGTATCTGTGCCCAGTTTGGATAAAATRCAGTCTGATAGATACTGCATCCCAGATGTCACATCTGATAATTAGGCAGCTTTAAAATGTAACATAGCTGAATGTTATTAAAACCACTAAAATAAAATTAAACCTTCATCCCTGTCATATTTTTYTTTTCTGCAGGAAAACACAGGTTTGCCTTGAAAAGGTCAGAGTAAAGAAGAAGCATGATGATGTAGAGGAAGGTAACTTTCAATTCTAGCTTGTCTGTATTAAATACTTTGCAATAAATTCCTCATTAGTTGCCTATCACAGGCAAAACAGCCAGCTGGTGAGYTCTGTTGCTTTTGTACATTCTAACACACTTCTAGCATGATCCAGAAAGTCCAGGCAAGGGGTAATATATGTGATTACATGACTTGTTATCTTAAATGGTTTCATATGTGGTATTTGCTTCAGTTATTTGACATGACTCAAGTTGACCTCATTGTTTGTATGCTTGAAAGGGAACAATTATGCAACTGCTAAATGGTATGGAAGACAGCAGTGCCACATGAGACAGGAAAGAAAATAGGAATGCAACGTCTACTAAGCTGTCAAAATGTCTGACACCAACATAATAAGTTTATTTTCTTTGTATGGTACTCTGCTACAGAGTAATGAAAAGCTAACATTCATGTTGTAAATCTGGATTAATCATGACAGCTTGTAGCTCTTATTGTCATTTGGAATCTACAATTTTTGTGGTTCTTAAAAAATAAAATCACTAAAGGAGGCAACAGTGGCACTAAAAATAGCATTTTATGACAATGCTGTCAAATGATAACGTACATTAAATTATGCACATGTATCTTTAGTTACCAAATCTTTGTATATACTTAATGTGAGCTTGGCAACATCTTATGGAGGATGTTGAAGCATGTACATMTTTAATTTTATCAGTGCTTTACAAAAAACACTGATGAAATAACATAGCATTAGTTAAAACTGGACAAGATGCAAACACTATAACTTTCTTGTTAGCACTGACCTACTTCTTGCAAAGCATTTGTATTAACAAGTTAGAAACTGAAGGATGGAAGAGTCCTGGAAAATTCACTGGTATCTATTTAATCTGGTTTTCAAGTTCTTTATTTCAGTTTTCCTGGCAGCTATTTCACATTTTTGAAAGGGAAAGCATGTAACATCTTATGAAACTGCAAGGCGTCCTCTGAAAACTATTCTGCTTGATGTCAAAGCACCTTGAAGCCTTCAGAGAGGTGAGAGAACAAGGACATGCCATTGCTGTGCAGCCTCTGCCTCCAGYCTCCTCTTGCCTAACAGCAGTAGCCAGTGAGTGAGTGGCCAGCACCCAGCTGAACCAGCTCAACAAGGATTGCCACAGGCTGCTGAAGGTACCTCAAGGCACTGTTAAACCATGCCATAATTAAAGAGTTTATTGGGCATTTGGTACTGACCCCAGCTGTCCAAAGGGTGTTCCACAGTCTGGCACCATGTTCAGCACATACAGTGGGGGAAGAAGAAGGAAGCAGGGCCATTTGGAGTGGTGGCTTTGCCTCCCCAGGTCGCTGTCACCCTGAGGGGGCCCTGCTCTCCTGGAGATGGCTGCACACCTGCCTGCCCACGGGAAGAAGGGGATTCATTCCTTGTTTTGCTTTGCTTGTGTGCAGGCCTTTGCATTTCCAATTAAACTGCATTTCARCTCCATGAGTTTTCCAGCCTTTCCCCTTCTGRTTCTCTCTCTGATCCCATGGGAGAGTGAGCAAGTGGCTGCCTGAAGCTTGCTGGCTGCCTGGGGTAAACCATGACACGATGACAAAGTGCTCTTTTGGGACAGGGAGGCCACTGCTGCCAGCTCTGAGGGAGGCACACACTGSTGCCTGAGGATTTATTAAAATTTTCCCCAGATGATCTTGCCTCCAGATACTGGTTTCTTTCAATATGTGAGCAGGAAGATCAGTTTTAATTAGCATGACTTTAAAGCTGACCAAAGCAAATACCAATTACTGTCAGTCAACAGGGTGATTACAGCTACCTCAGACACATTGCAACAGAGGAGTGGTTGCTTTATTTATGTCTTAGAAGTGGATGGCAAAGGAAAGCAAACATCCTGATTTAGCTCACAGCCTTGGAATCAAGAGGAGGAGAAAAATATTTTTGCTTACCATGACACATTTAGTCTTTTGTTCTGGATTTCCTGGGACTTCTCTCAACTATTTTGTGCCACAGAAACAAGAGAAAAAAGTAAATGTATCAGAAACCCTCAGAGCAGAGGGCTTTTGTSTGATTTGTACCACTCATCAGCCCAGGTGTTCCTTGCTGTAGGTCTCAGAATGATTACCCCCAGCAGAATGCCTTGGGAAGGTGATGGTTTCTCTGCATGTGTCCAGGTCATCCTGACCTAACCCCTTTCTAACACTGTCAGACAACTGGCTCACTGCCAGGCTGCTCAACAAATTTAACATGCCATTAGAAAGATTATGGTCTGTGTTCAGTACAGATTTTCTGCAACTCCAACTGTTGTGAAAATGCCTGGAATACTCAAATATTACTGGTCCTGGGCAGAGATAGAGCAGGACTTTTTGTTTTGTTGACTCCTTATCTGAAAAGCTCCTCCAATCTTTGAGTTATTTTTATCCATGTCTAACTTGAAAGAATTTTGAAACAGCATTTAGCTAAAAAGGGAAGCTGACATAAAAGTGTGTGCCAACTTTCCAAATGCTAAATTACAATTACTTTCCTGCCTCACTGCCACCTAAGAATGTGGCTACACAGATAAGCTAGGGATTGAGATACCAGTCTTCAACACAGCTACACTTGATGAACATTTCACAAACTACAGAATCAGAAAGATGGGCTGGTATGAGGGCCTTGTCTGTGAGCTTGTGGGGACATCTCTGTCCCTGAATTAAGTTACTTCTTTTAGCAAAACCTYACTCTTACTGGGCTTGCTGACATTGTTTCTTGTTTCTTGTACTCCTGTGTTGTGTACACTTCACAGAACAAGAACATTCCTTGTGCAATGAAAGTTGCCCAGAAAAATAAGTGCAAGTAAGAGCCCTATGGACAACAGAGCCTAATGCAGGAGATCTGAGTAGTTGGGACATGACACATCTGACTAAGGACACCTTTTACTGATGACAAGAATGAAATAAATGTATCTAAGAAGTGATACAACATATAGAATCCCAGAGTACCACAATATTTAGGATCAGATGTAGGTGTGGACTTTTTTGTACGTTTGTGGAATGTTCAGCTAGAGGCATAGATGTCCATCTTCATTTGTTTACTAAGAATAGTATTTCTGYCCCTAAATGGATTTCCAAAGTACATAGTAGCTCTGCACTGACCTTTGAAAATTCCAAATGAAATCTGCATGTGTATGGCAGTGCCAAGATGTTTCTGTTTTACTTTGGAAAAAGCTGGTTGGAAATKTAAGAAAATAGGAAATGCATCAATTTCAAATCTATTGTGTTTTCAGGACTATCTGTTTTTATTATTTTGGTTAGCTCCCCTCCATATACAATTCTTTAAAAAGYKGCACATATGGATGGWTAAATAGGTTARGTAGTACATGCAGACATGGCCTTGYTTGCAAAATGCCTTCAAACACCAAGTGTTCATAAGTAAGAACATAAGTATGAACTCTCACAGTAAGAGAGGTCATAAAGACTGTTTTATATTACAGTGGAGAGWATTATATTTAAAAGTTAAAGGCTTGTGGTTTATGTTGCTGAACTCAACACAAGTAACAAAATCCAGTTTGGTTTATTCTCCCAGTCTCCAGTTTTTTTCTCCAGAAAAGTGTCTTCTTCTACCCCACATTTCTCTTTCTCTCTATCAGATGCCAATGGATGGATTCCTTGCCTGTCTTTTTGGTCACTACAAGCCACTGAAAAGAATACAGACAATRAAGACTTGCTGGTCTCACAGCAATATCAAGGCACCCTTTAGCCTGGGTCAGCTGTATCAAGGAAGATGCACACACTTTACCCTGAGAGCTGTAATTTCTGTTCACTTTGTCACTGACCACAGAAAGAAGCCATGGCTGCTACTCCTTCAGGCAGCATCACAGTTTGTCTCATTGCATTTTGGCAGGATGGGCATTTTTACTGAAGCAGTAAGGAGAAATGTCTAYTGCCTGCAAGCACCTTTCAGTGACACATTTTCAAACACTTAGGCACAGAAGCCTCAGGGAAGATGTGGGTTTTCAGGGRCTGCCAGGCAGGACAAACCACAGGCTTCCTGTGGCTCTGGTGACATGCTTATGTTCTGCTTCTGAAAGCTCTGCAGGAAAGCAGGAGGCAGAAAGCAGCTTCTCCTGGCAGAGGGCAGTTAACCTGTGCARTGCTGACTTGTACAGTCCAGCAGAGGCTTTGGTTAATGGGCACTTGGAGGCAGTCTCTGTGAACAGAGACACAGAGCAGGTGGTTACGTGTCTTGAACACCAACAGTGACAGACTCTTCTTGTCCTGGGTGTCCCCTCTGGGCTCCTGAAGCAGCAGCTGAGCTCTCTCTGACCTTCCTCTAGGACACAGCTCCAGATATATAGCTTTCCCCACGTTGGTGTTTCTGGCAAGGAAACTGTTACTTTTGCAACAGTGGAAATGGGAAAACCTGCTTTTCTCCAAAATCTGTATACCCAGGAGTCAGGAGGATTCTTCTAACAGACTGCCAGCTGGACCAAGAATAATGRAGTTCCAAGGTTTAAACAGTGGTCTGCTCTGGCTATTCTTGATGTAAAAAGATACTTTTACTCTCCTCCCCTCCAGTTCAGTCCTCCCACTCTTTAATTTTTTGGTTCCCTTTCTTGGACTTCTGCAGATTAATATCAGCAAACAAACAGCATCCCTTCCCCCACCCCAGAAGAACACTTTTTCCTGCTTTTCTTGGCTGAAATGGCCCCTGCCTCAGAAAGTGATGATTGCTGGAATTTGGGAAGATATGCAGAGAAAGAGGTACTCAACACCTGCCTTGTCCTTGTGCACTTTGTGTAAGCACCCATTAGTTCTGCTTTAGTCACTGTAACTTTATGATAATGTTGTTCAATGAACAGAAACCAATGTGAAACCCTTAAGCAGCACCTTCCCAAAGATATTTTGTAGGACAAAGGCAGAAAAAAAAGCCTAAATCCAAGCACATAGAACAGCTAAAACCTTGCAAACACAACACAGGGACTCACACAGACCTTGGGAAAACATTTTTGTGCAGAATCCCTGTACCTTTGCACAGCACAGGGCCCTATGACCTGATTTTGGAAGCCTGTGTCTGAGGCATGTGATTTGCTCAGCAAATAATAATTGAGCTGCTGTTTTTAAGGCAGATTTTCCCTCTCCTGAGGATGCCTCAGGAGAAGCTCAGCACTGGGCTCAGCAGTGTCTTTGCAGGGCTGGAGGAGGCTGCACTGCTCTCCTGCAGMACTGGGCTGATTAGTGCAAGGAATCACTGCTTCTGTTGGGCAAGAGAGACACCAGATATCCAAGTCTTGTGTTCTRCCCCCTCTGAGACCATCTTTTTCCTTCACCATTCCTTCCAAGTCATTATTTTTCTCTTCAAGGACTGAATCATGGCGCCCTGCCTGTGTCCTTGTTAAGATCTCAACTAGAAAAATGCTTTTGCTTAAGAAAATAACATCATGGGAAAGGCCATGGCAACACAAACACTTRTTTTGCCAGAACACATTTATACTGGATGGGTGGATAGTTCAGATGGCCATGAACACTTAATAAAGATCGTTTTTCTAGTAATTCCCCAAGGCACTTCCTTCAAAAAAACTATTATAGAGAGACAGGCATTTCAGTGGAAACTGCCAGATTTAAAGCAAATATGATTATCTTTTTTCATAATTTTTCCTGTCACCTTAGCAATCTAGGGAGGGMAATTTCTAGTCTAAATAAATTGGACTGTATTATGCCTTTTCAAATCTTCAGTCTTTTCTAAGTTTTATTTTTGCATCCAAAATCTTAATAACAGCCTGTAACACATTTACATTCCTGCATTCTTGCATTCTTGCCTCTATTTTGTTGGGTACACAGTATTCCTTTTCTTTTTTTTTCTTTTTTTTTCTTTTTTCCTCCTCTCTATTCCTTTGGTAATATGAACATTTTGCATTTTTCCAGATTTGGAAAAACAGGAATGTTTTCAGCCTTCAAGTTAGTGTTTGAGGAACAAGAAGAAAAAAGGCACCTCTGGCCTTCAGGCACAAATTTAGAACATTRAATTACATGCAGAAAGAAGCAATATGAAATCTAGGATGAGGAAGTCAAAACTGTCTAAGAAATTTCACAGATTGAGAGAATGTAAGGGCAGGATGARACGACAGCTCTCTGAGTCTGACTCCTGTTTGTGAAGGTGATTACATTTTACCCATTTATTACTCTGCTGAGATCASAGCTCTGTGCAGCTGAAGCATTGCTTCCAGAAAAGCACACTGCTTTGAAGTGAGGACATCAAGAGGTGGGAAATCAGCACCTTCCCTCACACCTATTAATCACACACACTGTTCAATAGCATACAAACTTCTCATGTGAATTTGCTGCTTTCCCCCTCCTGCCCTTGGGTCTCACTTTTACCTCTTTCCACAATATTAGAGAGTCCTTCACACAAAGGAATTCTTTGAGGAGCAACCTACTCACCCTTGGTGCACAGATCTGTTCAAACTGCACCAGGGTGTGCCCCCCAAACTGCTGTGCTGCATTTCACCTCACTGCTCTTCATGTGGGTAACCCCAGAAATACAGTGTGTATTCCAGACACATCCCAAATCACCTGTTCCAGGTAGATACTACATTGTCTGGAGTTCTCTAGAGCCCAGCTTCCAAAGCCCTAGGCAGAGTCTCTCCTGTACAGGCCCCTTGCTCAAGTCTCACTTTCCGCAGCTAATTCATTAAATGCTGCAAAAGTGTACAATGAGTTCATGTTTAGAATATTGTAATGAGTTTTCTTCTCTCCAGGGAAGGTGATGGGTGTAACCACTGTAGCATAAGCTATTCCACAATAGTTGCTCTTAGAGAACTAGTTTCAGCTTTTAGAAAAGCTCAGTTTATGCCATGAGAGCTGTATCAGTTGATTTCCTTGTGCAGACACAGCTTTGTAAACAGGACAGCTTGGCACAGCACCTGCTTTMATGTAAACTGGAAGTCTGGAGAAACTGGATCTATCATGGCTTTGTGCACTACATCAGCTGGGGAAATGGGAACACTCCACTGACTCAGACAGGTCTTTACTGGTCTCTTTTCTATGAACCACATTGTTGGCTCTCCTCTGTCCCTAATTGTGATGTTATGGACTGTCTGGCCTCCAGCTCTTTGTTCTAATGATTAAACAAGACTAACATTTTTCTGAGGTCACAGTGATAATATGATAGTCCCTTTGAAGGSAGTCAGTAAGTACAATATAGCAGTAGTGCACTGTGGTATTATCAGGGCTTTAATTTTGGCTTTGGCAATATTATCAGTGAAGAAACTCTGTTTTTATAAACTTACAATGTAGAGTGGGCAGAAGAAACACCAAAAATAACAAAACCAGGTTTATAAAGCACAAGACTTGGTTTCCTTTCCTGACCACACTGGGCAATACTAAAAGGAATCCATCTGTTAAGTGATTCTTAGAACCATGCCCCTCCTGCCTAAGATGCCATCCAGAAGTGGCTTCCAAAAGAACTCTGATAACTCTGACTCACTCTGAGATTCCTGGTAAGCAACTGGTTTTCAGCAGTTCCTGCTGGCCATGGGGGATTGGCTCCAGCATTCTTAGGCACCTAAGAACGGCTTGTGTGCATGCCCTGATGCAAGGGAGCAGCACAAGTATTGGAAGGGTCTAAATGCCAAGCAGAAATGAAAACATACCACTGAAAATGATGATATATGAAAGTGGCTGAGCATAAATATAAGAAAACCTTTTTGTCTAGGCTTGGGTGTCTCTAGTGAAGTAAGAGAAATCTCCACATGCAATGCACCACTGTCAKTTCTGGCACCCATAACTGCACATTTTGTAAGAACCAAGAGCTGTCARGCACTCATATGAAACACTATGAGTTGTTTTCCCTCTCTGACTATGAAGGCTGTACCTGTTCCTCCTGCACACAGCAGTCCAAACCCCACGGAACTGTAATTTTTAAACACTAGGTGGCTCCACTGGCTTTTTAAATGCAGCATTTCCCAAGCTTGCACAGTTTTAAAAAGTACCAGAGTGTGTTCCATTGACATAGATGCTACTAAAACAAAATAAAACAGAAAAAAGAAAAAAATAATTGTCTTCATCCTTTGAGCAACGTGGAACTGATAGTGCAAGGGGAAAAAGACTTTCAATTTCTCCTCTGTATGATATGAATTTTCACAGTCAATTGTGCCCACAGGATGCCTGCATGGTGCCTAAGAGCTCAGTACCTTCCCTTTATCCACACTGGATTAACTTCCCTCCATGCAATAACTGGGAATTAAGGAAGGCTTTCCTAGACCCAGAAAAGGGCACAAATACGACTTAGGTATGTGCGCTGTTTGTTTTAATGGAAGGAAATGTCCTGCAGGTTACGGAAGAGCAGAAAGAGCCACGGCAGGTCAGCAGAGAGAGAGAGCTGCCCCAGCACGGGCAGCGCGGCGTTCCGCTCTCCTCACGGGGAGGCGGCACGGACAGCGAAGGCTCCGGCAGCGGCGGGCGGTTGCGTAAGGGGAAATCTGCGATCCTTGTGTAACTCGGCTCTTTACATAACCCCGGCCCCGCAGCGGGCACAGCGGCACCGGCAGCGAGCAACGGAGCGAGGAGGAGAGAGGAGAGGAGAGGAGAGGAGCGCCCGGCACTGCCCACCCCGCCACAAAGGAAACGCGCTGTCTCTGCCTMAAGGAAAAGAAATAAAAGATGGGAAATGACACAAACTGCAGATTCCCATAGCTGATCGTTTAGACGGGCGTTATGGGAAGAAGCCGGGAGGTTTTGAAGTAGTTTTTCATGTAGGATCATGGAAGCATCAAGTTTGGAAGAGACCTTCAGGATCGTCCGGTGCCCCATGCAGCCAGCACTGCCCCTGTAACCCCTGAGCCACACAGCCACATCCCCCAGATCCAGGTACACCTGGAACACCTGCAGGGGTGTTCCACCACCTCCCGTGAGCAGCATCCGACCATCCAAACAGTGAAAGCATCGATATAACACAGGCCTGGCCACAGCGATTTTAYACGGGCACATTGGATAAAAATAATCAAACAATTCCCACTGCCAGTGGAAGTTCAAGTTCCTAGAGGAGAAAAAGAAAATTCTCTGTTGGATTTCTTGCCAAGTCTGCCTGCTTAGTGCTAGGCAAGGAGCACAGAGAAGGTTCATTTGGGCTGTAAATGGTCACAGAAATGCCCGTGAACAAATGAACTCCCGGGCTGGAGGTTGTGGAGTTTCATTGACTTTGTGAAAGGAGAGACTTGGAAAATACACTTGTAAAACAAAGAGAAGATGGGGGATACTCTGGGGACAGGGAAAGCTGCAGTTCAGCAACACCTGGCCTCAAGTTTATTCAAGGATARAAGTTTAACAACACCTAGCCCAGGRTTTATACAAGGACATGTGACCTTTGTGTCAAGCCATGTCTGAACCGTATCTTGCATTTCCCAGCTCCTGGGCAGTTATGTGCATCCCACAGATACCTGTTCTTTGGGAAGGAAACTTCCGGTGCCACGGCCAAAGAACCCACATGCAAACCCTTAGCACAAATGGAAACAGAAAACTTAGTGGCCAATTATAATACAAATACAGAACTGAGTAGCACTTAACTATTTGCATTTCCCTACAAACATAATGTGCAAACTAATTCTAAACATACATGTTACATTGCAATACTGATTTTTGTAGAAATAACCTAATTTAGAATATTTTTGTTTTAGGGGTCTATAAAATAGACCACAGAGTTCTCCTCTGTGAGCTGTAATTACACTGTTTTATTATTTATCATGCACTGGCAGTGTCTACTTTATTAGACCATYGCTTGTTGAATATTTTATTTTGTGTGCATTCCAAGCAAATTCCTCTTAAAACAAATTTGAGTAGAAGGGCACTGTACATCAGAGTTGTGCTTAAAAACTATTTGTACCACATTGTACATAACAGATTTGAAATGTAACTTTCAGAAAATTCTGTTTTATAAATCAGATTTAAGGTCACTCAGCTACACATACAGGTTTGTCTGATGCATTCAGATCTCTCCTTTGAACAGTTCCAGAATTTCTGATAAATTATGTATAAAGTCAGAGAAAGGCAGTCTTCCATCTGGGGTAACTGCTTGCAAAGTCCAAGCTAAGCAGGTTTGAGACAAGCTGGTTTTAAAGCAGCATTTTACATGGCTGTTGTGCCAAAGGCAGTAGGCAGATGCCAGCAAAGAATTTGCCAAGTGGCTGGAAAGGAATCTTTCCAAATATCCACATGATGACTTACAATTCCAAACACACCAAAGAGTCCCATCTTGCTTGTAAACCTTTCTTGTGCASCAAAGCATTACAGTATAATCTATTTATAAACTCATGGAAAACTTCTGTTGCTTCAGAGTCCAATTATTGGGACTGTACAGGTACTTTCCCAGTTTAYTTTTAAAGCAGTGGCTGAACAGTCACATCCTTTSGCAGTTCCTACAGTTCTCACTYCCATATSTGGTTCTAAACAAACTGGTTTATACTTGCATWCTCTMTGTATTTTATAATAATATACTACAGGTCAATTATACTTACAGKTATCCTTTCAGAAGGGAGAATGTCATATGGCTGAAAACTCCTCAGGAACTGGATTCCGTACCTAGAACTCTCAGCTCTAATGCCAGTACAAATGACTTAGAAAACATTTTGCATTTTATATGAGCCTAGCAATACCTTGTATGTACATATTCCAGCTACTCAAGATGGAGTTTATGAAAAAAGTTGTGGAAAATCTTGGTCTAATCAAAGTTTCTCCTCTTAGTTCTTATCTCATGTCCCCCTTTCTGGCCTTGAACAATCTCCAAAACATAGGAAATTTGTTGTTTTTATTTAGAGTAGGAGCCAAACGTCTAGATTTACAAATTCCTCCTTAACTCAATACTGAGAAAGACCAAATCATCTGTACCAAGAGTTCTTAGCWGCTCTTATTCAATTACAGCACTGAATATTCATATGCCAATTAATTTCTGCAGGCTTTTTGAAAAGCAGTGGATAAGAAATATGATGCTCTTTGATTTGTTGACTTTATAAAACTGACAGAGATTATTGGCTTTGTATCATTCAATCCTTCAGTGGAGCAATTTTCTCCCTTTTTGAATTATTATAATTTTCTATATTCYTTTGTTTAAGAAAGGAAACATTCTTCCTTTATATTGGGGAGTATTTGATAACATGATTCAACTGCAYTTCACATTTGGCACCAGCCTCCCCTCTGGCTTTTGGAGATAACTTCATTTAACTGTGAGGGGCTTTTTCTGTTGGAATATCAGTMAGTCTTCAGTAAGTAAATGCATGTATGCCAAGCATATCATTAATTGGACTGACTGAAGATCAGAAAAGCAAGTACTAAGTCTAATATTGCTTGCATGCCACTAATGGGGACATTATAGATTGAAAAATTTCATTTGATCCATTAGATGTTTGTTTTTATCAATACCACAGGCAGCTGTATGAATCTATTTACAAAATGAATTCAAACTCCATTAGCTTTTAAGGCACTGCACAAATGAAAGCACTCTTACAACAGCTGAAACAATTACAAGTGAAAATGAGAGACCATTTTGATGAATATGCATTCCAGCAGTAATCATCTCCCAGACAAGTTCTGTCTGTTTCTAAAAATAATTGTTAATAATACAGATGTATATTTAGGGGAGGTTTATTATTTTGTTCCATTCCTCTGTAAATGTTGACATTTAAAACTTTTATTGCATTTCCTCTTGTTAAAACAGACTGCAAAAGAGAAAATATCATGTGCACTGAAATAATCATGTATTACTGTCACCAAAAGAGTAGTCTCTAAAATAAGACTAAAAGCAAGTTGAAGACATAATAGAAATAGTCTTTAAAAATTAAATCATTAAATAAATGTGATCAGCTGTTACTTGGTAAAAAGAAGTGGATAACTTTTTCTTGTATAGCAAGATTAAAATAAATACATTTTTACAAAGTGCAAAATTTACCTGAGAGAACCAGTGCCTGCTGCACAACAGAAGTGAACTAACACCCAGAAAGTGCTTCAGARAGTACTGACAATTTACAGTGGGGATCCCAGCATTTAAAATAACTCAGGAGAYACTTGCACTGCTTTCAGCATGTGGTGTGTAGAAGTCCAACCTACCTACCAACAGGGCTGGCASACAGGCTCCTGGTGGGGCAGGGAAGGCACTGAGTGGCATCACTGAGGTGTTCTGAGGTTCAGTGTTTGTGTTCTGTAGTGCCAATGGAAGAGTACAGCCACATCTGTGCTGAAAATACACAGYTCCACTGCCAGCTCAGTGCCACTGCCATTCCCCAAGGATGCATGTGAGTTGTTTATTGGGAGAGCAGAGAGAGCACAGGAAACTAGACCCACCAGTCAAATGTCTGCTCTTAGATAACTGACCATAGTAATTMCTGCTGCAAATTGTGACAGGACTTGAATTATTTTCTTGTTAATTTATTACCATTACCCTACCCCTACAATCCACACTGCTCTTATTGCAGATCTTGCAATAGTATTTTCTTAATGCTGCAATTACTGCAGATGCATTTACTCAGCTATGATCTCAGTTTGCTTTTGAAGTTTTCCAATCTGTCACAAAAGGAAAGCTCACKTGAATACTCATGGCCTGCTACAGCAAGCACCCTGTGTCCTGTACACTCAGGGATTTGTACTTCAGTGCTCACAGCAGCCTTTTCTTTGCCAATGCATTTTTAAGGTCTCCTTTCTGAGTGAGTTCTCTTTGCTGGTATGTGAGCCCAGGMTGCAGCGCTCTCTCTGCCCAGCCGGGGCAGGAGCTGCCTGTCTGTGTGGCAGGAAGCTGCAAACACAGTTATCTCCCGGACCGTTATTGTGTCACTGCGGCTGCCACAGCGTCAGCACGACAGGGAACCCGGCCGAGCCCCCGCAGCCCACACRAGAGATTAAATCTCGTGCGGAGGCAAGACTGATGTGCCAGGCTGAGGAGAGAAAACCAAAAGGCTGTGGGATAGCTGAACCCAGCGGGCAGGGCACAATTACGATTTGATGGACACCAAGCTTAAACTTCCAGACAAACTGCCGTGCTAGCAGGCAAGCTCCAGCACGTTCAGGCAGGTGTCTGGGAGAAAGGAAGGAAGCAACRCTACCAGATAAGGAATTGAGGGGTGTATTGAATGGCCAGCAGCAACAGGTGTGCTCTACTCACRTATCAAATGGGCAGGGCAGCTGTGAGTCACAGGCACAGACACTTGCAGTGTGTGGTTTCTGGGTGGCAGATATTTTGTCAGGGTGTTGCCAGCAGCAGCTGATGAAGACATTCAGAGTTACTGTGGGAAAAGCACGTACATGCAGCGTAAGTCCTTCTTCCAGGCTGAGAAACAATGCCTATTTTTGTAGTATTAATATTGGTTTTACATATTTTCTTTTTATTATGGCTGACTCATTTTCGAATGCTTTGATTGCCACATGGCTCACACAACAGCTGTGGCCATAATTCTTAGCCTTTTTATGACCACATGAGGATGAATGTGCTGACACTCGTCTAAGAGTCAAAATATCCTCTCTTCTTTGTAACTCGGACTTGGGATGGAAACTCCTTTCTTTTCACTTCATGTCTTCACTAGCCGTGTGAAATAAAGGAATTTTGAAGCCATAATCCCCTGAGGTTTACACACAGAGCATTTCTGTGCCGACCAAGCTGTGGGGACACAGAACTACCTGATCCCTCATGTTTTGGGACATSTACCTTTAACTCTGCTCGTATTTTTACACCAAATACCTTCACTCACCGCATTCACGGGGCTTTCCTGCATCGTAAAGATACTTTTGTATCTAAATGTCTTCAGGTTACTCTGCAAGTATCGTAACCCAAACTCACAAAGGATGTCCCTAGCACTTCAGCTTCAGGGCYCTGAATCTCTCAAAATAGGGCCAAATTATTTTACGTGTTAATATCCTCATTCCTGGCAAGTCACGCTGGGCTTGAGCTTCAGTTATTTGCGTTGGCCTATTTACCCGGAAAATTTCTTGGGSTTTTGTTTGTTTATTTTTAACTACAGACGAGCACCTGGGCCGGGTTGMAAACACTTCCGACAGGCAGCACACTTACCGGCTGGCACTGCCCTGCCCTCACGGCTTTCTGGTCTCCAAGCCAAGTTTTCTACATTAAAGCGCTTTTCGAGGAGTTTTGAACCAGGCGCCCGGGAAGGCGGCACCACCGCTGAGGCGAATCCAGGTGGGGCCGGGCTCCCTTCCTCCTTTTCCTCCTTTCCCTCCTTCCCTGCCTGCTTCCCTGCCTGCCTGCCCGCCGGGGGCCATGTGACACCACCACTTCTGCCTTCAAAGCCGCCCAGGAGGAAGGGGAAGGGGCCAGCGTTTGGCCGTGCTCCGGCTGAGGCGGCAGGTGCAGCGGCTCCCTCAGCGCGGGAGCGCGGGCGCGGGAGCGCGGCCCCTCACGGAGGTACGGGCGGGCCGGGC
>CADDXX010000651.1:401947-418902 GCA_902810485.1 Alauda arvensis
GGCCATAAAGGGCCGGGCAGGGGCGGCGCTGCGGTAGCGGGCGGCCGGCGGGTGGATGCGGCAGCGGGGAGCGGCGGCRGCTGGAGGGAGCGGCTCCGCCTCCCCCCCTCCGCCGGCGGCTCCGGGCAGCGGCTCTGCGGCCCGGCCCTGCCCCGGCATGGCTCTCGGTAAGTGCCGTGACCTTGGGCCGCAGCCGTGCGGGGCTCCGGCGGCCGCAGCGCCCGCGGGCCCGGCCCCACCTGCCCGCGGGCCGGGATGCGGCGCTGCCCGCCGGGCATCCGCGGGGCTCGGGGGCGGCTCTGCCTTCCATGGGCTCGCTAYAGAGGCGAGACTTAAATGCCTGATCGATAATTGCTTTCTAAGTTATCATTACTTGTCGTCTATTTGTTTTTTAATGCAGTATGTTTCAGGAGAAATAGCTTTCTCTTCTTCTGCAAAGGTGCAGACCAACCTTTCTATTAGATGGAGATATTTAGGAAAGGAATATTTACTGGGTGGCGTTCATACCCTTCCCCATCCCATTGAAATGTCTGGTTGTTGCTCACCTTGGGCAGAGGACAGCAGTTCAATGGAAGGATACTGGGCACAAGAGCCTCTTCCAATTCAGGATGGTACAGCTYGCATGGTATTGCCTGAGGTGCCTCATGACTATTTTAGCTTTATTAGRCTCATCTTGGTGCCATGAGCTAGCAGTGACGTGGGTGAAGGTACATTTCAAACTGTTCTGTGCCTTAGCATCTCATGCTTGAGTGGAGAATGTGAGCTTGGGTTCTGTAAGAAAGAAARCAAACTTTGGTGTCAGTAAAGGATTGTACTTATACCTATACTTTCTGTCTTTTCACTATCTTATTGTAAGGACTTAAAATACAGCATGGTTTCTCATGCAGCATGTTTCTTACTGCATTGCTGTTTCTGGTCTCAATTTTCTAGGAAAAAGTTCTTTTAAACTCGGATAATGTTCTGCTCAGCAGAAAAAAACCATCATTATTTCACATTGTATGAGTATTGTTAGCATCCTTACTGTAGCTGTATACTTACTGAGTAAGTATAAAGGGAGTTTTTGCCTGGCTGAAGTGGCCCAAAAGGCCTGTGCTGCTGGAAGCTGCATGTGTAGCAGGCACTGCTGCTGCTAACTGTGCTCATTGAGGTCAGGGGACAGACTCCCATGACTTCCTCGGGGCTTGAAATTGAGAAACCAAACCTAAATTTGGATGGTACTAAGTCATAGTAGTGCACTGTCATGAACTGTTAAACTAAACGTGTATGTGTTTTTAAATTTCTTATGTAGTTTTACTTGATTTTATGAAGACTTAATAATAATTGCTAAAYAAATACTCTTGGGCAGAAAACAGCACAGTCAGATGCACAGTTCTTTAAAAACAGAGATGCTTTTCTACTGGGATGTGACTGGGTTCTTCTAAAATAAGAATGGAAAGTAATGTAAGGGAACACTAMATTGCCATGTTATGGTCCAATTTAACTCTTGTCACCTTTTCATACTACATTTGCTTTTAGAATAAAAGCAAAAATGTTCTCAGAGCAGCTGTGAAAACAAGTGGACATTAGTTAGAGTCTTTTAGGCTGAAAACAACAGGATCATGTATCAAAAGGATCACATATCAACACGTGAAACCTGCAGCATGCCTACAGAAAAATTGTAATGGGGGCCCTGATAAGTTGTGCCTGGAGAGATAAAAAGCTGCCGTGCTCCRTGCTGACTTCCAGGGTATGTTGTTATTTAAATGAGTGCTATCTCACAAAATATGTTTGTGCTCCTCTAACCAAAAAGGATTCTGAAATGCCAGTTTTGAACCCAGACTTCACATTCTGGCAGTGCTTGGATCCATTTGCTGTGACATGTTCACAGCTATTTTTAACTTGTGTATTAAGAATTTAATCTTATTTGTTATAAACTCCCATCGTACCAAAGGCATTCAGAAAGCTTTATAGTACACAACAAATAATGCTGGTCAGTAGCTTATCAGCACTGTGCTTTTTCCCTCTGGAATGCTTCCAGTTATGCTAAAATGCACATTCTGGATTGTATGAAAATGGAATAAAAGTAATGCCAGGAAACTAACAGAAGAAACAATAAAGATGGCATTTTAGTAGTGATGTTGGAACAAAACAGAAATATTTTGTGATGAAAGGCTAGCTAGTTAAAAATTTAAAACATAAAACATATTCTTTTTGAAAAGTAATATTTAAATGCCMAGTAGAAATGGAAGTCCACGACCTTTGTGCTTCCCAATGCATTCAAAAATGTGATATGAACTACTACAAATGGAAAGAAGTCACTGAGTTAACTACACTAACTGTATCTTTGCTCCTGTTGTGCAACTGTGTCACTTGCCAGCAGTTAGGTGCCTTTCTGATCTGGGCAGRGGATGGGGTGAGGTGGCCATGTACAGCCTTCTTTTCTAACTTGCCTGCTGGTTTGAAGTCACTGAGCAAGGAAAAAGGCAAACAACTCAGTGAATGTGATTTCCAGGTTCAGTGCAAGGACACCCAGCTGAGTATCCATTGTATCACAAATAATTGTCTGTCTGACTGTGCAAGTAAGGGGAATGTCCTGGTAAATGTCTCCAGAAGTGGCTTAGGAGTTTTTGTGGGTGTACCAAAGGAGTTTTTGTGGGTGTACCAAAGGAGTTTTTGTGGGTGTACCAAAGGAGTTTTTGTGGGTGTACCAAGGGGTTCCTGAGGCACAGATTAGCACGGCTCCCAAAGCAGAGCTGCTCTGTGCTTCTTGTGCACTCTGTGCTAGTTTAAATTCTGCGGAGCTGCTCTGCTTCCCTCTGAGTTTGCTCAAGCTTTTGACAGGCACACCATGGAACAAGGCCCATTCTCTCACACTCTGTGCCTGCCCCGTGGCTCTGATCTCTGAGCTGTGCCTCTCCCCAGGCGAGATGCCGCGGCAGTTCCCCAAGCTGAACATCTCGGAGGTGGACGAGCACGTGCGGCTCCTGGCTGAGAAGGTGTTTGCCAAAGTCCTCAGAGAAGAAGACAGCAAAGATGCCTTGTCACTCTTCACCGTGCCTGAGGACTGCCCCATTGGGCAGAAGGAGGCCAAGGAGAGGGAGCTGCAGAAGGAGCTGGCAGAACAGCAGTCTGTGGAAACRGCTAAAAGGTTTGCTCTGTCGTTGCTTTCTGAGTGGCAGATAGGTTTGGAAATGAGCTGGGGTTAGTGCTGAAGTACCTGGGAACAGCATTCTGCCTCTTCCTACTTGAGGAGAAAGGTCAGCAGCAGGCACCAGGGCCACCCCTGGGGTGTCCTTCTGTCCTGTGCAGCAGGTGTGGGGATGGGTCAGSTTGTCTCAGCTGTGTTCCCAGCAATAGCACAGACATTGCTTGTGCACATTAATTAAACAGCATAGCTGGGTAGAAATGAACACAACCCCAAGACTCTTTAATGTAAGAAGAGTCAGAAAAAGAAACACTTCCCCCTCTTTTTCTAGTTTCATTAAGACAAATAGAAAATTTTAACTCAGAGAAAATGACAGTGGCGTGGTACTTATTTTAGTCTCTGCAAAAATAGATAAAGCAAAAAAATTATATTTAAGATCAAGGGGTAAGGTGAAAAGTGGTATTGGCATAATGAGGTTATTTGTATGTTTCCTTTACTCACAGAGATAAAATCTAACCACTSTCAGCCATAAAAGTGCACATTAGAAAGAATAAATTGCATTCTACCTTTAGTTTACCCATGGCTGTAATGAAGGCAAACTTGCTTTGGTTTGTGAATTTTTTTTTCCTGTAAGAGAGGCAGCCTTCCCCTGATGTCAGGCTGTTCCTCTGTCTTGCCTTCACAGGCCTGCTGGGCTGTCTGGAGTCACATGARCTCAGCAGCAGCCTGACACCAAATGGGCTGGACGTGTACAGACTCTCCAAAAAGCAGGCAGACAAGAAAGGCTTTGACAGTGATAGCTAAACACATGTACCTGGTTAGCTGCAGACAGGCAGTTGGGCAACACTGGGAATCATGTTTCTGGAACAGAAGGGAGAAGAGGCAATTTAGTTAAATTAAGGTATGACTCAGTGATGATACAAGCTGAGACTTTGGGTTTGGAATTGTGCAAGTGAGTTTCCCAGTTGGCATGTTCATAGGCATAAACAGGCACAGAAGGGAAAACCAGATGTTTCTGGTCAAACAAATGTTTGRTATACATTTCCTCCTGAAGCAGTGTGCTTCACTTTTAATTTGGAAAATTTGTCTCACAGAAACAAACTCAGGTTTTGTACAGGTTTAACTGCAGGAAGGGGTATTTTAGGTATTTTGTTTACATGTGGRAACAGAACAAGTGTTCATCCCTGTCCTGCAGGACTGAAGTACTTCAGGGACAGTGACACAAGTACAGCTTGTGCTTTTTCCACTTGCTGTTGATCAGACACTGCCTTTCAAAACTGATGCTGATATCCAAGGTGGCTACAAGTACATTAGAGGATGAAATCTGGGTGTTAATTGTACCAGCACTGCATGTTCTGGTAATATGCTGCTTTCAGAGAATGTTGCAGTGTTCCTTTTCCTTTGTTAGTGGTACTAACACTTTAAGGTTTTGGTGTACTTTCTGAACAGCATTTTTTCTCTGGTATGAGACATTTMATTTGTAAAATTTCCTAGGGGGTGRTTTCTTTGCTGTAATCAGTTTTCCAATGTATTTAGTGTTTTATACCATGGCTTATTTTATGTTTTATACCATGAATTCATAGGAAGAAAAGTTTCAAGATGATTAGATCCCAGTCTTTGTCATTACAAATTCCACCTCAGGAATGGAAAGCACCACCTGCCAACCCTGTCCTGTCTCCTGCAACGCCAGTTCTTCCAAGTGCTTTTGTGCCAGTCCAAGTGCCATATGATGTACCAGAATTCCAGAGGGTTTCAATTAGTGGGGACTACTGTGCAGGGGTAAGAAATGATTGTTTTCCCACTTTCTGTATCTAGAGGGTATAAAAAAGGTCCCATATATGTACATGAAGTGTAAAATGCCAATTGGATGGTTCTCTGCAACAAACTCTGAATTGCTTTGTGAATTTGTTAAACATTAGAAGGCAAGGTCAGGTTGTTTTATACTGTTTTTAGTAATAAGTTGGATAAAAACATAATCAGATGTTCAATTAATAGGTAATGTATGGTAGGATAAAAACATTTGTGTGTGTTTTGTTTATTGTATTTGTATTCTGCTTCTGTCACTGCCTTCCTGACTCCTTGGGCAAGCCCCGTACACTTCCATCTCTGGAAAGGCAGTCTCCTTATTGCKGTGTGGGTTTGGTTTGTTGCTGGAGCTGCTGTTCCCCCAGCACTCACGCAGGTTTCCCTGCAGGTGACCGTTGATGACTACGAGCAGGCTGCCCGGAGCCTGGTGAAGGCGCTGCTGATCCGGGAGAAGTACTCGCGGCTGGCGTACCACCGCTTCCCCCGCACCACGTCSCAGTACCTGTGCAGCATGCACCACCAGCCCTGGAGGGCTGAGGATGAGGTGCACCCAGGTCAGCAGCCCTTCTAAATGTTCAACTGCAGCCTCAAAAACTTCACCATTGTTCTGAAATGCAGAATGAAACCCGTGCACTGCTGTAGTAAAGGGAGGCTGTATTTTTGTGCTGACCACTTCTGACTGTCTTTGTAATTTATTCTGTTATTGGGTGGAGAATCACTGACAGGCCTAAGTTGTAAATCCTGTATCTAATTTGGAGCTYTGAAGCTGTCAAAACCTAAAAACCAAGACTACACTCTCATTGAYTACTTTATTTCCTAAGCAAATGGGATGTTAAGTAGCATACTTGTGCTCCCCCAGGAAAAAGCTGTATGGCTGTGGTTTGAAGTGAAGTCATCCCTCCTCATTGTGGCCTATGGAACTAAAAGGGGTGATGAGCTCATCTCCATCATAAACTGCAGCATGATGCAGACATGCCAGTTAGCAAGCCCTAAGTCAGGAATTTCACAGGCAGGCTACACTTGCCAGGTCAAGACTGGAAGCTTGGAGTCACATTTGTTGGGCATTCTGCCTGGGTAAATAAACTGATCTCTCAGCAAGGCTTGTTAGGTTGAACATATTCCCCCACTATGTGTGTCAGAAATTATTTTTGTCTCTTAGGTGGGCTGTGTCTTGAAAGCTTTGCTTGTGCACTCAACTGTTTTGCACTGCTCATTTCTGGATTAGGCTGTGAGGAGCAACCTCTGGTCTGCACAGAGGGGCCTCTGTGGATGTGCCCATCTTRCTGACAGCTCATTTTCAGCCCTGAAGTGACATTTTAAATCAATTACCCTCTGGCTTAGTGGTTGAAAGAGGGTGACTAAAAACGTTTTCAAGTGTATGTTTTCCAGGAAGAGTGTGAAGAGGATAGTATACTGAATATTCAAGACAGGGAAGATATTTTGGAACAGCTGTCAGGGAGAWATTTCCAAGCTATTTTTAGGTTAATAACTTTCTTGCAGTTATGATTTTAAACTTATGACACAGAATAGTATTAAATCTGTATGCATTGTCTCAGAGAACTCTAATGACATGTAACATTTGAATTAAGGTAGGCACTTAATTTAGAGAGGGGCTGCAAGTAGAGTCTGTCAGAAAAAAGCTTTGTTGTAACAGCAGTAACTGAATGGGCTTTAAGGAAAGTACTGGGACCTTTACAAATTAAGCCTTGCAGAAGCAGAAAGTTCTCTTTGTAATGATTTTGCCTTTTATGTAAGTTATTTCTCCTAACTGTAATTCAAATTGGTTTTCAGACTTCCATTCACCCCCAGAAGAAAATGAAGATCCKTATAACCTCGATGATGCTCCAGACAATCTGGATTATGTGATCAAGCTGAGAGGTGGCATTCCCTTTGTTTATGATAACAAAGAGATGATGGAGCTCAATGAGCCTCGGAGTTTGCCCTACCCTGACCTGCAGACCTACACCCTCGACCTGAGCCACGTCCTTGCTCTCATTGCTGATGGCCCAACGTATGTTCCTTTGTTCCTCTRCCCCTCCAGGCTGCTGCTTACCKGGGGCTAATGYTCCTCATTTCTGGCACATTTCATTYCTCAGCACACCCATTCTATAGCAGTGTTTTGTTTTGCCTTTCTCAAGCATTAATGCATCATGGAGAATCTTAAAAAGGAAAAAATACAGTGCCACCTATGGCTACATTTAATGTCTTTGGTTTCTTAGCATCAACCATGGCCAAAAAAAAAAGGGTTAACAGAAAAAAATGAGGAATTGGCCAAATGTTTCCATTCAGGTCAAATCTGACCCAAACTTCTTGAGGCATGGGAACTGAAACTTGAACCTGAGGTTTTTGAACAGTTGTCCAAAATTCCTTCATGTGTACTCTGCTCTGGGTGCATGAAGAGAAATCCTGCCAGCTGTGCCAGTCTGTCTGCCTGCCAGCTGTGCCAGTCTGTCTGCCTCGTGCAGTGACAGTGGCAGAAGAAGCCTGGCCCATTCCCTGAGCCCTTTCTCAGGAAACAGCTCTGTGCTTCTGCCAGTGTCAATCAGCTCCAAATTAGTGCCAGCTTGAGCAGGCTTTGGTTACACTCAGCAATGGGCAAATGCATTCCAGTCACACTGTGTTATTTTCCAAGAAGGATAAGGAGAAGAGGATGAGGAGGAAAAGTAGAAACAAGAGTCATGCTGAAGCCCCTTTTGCAGCTTTCCCTTAAACCTTGGAGCTCCCAGTTGTAACAGGAGGCCCTAAGGAAGGAGGGCTGTGGTAGGACAGGTTAGAACACCCAGCACCTTGGTGAATGTAGGCCAGTCACCTGCTCCTTTCACTAATTCAGAGTAAGCTTGTGCAGGCTCATCCACACTCTGATGAATGTGCACAACACAAAAGAAAAAGGGCTTTCCCATCATCCTCTTTCATAAGCTCTTTTGTTGTTGTTCCCCTGTTTGCAGCAAGTGCTTTCCTGCCATTTATGCCCATCACACGTGGGGCTGCTCAGAGATCAGGAGCCAGTGTTCTTTAATCTTTGCTGCTGATAAACTGATGAACTCTCACCCCTACTCCTCAGGCTGTGGCCTTTTGGGTAACAGTGTGACCCAACAGACTTCCTGCAGTGGGCAAACAGATCCTGATCACTTCTGGGTTCTGTGAGACTTTGTTTGAAGCAGCCTTCCAAAACCATAATGGGATCTGTGTCCTGTTGAGGAGAGATTGGCAACAATAAAGCAGGAAAAAGAAGGCTATTACATTAACAGTGCTACCAAAATATTGTAGAGTCAATAAGAATTGACAGATGGTGAAGAGAAAAACCATGTCATTGGTTAAAAATAGAAGGAAAAACATGACAGAAGATGAAAGTGAAGATGGAGCTCTGAGTGGGCAAGCAGGAACAAAAAGGCATATTTTCTAAAAAGGGCACAAGAAATTATTTTGGAGAAGAGTATTTCTACACAATATGTGTTCTCAAGGCATGAAAGATGGAAGCATATTGGATCTTGGCTTCTCACATTTAACTGAAAAAACAAATAAATTTGGAGGATTTAGAAAAAAATCCATTATGAGAAAGGCTGGATGACAAGTTGTTTCTGTTATACATGAGAAGATTGTTCTGTTGGAGGTTCCATTTTAGAGAAGTTGCAGTTGCCATCACATTGGATTATAGGGTTCATGCTTTGGTCATTATTACTAAAAGGACTGCAGTTTATGCAGGTATAGTAACAAATACTTGGACAAGTTATCCATAACATGGTTATGTAGAGTTCTGTTTGAAATTTCAGTAGTAACTTTGGTCTGAAATTGGCTTACCTATTGGTTAACCAGGAGGATAAGAAATGCCTCAACTTTGTTTTTACTGTGAAAACTTGGATGTTCTTGAATTTGAAATACAATTAGTTTTTAGTTACAGTTCATTTTTGTGTTTTCTTCTTCAGAAAAACATATTGTCATCGGAGGCTGAACTTTTTAGAATCTAAATTCAGCTTACATGAGATGTTAAATGAAATGTCAGAATTTAAGGAACTGAAGAGCAACCCCCATCGAGACTTCTACAATGTGAGGAAGGTAAGTGAGGAGGATTAAAGCATGACACTGCTTTTAGCAGGAGCTCAGCAGGTTTGTTTTTCTAAGGGGAGGTGTTGATGATATGCAAGCAGGAGTGTGTGCTCACCACTTAAGTGAATTAAGTTATTTTAAGAATATGAATGTTTTTCTACATGGGAGCTCTTCAGGAAAATTAACTTGAATGTGCGTGGGTTAATTGGATTATGCTAAACAAATTTGTTTACTTATTCAGAATCAAAGGGGCTTAATTGTGTGTAGATTGCTTTAAAGGAGTGAAACAGAGTTAATGAAATTAAACTCACTTGGATTCTGAATAAAAATATCCATATGGAGGTTTAATTAATTTTAATGAACTCAAAGATATTCAAGTGCATTTTCCTGCTTTCATGTAGGTACAGCCTACTAGACTGTAGTAGGAACAGCTGTATAGATYWGAGAWGATAATTGCATTTCATATTGAAAAGAGATGTTTAAATACATGTCAAAAGACCTCCCACAGAAACTAAACTGAGGGTTCATCAGTGTCTGGTAAGAMAGTCTGTGATACATTAAGTAAAAGATGATCTGAGTTGAAGTCTTGGCTCCCTCTGAGATACACTGGGCTATAATTAGGAGACAGGTAGGGGACTCAAGGAGCTGATTTAATTTCCTGACACATTCACACCCAGGGGAGCTGTGTTCTTTTCAAAGCATGTAATCAACAGTGTTATGCTGCTTCATTTGCTTCCCTTTTCTGAAGGGGAGAGGGAGTTACTGCTTCATTTTGATARGTGAGATTTCTTCACAATTGTYGCTGGTGTTTTTACCCACTAAAGGCCCATTTTGCATTGTTTCTCTATGCAGCTGGAAGAGGTAATCCTTATTTTGTAAATTCAGGGTTTGCTAATCCTGCTGGTTACATTTTGGTTAGCCCTAGTTCATCAGAAACTCCTCTTGGCTTTTCCCTTTAACAGCCAGTGTGTTTGCTGGCTGCTGCTGTGGCAGTTGCCTGTCCCAATGTCCATGCCAAGGTGGGAGCAGGTGAGTTGTCAGGTGAGTTCTAATGGATTTCACCTCCCAGCTGTTAAAGCTATGGCTGGGAGGATCTGCCAGCTGATTCACTCAGCTCCCAGCATCACAGGCTTCCTGCATAACCTTGGAAAGACATTTGCTATGTGCCACACTCAGAGAAAACACTTCAGCAGCACACAGAGACTTTAATAAGAGACACATGAAGATTGAGACATGCAGAGGTGTGGGCCAGGTGATCACCATCAGTCTGATTACTGAGGAGTTGTAATTAACAGGATTGTACTTGCTAAATTCAGCTTTTGATCTAAAAGCAAATGTTCCATGTCTCTGGGCATATCTTAATTATTTTTTAATTACCTGCTGTTGAATAAGCTGCTCTACAAAAGGATTCATGTTGTTCAAAAGCACAAAATGTGCATTGCTTCCCCTCTGGCAATAAGCATATTCCAGAGAGCAGGAACCAGCCTGCTCTTCTCTGCCAGAGACCATTCCTACTGCCAGATACTACAAGAAAAATTCTTGCTGCACAGAGTTCATCTTGCTTAAAGTATTTTTCTGAAGCAAGCTCACAAATAGTATTTTTCTGGAGCACTCTGGAAAGTAAACTGCATTTTTTTTTTGAATGTTTGTTTCCCCCAGTAGCTACTTAACTGACTTTGGTGGTGAAATAGTTTCATCATGACAGTGAATGGCTTTTGACTTGTGGGTTAGCATCAGATCCCAAGAGAATGCCCCTTAGCATGACATGGAGTGGTGCCTTGCCACTGGTAACTGGAGGCAGAGCTGCCTGTTGTGCTTTCACAGCTCCTCTTTCACTGCTCCTCCCCTCCTGCCTTGCAGAGATGCTGAGGCCAAGTCTTGTCTCTACCCTCTTACAAGTGAGCACAAAACAGGATCAGGTGTAAAGGCATCAATCATTATAATGCAAAATTTCTGTAGAGAACATAAAGAAAGCTTTTCCTTTCTCTGTTAGTAATTAAAAGAACAGAAGATATTTTCTCTTCACAGCAGTGCATTTCTGTATTTGTGTGATACAAACACTGGGGTTGGATTCTGCAGCCACACAAGAAGCTGAGTATGCAGGGATTCTCATCTCTGCTGGTTTCTGGGTTGCTCTGCATGGCATAAATATGAATTAGACAAGCTCCTGAGGAGCTCTGCACAGCTCTGGGACTATTTCTGCTGCCAGGAGCATTCCTGCACCCGAGGACAGAGTATTTTGTGCCTGTGCCTCTCATGCCTGTAACTGCAAAGAGCAAATCAATGCTGCTGTATAAAGCTTGCATCCTGTCAGAAAAGCTGATGCAGTGTGAATCTAGCAGTGGGATGAGGAATGATTTCAATTCAGCACTGAAGTAAAGCCTGCAGAGGATTCAGTGACAAGTTCATGCAGCCCTGAACAGCACTGAACAGCAAAGGCACACTCCAGAGAACTGTTTCTCAACAGGAAGCAGGATTTTAAAGGCAATGTGATCTTTGCACACAAGCAAACAAAAGAAACAAAAAGCCTCCTTGCTTTCCATCCTTGCCCTCCTAACAGCAGTGAATTCATGTTGATTTACATAAAGAGGAAGTGCTGTGCCTTGTTTTGTTCTGACTTTTTTCAAGACTCAGTAATTCCAGTAGCTGAGCACTACTGGAACTGCTGCATTCAATAAACCACCCTGATTCAGGGTCCCTACACCTGTGTTCTCTGCTTATGCCTTGCTTTTCATCAGCATTTAGAGCCTGCAGGGCATCTGTGAGCTGCTGTTCCTCTCCTCCTGTACAACTGACCAAGCCTTGCAGTAGGAAGAGTTTCCAGTAAACAACATTTGTGCCTAAACCACAGAATGCTTATTAAGCAGAGTAAGCCCATGTATAAAATGCACTTGGGCTCAAATATCTGTGCAAGCACTCTGGGGAGGGTGAGAATATATTGTGTGGAGGTGTGTTTAATGTTTATACACAGCATTGGTTCCTGTGCATTAATAAAGTACTTTATGTCCTGTACTTTGAGACAGCAATGTGTTTCTTGCTTTTTCATTTAGCTTTAATGTGTACATTTGAATTAGGCAGTGATTAACAATTAGATCCTTATTTATGCTGCTGACACTCACAGGGAGAAGCTGCCACAATGCTGTATGTGTAACATGCAGATGAAGTGGCCCAGGTGCCAGGTGGAGCAGTGCCATTCCTGTGGGCCAGGTTTGCACTGCAGGAGGTGCAGTGCTCTGCATTCATGTGCCCTGTGATGTGTTTCCTGCCTAAAAGCTGATAAGGATGTTGATGAGTTCTGCTGTGGAATGTGGAAGTGCAGAGGCACTGCACAAAGGGAAATTCCTTGGGCTCTTAGCTGGTTTATCAGAGTATCTGCTTTAGCTGAGAAGTTCTTTGAGTGTTACTGAGGACTTACACAGGGAGAACTTACATGACAAAGCACCCCCCAGATCTCATGAGCTGTTTCTTTGGATTGTGTTCCAACAGGGGCTGCTCAGGGAGCAGTGCAAGCTTCTGAGCAAAAACAAAGTAGACCTGTGGAAATAATTTGTTTCTTGTCAATGCTTTTTTTTTTTTTTTTTTTTTTCAAACAAAACCTGAAGGAGTACTCTCAGCCCTTCTGTGAATTTGCACTTGCCTTAGTGTGTGAAGAGAGCTAAGAAAAGGAATCTAAAAAGTCTGTCAGCATTATGAATTGCTGTATTATAATTAAACTTGGAAAAAATGGTGACAAAAATCTCACATGTATATTCTTCAGTTCTAGTGACCCAAGGTGTTTCATATGGTTGAAATAAAAAAATGAATTCTGCTTTTGGAAATAGCCAAGAACTCCAAGTCCCTTCTATGAGGACAGTTATAACCAGTCTATAAATAGAGAGGCATTGTTGATTCATTAATGAAGTCAGAAGATACAAAGGGATCAGTGTCCTTTAAGGAAGTGTCAAATTTAATCTGAACCCAGGGTCAGTGATTGGCACTTAGAATGTATCTTGTTGAAAATGTTCCTATTTAAACAGGAAACTACTAATTGAGGGCTACTTTACTTACAGTTCTGCTTTTTGAATAATTCTACCAAAATCAAAATCTCAGGGTTGTGAAACATTTTGATTTGCTTGGGCACTAATCCATTTGTTACATAAGGAATATTTTGGAAGGCTTTAGTGTCTGTTGTCAGTGACATAGATACTTGGCTCATTAAGTTTCTGTAGATGGATGATAAGCATAAATAACCTTTTGATTTCAGGTTGACACTCACATCCATGCTGCTGCCTGCATGAACCAGAAGCACTTGCTGAGGTTTATTAAGCACACCTATCAAACAGAGCCTGACAGGATTGTTGCAGAGAAGAAAGGCAAGAAGATGACTTTAAAGCAAGTCTTTGAGAGCCTTCACATGGACCCCTATGACCTCACTGTAGACTCTTTAGATGTCCATGCAGTAAGTCCAGTGAAATGACAAAACAAATGGGAAAAAGCTAAGTTTTCCAAGTGCAAAATTCTGCTTTCTACAATGTTTGCATGATAACTTGCTGAATCAGAATTTGACTTCATGCATTACAGTGCATGTTTGAAAGAAGTTATCACAGGATTTTTCTTTTCTGTGCCTTTTAATGCTAGGCAATTTAATTTATGAACTGCTGTGTTCTTCAAAGCATGGTGATTTGGGTTTTGTCCTCCTCCAGGGCCGTCAGACATTCCATAGATTTGACAAATTCAATTCCAAGTACAACCCAGTTGGTGCCAGTGAGCTGAGGGACTTGTACCTGAAGACTGAGAACTACATTGGAGGGGAATATTTTGCTCGTATGGTCAAGGTAAATCAGTTCAAGCTTTTGCAGCTGTAGAGAAATGAAGGTTTGTAATAGATTTGTGACACAACACTATGGTTAAGTGATTCCAAGTACTGGGCTTGCTCCAGCAATTTCTCAGAGGAAAACCTCTGCTAAAGCAGCCCCTGCTGCTTTCTGAATAGTTTAATGAGTTAGAAACACACACATGGGCTGTGAATGAGTTCAGAGCTGAGCTGTGGGTGCTTTTAAACTAATGGAGAGCAGCTGAGGGTCAATTCACTGGTTAAAGCTTTGGTAGCATTTAGTTGGCTACTGGTAGTTGCTGGGGAAGGAGGAGCTAGGTAAGTGCCTCTGCATAAATCTGCATCTGCACATGCATGCAACAGGCTTCAAATTAATTTCTTAGGACAAAAAAATCAGTGGTTTTTGTGATGTAGTACATGTTAGCTCTTCTTGAATACACAGAAGTATTGTCTGAAATGAATTGCTGTAAAATTGCTTACTACCACAGATTCTGGGTCAGATTCTCCATCGTCCTGCATATTTTATTTGCTGGAAATTAAACAGTCTAATTCTGATTTATCAATCTTAAACATAGGTGTGACAAAGGTTTAAGTAATGACTGCACAAGAACATTGTCCTCCAAAAGGAGGTGTTAGAGTGATTCCCAGTTCTGTGTGCAGTTAAGTTATACTCACATGAYATYTSAGCTAGCTTGCTAGTAGAATATTTAGATGCCTAAAATAAAGCAATGGCTTGATAGACAAGAGTTTGCCTTTAAAGAGTGCCAGTGCAGAGCTGTTTTCTGTGAGGAGAATGCAGTGGTGCAGGTGTTTGTGGCTGTGAATGCTCCCAGTGTCTCTGTGCCCCCAGGAGGTGGCGCGGGAGCTGGAGGAGAGCAAGTACCAGTACACGGAGCCGCGCCTCTCCATCTACGGGCGCTCCCCCGACGAGTGGCCCAGCCTGGCCCGCTGGTTCATCAAACACAGAGTCTACTCCCCCAACATGCGCTGGATCATCCAGGTGCCCAGGATCTAGTAAGTCATCAGCAGCTCCTGGGACTCCTCATGGTTTGAAATCACACCAATGACTTCGTTTCTGCTAGTATTTAGATGGCTTATTAGCTGTCCTGTAGTTCTATTTATAAGCAATAGCTGGGGAGATTTATTTTTCCTGACAGTCTGGGGGTGGGAGACAGGAGATAGGGACTGAAGCTACTCTTTATGAAGCTGTTCAAAACCACTGTGAATTATTTGTGAGTCTGAAGACATTGAAACCAAAAATTACAACTGGTGAAATCAGGCTACATTCAAAGGCAAGTTAGAATACAATTTAGAAGTGAGAATAAATCAACTCTGGAATTCCATGAAGGAGTAGAAAGTGCTCTGTCAAGCTGTTATCATCAAGATTAGTGACTAAATGATAGTGAGCTTGGAAACAACCCAGACTGATGATTTCCAAATTCAAATCCTTATCAGTTCTTAGTTTTTAAGCATCCTTTGGGGCTTTATTTCTTTGTTTCCAATCCTGTGTGTTGTAATACAGTCTCCCCTGATAATTTTGTCAGCCTGAATAGCTGAGCTTCATGTTTTGAATGTCACAGCTGGAGTATGAGCAGACAAGGAGCTGTCACAGTCACATGTATCCCCAGTGTGCTTTTCCCTGGGGAGAAGGTTTCTCTCCTTTCCTTTCTCACACAGCAATTTCTGGCAAGCATGGCACAGTCAGCACTTTGAGTAAATCATGCAGCTAGTGGCACATGGAAGCACTGTCCCTTTTCTCTGAAAGGCTCCCCAAAGCACAGCATTCTGCTTTCATCTGGAGCAGCCACAGCTCTAGGAAACAGAACCTTTCACAAGAGGCAGCTCATTGCCTCCCCTGGCAGTAGGAGGTGTCTGTAAGGGACACGGCCCCTTCTCTGAGGCAGCATCTACCCCTGCATGCTGCCTCTGTTTTGGGAGCACTTGGGAGCTTCAGCTGAGCCTGCCTGAAGCAGAGTGGCAGGCAGTGCAGGAAACAGAGCACAGACACAATCTGCTCTGACATAGACTTTGAATTTCTCAATCCTGGTGCAACTGAAGCTCTAGAATGTACACAAATAACAGAAAATATGAAAGAAAAGGACAGTACAAGCTTATTAAAGAATGTGTCTAATTTTTCCCCTCCAGTGACATATTTAGGTCTAAAAATATTCTGCCTAGTTTTGGAAAGATGCTGGAGAACATCTTTGTACCTTTGTTTGAAGCAACAATCAATCCCAAAGACCACAAGGAATTGCACCTATTCCTCAAATATGTAAGTATGTTTGGGGTTTTTATTGTCACAGCTGTTCCCAGACACTGCATGTTATTCCTGCTGTGTGTGTGCTATGGTGGGATGCAGGGCAGCAGCACTGAAGGAGGAGGGACTGGGTGCTTGTTCAAACAAGTCCTGGAGCAGGAGTCAGTGGCACTCAGGTTTGCTTCTGGAAGTCCCTGATTTCTGTGAACTCCTCCTCCCACAGGTGACTGGCTTTGACAGTGTTGATGATGAATCCAAACACAGTGGCCACATGTTCTCTGACAAGAGCCTTAACCCTGACCTCTGGACCAGTGAGAAGAACCCCCCATACAGCTATTACTTGTATTACATGTATGTGAACATCATGCTGCTCAACAACCTTAGGAGGTAAGTAGGCACTTTTCTGTTCTACAAGCTCCCAGAAAATCAGTGTCTTTCTCTCAGACTGTCAGTGTCTCCATTACAGATCTTCTGAAGCAAGGTTATTTTGAATTATTTAGAGAGTTGAACACTTGAGATATTTTGGAAACACTAACAATAGAATTAATTTAAACAAAAAATTCAGACTCATATCTTGGTTTGATATTTGTGTGCATTTTGGGGGTTTTTAACTCCTTAAAGCTGCATTTACCAAATGAAACACAAAAGCCACTCACTGACCTTTGCTTGGCTTTGCAGCAGATTCCCAAATACAAAGTGATTGCCTGGCTATCTGCTGGTAATTGAAGAGACACAAAGTAACATTGTGACACACTGCCTTAGGGGCTGCTGCTTTCAGACAGACCGAGCAGGACACAAACTCCACAGCCAGCTGACTTCCTTTAGCAGGCTTCTTGCCTCACTCAGTGTTACTGCTTTTGAGACAACATCTGGGCAAGTAAAGCAGGTTGTTATGTGACACCAGGCTGTCA
>CADDXX010000652.1:11493-90329 GCA_902810485.1 Alauda arvensis
GTTGCAACTGTACTTTGCATTTCAATAAACTTAAGGCCTAGTTTCATAAGTCCTCATTTACATAGGTATATCTCAGTGAATGATTCATGAGAATAGGCTTTAGTGGGAGTGTTAAAGAGAGAACTTTGCAAAGCARGTCCATTTTTTTGGTGACAGACAAACCTGTTTAAATTAAAACCTGTGCTGTTTGCATCCATCTGGATACTCTGATTTCTGAGCCAATTTTCCTAATTCTAAAAGCAGTTTGGCACAAATGTTTTAAATAACTAACTACTTTCAAATACTATTAGCTGACTGTGAAAGAAGAAACCTGCACTTAGAAGTTCTCTAGTTTTCATTAGTCATAAGAGTTAATTGATAATTTGAAGATTTAATATCATTGATATAATAGATGTTCATTTTTTCTCATCATAATATATTTAAAATGAGTTGATTTTGTGACTATGATATTCTTCTACGGCTGATTGCCCATGAACCTGAGAAGCAAACCTGAAACCTGCTCCTGAGGTCTGTGCATTTGTGAAACAAGGTCCAGAAAGTTCTGAAAGCCTTATTCTTTATCATAAGAGTTTGTACATACAGTTAGGTTAATAAGTCATAAAAGTGAAAGAAGAACTGGCATATCTGGGTGCCTAACTATAGAATCTGAAGTAATCTATAGCTAATTCATTTTCTGAAAACCATCAGATAGGTTTCTAAGGCACTTAGAATGTTATTCACTGTTAAGCATTTCTGATTTGTAATAGATTARTCTTTCAAAGCAACTATAGCCATCATATTGCATGGGTAATCAAATAGTTCCTACTCAACTTTCTCCTTCTGAATTTCATATAAATTTTTAATTAATGCCTTACATTACTCAAGCTTTTATGCAATTAGATGATAAATTATTCAATTTTTGATGTTATGTTTTARACAGATGTTAAATCAAAGAAGTTAATGATTGAACACATTTTAATAGATTTGCCACTATAGCTTTTAGTCACTTTAAAAATAATTTTGGATTGAATTTTGGTGCTTATGAAAGTGAAAGGCTAAGAACTATTTTTTCAAAAGGTTCTTTACTGAGTATCTAATTGCAGAGTTATGAAGACATTGMGAATAACAGGCCTTAAACAAAAGCACAGATGAAAAGGAATGAAGTGGTATTAAGCATGACCCAGCCTAAGAGACTTAGGAAATCACAAAGTATAAGACACTTCTTAGCCACACTTGAAAAACAACATTTCTTCTGTTTCTAAATGATAAACAAACAAACAAAATTCTGCTWAAATTATTCACGATTAAAGTGTAAAGCATATCTTTACCCACTGATTCCCTGTGAATATTATGTCATCCAAGGGCAGTTGAAACTCTTTATCAGTCAATGTTTTCTTTGCAGAACTTCTCTTTGGACAGTGGGATGATGGTGAGAAAATTGGCTAATGTCCTGGTTCTGGYTAGAACYGGGTTAATTGTTGCAGTAGYCAGGAGCAGGMATGGCTAAAACATAGAGGTTATTATACACCACCTCACATAAGTCTCCAGGGACTGGGGAAAAGCTCCCATTGGAGTTGAGTCAAATGGCATGGTGGAGGGAGTGGYTGGGTATTGTTGGGGATTTTCCATGTGAATCGTTTAGGTCTATCCTGTACCCTCTGTCATTAGCATTGTTGCTGATGCTGTTTGTTGTCTTCTTCCATTGTCTTATCTTTACCTTTTGTGCCTCCAATTCTGCTCTCCAGACCACCACAGAGGGGTGGTGAGACTGAGTGAGAAGCACATGGTTTAGAGGGTTTCAGTGGGAACACTAAATTGGGGAATGGGCATGTTAGATGGGATGAAGGAGAACTATTTCAGAGAATCAGAACAGTTTGGGTTGGAAGGGAACTTAATGACCATCTAGATCCAACCCTCCAGCCTTGGGCAGGGAACCTTCCACCAGACCAGGTTTATCAAAGCCCCATCCAACCTGGCCTTGAACAYGTCCAAAGATGAGGCTTTCACACCTTTTCTGGGCAACCTGTTYCCATGCTTCACCACCCTCACAGTAAAGAGTATCTTCCTATTGCCTTATCTCAGCYTGCTCTCTTCCAGTTGAAAGCCATTCCTTCTTGCCCCATCACTGCATGACCTTGTGGAAAGTCCCTTTCCATCTCTCTTGTAGGCCTCCTGCAGGTATCAAATATAACAATAAGGTCACCCTGGAGCCTTCTCTWCTCCAGGCTGAACAACCACAGTTCTCTCAACCAGATATATATATCTGATATGTATCTCAGATATTATATATGCTTATAGATAGTCATATATATCATACCTGAACAGTTTCTTACTTGCATTCTAGGGTAGCTCACCCTTCATGCCTACCAGTGAAGGTAGACATGATTAAGCTGGCAAATGTGGAATGAGAATAATGTTATATCTGATTTCTCATCTTATTCTGTAAAACTAGGCTGTCCAAAAAATAAAGAAGGGGGAAAAATAAATAAAAAGAAGACAAATGGAAGATGCAGAACATAATTTCATAAACTTATATTGCTTTAGTAGTCTTATCAGAATGCACTTTGTTTTCCAGTGAATGACATTGCTCCAAAGTTGACCAGGCTGAGGAAAAAGATGCTATCAGAATTCTACAAAAATAACAATTCCCTCACAATCTGACAATCTTTGTTTGTAGAGATCATTAGGTACTGTGGACGTATTTTGATACATTATTTCCTTATTTTTGAGGATAATTAAAAGCAAATAGCCTTTCAACTCTGTTATTTCTGCTCATCTTTTAATGTTTTTATATATATGCATATATATATACACACAGATAATATATTGCTTTCTACAGAACTATTTTATCAAAGATCATCTATTACTTTACARATATGGATGTAGTTTTAAGGTATTCCTTCTTATATATGTTTTGCAAGAAGGAGCAGATATGGTGTTTTTAATTTTCCCTAGATATTAAGCTATATTAAACCCTTACTATTTAATTCTGAGCAGTTTTCTRATTGAAGAACTTTTATAAAATAAGAATTTTCACACTCTGAATAACCGAAAAGTGAAAAGTTGCAAATTTGGCAGCAAGYTATTTTCATTTGAAGTAAAAATCAGCCCACACAAATTCACACCTGTAGTACATGTTGACTGAAATAATAGAAAAAATAAATGAACAGTTACTAGATAAAGTGATTTAGTTTTCCGCATTATATTCTTTAAATGTTGTTATTCATCATTGGAAAGCAGACAGCTTTGAATAGAATACAGTTAAAATGTGCATATGTGTGTTTATTTTACACTTGATTTTATTATCACTATTAAAATTGGATCTATGGATGAGATAAAAGTATTAATAAATGTTTTATTTAAAAAACATTTTTATAATTTGTGTGGAAAAAAAGAAATACTGGTTTTCCTGATTCCTAAACAGAAATAAAATACTCTTCTTTTTTTCTATGACATTTTAAAAACAACATAAAATGGAATGTTCATAATGTTACAAATATTTTATATATTGATAAATCTAGAAGCTGAAAGAGTCCAAACAGGGAAATAAATCAGGAATGACTTCTTTGTTATTCTGATGAAATGTAGTACTTTGATTATTTCTGGATTATTTGGGGTTTCTATTATTTATATTCCTAATCAGAAGCAAATGAAATTTTGGTGCATAGAAGGATGTAATTTGGCATTGTGTTCTTGGATCTGTGTGCAGTTTCAGGACAATTTTTCTTTTGGAAGCTATATGGGAATGCAGATTAAATTTTCCCCAGAACAGAAAAAGGTTACATAGAATCCACAAGATCCCAACCTGGAAGTAGATTGGARCAAAGAAAAGTCTTTTAAAATGCATTCTATAAAAATTAGTTCAATCACAGTGATGTGGGCCACATTCCCATCCATAGCAGAACAACAGAACAACGTGAAAAGGTGAGAAAGCATATGAAATGAAAATCAAACCATTTTGGATAAGTTAACAAGTTACATCTTGTTTGTATTACAGCTAACATTCATTTTTGTATCCACTGGCAGTTTAGTAAAGTTGTTGATTAGATACTTGAAAAAATTCAGATAACCTTTCAAGAACAAACACAATAACTTCAGAATAAGATCATTATTTATATAACTGACTTTGCTCTGGTGTAACCAACTGGAAACTGTTTGTACTGGTTAGAACCAGTTTTTRCCTTTTTTCCAATTGGATCTGGTTTGATGCAGAATACTGTAGAGGAACAGACAAAGAAACTGTTATATCCATTTAAGTCTGAGTTATTACTGAAAACTCCCTATATTCAATTACCATTTAAACTTCTGTTTTGAAATGAAATAACTTCTTGAATAACAATGAAAATTGTGACTCTTGGTTACCATGACATTATAAAACGCAGACAGTCAAATTTTCAAGTTCATCCCTTCCCAAGACATAAAAATCCAACACCTCATTTGCACACAGATCTGACAAATATCTATGTAGTTCTGCACTTTTCGTCTTTCAGATGAATAATGGCATTATTCAAAAGGTTTGATGAAGTTTTTACCTGGTTCCAAACATTCCAAAATGTATTTTATCCTGTGGAATTGTTTTTTTGATACAAATCTTTTAATGAAGTGCACTACTTCATTACTGGTGGTCAACCTCTTCTCCCAGGCAATTATTGACAAGAGAAGAGCATAAAGCTCCAAGCTGCAGGTTCAGGTTGGATGTCRGGAGGAATTTCTTCATGGAAAGGGTTGGTAAACTTTTGAATGGACTAAAATGGTCCAAGGAGGTGGTGGAGTCACCACCCCTGGAAGTATTCAAAAATTTAGTGGCATGGTTTGATTGACAAGCTGGAGATCATTGAAGGGTTTGATTTGRTGATCTGAGAAGTCTTTTCCAACCTTCTTTATTTTGTGATTCTGTGAGTCTGTGATATGTAATATTGCTAAAGGAGAAGCCACTACCTGCGTATTTTCACAGCATTCAGGGAGTCACACACAAACACACACACACCACCTGAGACTGTAAATGCCAGGAGTAGAGTCTCTGGGAGTAGGCTGCTCTAGTGAGCTGATAGATGTCCCATTTGACTTCCCCCTCACACACCCTCCYATTCTCAGGCCCACTTCCTCTTTCAGGTTTAACCCCAGCTTTCCCAGGGAGAGTCTCAGGTGCTGGATTAAAAAAAAAAAAAGAAAAAGTTAACGAAGGGATACAACAGCAGGTCAGCTTGAGCTGGGTGCCTCTGAATRGAGACCCAGAACAAAGAAATCCCTGGGCAATTCTTTTCTTGGTTCTCTCTASATTAAAATGGCTTACCATCATCTTTTGGTATCCTTCTAGTTCTTCTCTAACATTTCAGGGTATAATTGCTTAAAAAACTAAGAAAAGTATGATTGTTGTGCCAGAATGTAGCCTAGCTTGCTGCAATTACTTCTATCCCTGCAAGAACAGCTAGACTGGGAGAGATGAAGAAAGGAAGAGATCAGATGGCAAAAAATAAAAGAATTGTGCGAAAGCAACCCTTTTCATTCAAATCACACTCTCCCCAGGAGACACCAGCTGAATATTGCATCTGAAGCTAAGTACATTTGGGAGTCTAGAAGATTTCCAAAGAGAATCTGTTTAATGTTCCGGAGACCTCAATGAGCTTGACTCAAAATCTCTGTCAACAAATGAACAGAAGTTTTTTAGATCAAAATAAACACTAAAAAAMCATCTCTTGGAATTAAGGACCATCCCAGAGGAAAACATTGACAAAGGAGCTGGAAACTACTGGCAGGCAATTTTTTATGCCCCTAAGTTTCATGAAAACAGGTGGGCAATTCTAACAGATGTACATTTATTCCCATGGGTTTTGCTTCCAGAATGCCACATGCTGAGGACTGTACTACTGCACTGGCTCAATCACAATTTATTTGAATTTTCAAGGAATTTTTTTTTCCTGCCGGTATAACTGTTGTATCACTTGTGTAAGCTCTAATTGCAGCAAAGAAGGAGGATGCACAGAACTTAGTCAGCATGAGCATGCCACTGTAAGATATTCATCAGACACCCTCTTAAACATTTACTAAAAAAACCATATTACTGAAGGATTAAATCCAGTGTGCTAGATATATGCATTCAGATTAACAATGGGGCTTTTTTTGTTTCTGGGGTTTCTTTAGTTTTGTTTTCTTTCTGTTTAGTTTTGTTCATTTCTTTAGGTTTGGGTTTAGGTTTGGGTTTTTTTCAAATAGAGGTAAATTCCTTTCCAAAATATTTAAAAGTTTAAAAGTTTTAAATATTTCCCATCCCTGGGAAAATTCCATTTTTTTTCCACATAGAGAGTTAGAAAATGTGAGCTATACAGTTGTCCTTAGAAACCTTAATTCTGTTGTTGTGATATAAATGAAATAACATTACCTGGAAAAGAAAATGTAGAATGAGCATTTCAAATTGTTCCTCTTTTAAACTGAAGAAGCAGAGAAAACACTGTATCAAGCAACTGCAGGTTTGCCATTTGGTCTCCTTGCACTTATGTAGTCTTTCAAAATTATATTTTTGCATGACCAACCCACACCATATATTTTTTAACTTGGAAAACACTGTTGTACTGGCACCTGATAAAACTTAACTGTGCCTTAAGGCTGATAGAAGCTTGTAACTACAAGGCTGAATACCTTTGTTAGCCAGCCAGAGCCTGTAGAGAAATACATACATATTCAGAAAGGAGGTACTGAAACATTATGTTTGACATAGGCCACCCTCCTAGAAATGCAATGCAGTTTGTTTTTTGGGGAAAAAGCCTAGAGTTTTTTATGTTATTGTCTACTCTGCAGATAATTTCAGACAGYRGGAATCTTGAGTTTAGATACYARAAAAGAARATCAGGTTTGTGACTACCTGAGGAATCTGAAYATGCTGAATCTATGTGACTTGATGAGATATATCCCAGAGTCCTGAGAGAGGTGTCTAATGTAGYTGCCAAACCACTTTCCATGGTATTTGGAAGGCCATGGCATACAGRTGAAGTCCCAGGCAACTGAAAAAAGGACAGTCTTTCACCAATTTTTAGGAAGTGTAAAAAGAAGGATCTCAGTAACTACTAACTTGTCAGCCTCTCCTCTGTGCCTGGGAAGATCATGGAGMAGAGCCTCCTGGGAACTGTGTTAAGGCACATGGAGAACAGGGATGTGATYTGAGACAGMTGGCATAGTTTCACCAAGTACTGCCAGACCAATCTAGTCGCCTTACGTGGTAAAGTGACTACAACTGAGGAAAAGGAAAGTGCTAAAGATGTCATCTATCKGAACTTTTGTAAAGCTTTTGACCTGGTCCCCTATGACATACTTCTCTCTTAATTRTATGCATATGGATTTGTTAAGCATGATGCATATCTCTCTTATGCAGGAAGAATAGCCTGGATGATCTCATCCAGAGGCTGGTGGTCAAAAGATCAATGTCCTGATGRCATTGTTAGTTCCCAGTGAAAAATGCCGTCCCTCAAGGGACCATATTTTGACCAGTACTGTTTAATGCCTTCATCAATGACATGGACGAAGGGATTGAGTACACCCTCAGCAAGTCTGCAGAAGGCATCGAGTGGTGAAGTTGACAGCCTTGAAGGATGGGATCCAGAGCGTGTTGGGAMAAGCTCAAGAAGTGAGCCTTGGAGAACTTCAGCAAGGCCGTGTACCAGGTGTTTTACCTGAGTGCAAGCATCCTCTGCTATAACTACMCTCTGTGGAATGAAGGAATTGAGAGCAGCCCTGTCGAGARGGACTTGGGGGTGCTGGTGGATGAGAGGCTGGACATGACCCAGCAATGTGCACTTGCARYCCAGAAACCAAACTTGTCCTGGGCTGTATCCAAARCAGCAGGGCAAGGGAGGGGATTTTGTCCCTCTTTTCTGTTCTAGAGAGACTCCACCTGGAGTGCTGTGTCCAGCTCCATAGTCCTCAGCATCGTCAGGATATGGATGTGTTAGAGCAAGTCCAGGGGAGGAACACAAAGATAATAAGAGAGATGGAGCACCTCTCCTGTGAAGACAGGCTGAGAGATTTAGGGCTATTCAGAGTGGAAAAGAGAAGGCTCCAGGGGAGATCTTATTACACTATCTCAGTATTTAAAAGGGGCTTATAAGAAAGATGAAGACAATATATTTTTTTAGGTTCTGTAGTGACAGGACAAGGGATAAAAATTTTAAACTAAAGGAAAATTAATTAAAACTAAATATAAGAAAGACTTTGTTGGGTTCTTCTCTTTTTTTGGGGTTTGTTTGGTTGTTGTTTTTGTGTAGGTGTTTGTGTTTTGTGGTTTTTTTTTTTTGTTTGTTTTGTTTTTTTGTTATTGGTTGGTTGGGGTTTTTTGTTTGGTTTTTTACAGTGAAACTGGTGAAATACTGATACAGATTGCCCAGAGACATTTTGGATGCTTCATCCCTGGGAAAATTCAAGATCAGACAGGATGGAGTCCTGAGCAAACTGATCTAGTTAAAGGTGTCCTTACTCATTGCAGTGGAATTGATCTAGATGACCTTTAAAAGTCATTTTATGATTATATCATTCTAATTTATTTTTTTCCTTTTCTCATGTGCTAACACAGGAGGAATTCCTCTTTGCCTGTAGAGATAAAACTTGTTTAATAAGAGCTCTATACTGACATTTTTACTGTGRCTGAAATCTCTTTTCCTTGACTGTTTTGAAACTTTTGAGAACTTAAAATTATCAAGAATAACAAAATGCCCCTCAATGTGAAATTGTTAAAGCACATATTTTATGTTCATATGATGMAATTTGCATTTAAAAGCAGCTATATACTGGCATGCTATAACTGGGCATATAACAGTCTAAAAGGGACCAACATGGTCTCTATGATGCACAAGTTGCTCTACATTTTATTACTCTATCGAAGGCCATTAAATAAACCTCAGACTAAGTCTCAGCTAAGTCAACTCTGACTTTGCCCTCAGCATTKTGAAATTTCTCACTCTCTGAAATAATGAAGCAATGCAACTGRATTAGCAGGAATTCATGGAGAAGTGAGGGAGAAAAGACTTTGGTTAACTATTGAAGCAAAACATTATTGTTCCAGATTAATTTAATACAAATTATGACACTTTAATTCATATCTACTTTAAAGAGAAATAACTACATATATAACTACATATATAAATATATATAAATGAGTAATAAAAATTGGAAACATAATACATTTGAAAAAAGAACTTTCCACTGCAATTTCCCCATAGCTAAAAAGAGCTCAATTTCAGTAATACAATAAAAAACACTGTTTCCCTGAGAAATCTACACACATCTAAAATCAATTCCAGATTTCATAGGCTGAAGTATCTAAGATTGGGTCTCCAATAACAGAAGATTTTAATCTTTATGAAGATGGATTCACTGGTATTAAAAAAAAAAAACAAAACCACCTTTTCATTCATCATCTTTGGTTTGGGAAGCTCAGAAAGTAAAGAAGGATCTTCATGAAAAGCTAAAAGATCTCCCCCACCCTTGTGTCTTGTCCTCATATAAAAATAAAAAAAGTTTCACAATATAACAGAAAACCATTTATTTTATCATATTCTAAGAATCTATAATCTGACCCAAAGCATTTTAATRTTAATCAGAGTATTTTTATTGACTTGGGCTAACTTGGATTTGATATATGTCTATACWAATGAAATAATCAGAACTGAAAAATGTTTATATTCTGGCTTTCCCATGCTATGCTTTTATCATTCTCTTTTCTCTCCAGCTTTGTCATTATTCAACAGCTGAGCATAAAATGTGCTTTRTTTTCCATKTTGAGCTATTTTTTTGAGCTTCAAATTTTCCCATAAGGGTAAAAAGTCAAAATCTAGGCAAYCTAGGAAGAAATCCCCTGGATCATTCAGTCAACTTTAAGATCTTTCAAATATTTCATTTAGTATTAATTGTTTCCATTTTACAATAATTAACTAAAATTTCTCTCAAGGACTGGGGTAACTAATTCAGAACATCTGCTGCAGAAATTTGTTATCTGTGTCTCTGTGTGAGCAGGACTGGGATCCCAGAGGCTCATATATCCAGGTGCAAGCAACTGAAGAGATTTGGATCCAAGGAAGGCTGATGAGAAGGCTCAGTGACTAAGCCCAGCAACTAGAGGGATCCAGGCTGWACATACATAGACAGAGAGATGTGTATTTCCCACTAATTGTCCTTCATCCTGATTAGCCAGAGGGGTGAACAGGATGAAGCCACTCACTGGAGCTGTTTGTGCTTGTGTGAGTGGTGATTATGTCTGTTGATGATGACCAAAATAGACAGATGTTTTTATATGTGAGTTTGGATGTGAGTTTGTGCTGCCATTGGGAATACATCCTCAGCCTTGCTACTGGTTGGATCAGCACACAGAGACCTGTGGCAGTCTCACCTGGAATAAGTTGTTCAAGTTGTAACTCCCAAACAAGGCCAAAACCAAAAAAATTTTCATTTCATTTATCACTAGAGTATTGAAGTAATTTTAACATCTAATTTCTATGAATCAATTACTAGTGAAAAAATCTCATCCATATAGGGAATATAATTAAGAATTTTTTTTATTGTGAAACTATAAAGTCCTACAAGATTATCAAGAAAAAAAAAAATCAAATGCTCTTTTTATGAACAGTTTAAGTTTTCAGAAATTTTCAGAAATAGAAAATTTGTATATTCTTTAACCCCTAAAAAAAAAATCCTAGCTTGCCTTTGTATTAAAAAACAAATGTTATTTCACTGGAATTTTAATAAAATATTATCACACAAGAAACTTAATTGTTAGATAGCATTGCACAAGGGAAAGACACATAAATTTACTGTTTGCTATACTTTGTCTCTTATTGCAATAAATATTCAACAATGGAAAAATCAAAACAAAGCTTGTACATAAGAATAGCTGAAGTGGCCATTTCCCTTCATTATAAACCACAAAAAAATCAATCTGATACTGTTAGATATTTCATGCCATTATAACAATTCATTTTCAAATCAGATGTAGGCTTATCAAGAAATTAGATTTCCAATTTTTGGTATTTTTTTCCCAAACTGAACATGAGTACTTTTTTCTACCAAGTCCAGAGTCCCCTAGGTTCCTAATTAAATTGAAAATTCCTGGTCATCTCATTTAATTTAACAGGAATAGCTGGYACTAACTTTAATAAAGCGAATATTGCTTCAAGACCTTTTAGACACAGACAGACTTATGCAGGTAGGTGCAACCTTAGTCTCCCTATTGCAATGCTGAAGCCAAGATGAAARGGAAGATGATACTGACACATAAACCAGGTCAATCTTAACCAGTTTGAGTCTAGGTAGATTGCAGTAGGTGATCAGGTGGTACAATCAAACAAGTAAACCTCTCCCAGATCAGTGTTCCTTAAATTTTTCACAGCACTTATTCAGGATGGCTGTGTTCTTCCAGATCCAAACTAAAAAGTTTACATTATATTGCAAAGAAATACAGCAATTTTGTTATTTACTTGGATTAGGAGTCTTTGCACTGTGTTCCATTGTGTGATGCAGACACACAATAAACATGCAGTCTGGAAAGGACTTTATGTTTTTCTCATTACCCAGCTGAGAGCAGGAAATGGCACTGGGCAGAAGTCAAAGYCTTGTCTGCTTTGGTGGACATAGTTGCCATATTATTTTCTCTCACTACTATCATTATTCCATTGAATTTCTAATAGCTGCTCCCAATTTACTCTACTTTGAGAGCGGCTTGGCTCCTAAATATGCCATTTCACTTTCCTCAGCAGCAGGAGCTTTCCRTGATGTAATAAAATTCCATTTTGCCTCCCCTTTCTTTCTGGCAGCATGCTGTGTCCATCAGCTATCTGAAAGTTTCCATCCCAGAGGAGGYTGCATTTCATTGGTAATGTACTGTGTAGTTATATAGTTCAAATCYAGTCTGAAGATAAAAATATTAATAATTGGATCAGAAGTGGTTTGAATTCTTTATGGCCTCTRTTTCTGTTCCATCGTCTTCTCTCTCTGCAGTATGAGAGTGTGCATGAATCTGACATAATACACCTCCTGKCCTGAGCAAGCAACAAAACTCTACAGGGTTTCTAGAGACAATTTAATTTTTTGAAACAAGTTTTCACTTCGTTGCCCCACTCTCAGGGTGCTTCACRCCCATAGAAGCTGCCAGCCTCTGTTCGGGACTTAATGGGAAGTCTTTGCCAGCACACAGATCAGTGTCGACAAGACAATCATTACTGCTGTCACACTACTCATTTTTAAATGTGAAACCTGGACTGCTTTTTTTTTTTTGTGCACTGTGTGCAAGAAACTGAATTTTTCGTGTGATCAAGGACACATTGATGGGTACTGCTTGATAAAACATTAGATTAAGTGCCTCTTAGAGGCACCTTTAAAAGAAGCTATTACTGAACTAATGATGTGCTAGTGATTGAAGTTGTTCATTTCCTATCACCATGATGTCACTCTGATGAAAAAGTCAACACTGGAATGTGGCTGGTAGTTAATGGAATCAGATTTTGTCCTAACATGCATCTGTCCTTCTATATTTAGCAAAGTTCTCTGTATTAAATTTTTAAATAATAGCTAAAGTTTAAAAAGAAAAACTTAATAGTATAAGGTATTTCTATGATAATAAGCATTCTGACATTCTTGGCATTTCAATTCTTCACCAAAGCCATTAATATTAATCTACCTGGGTCACTTCCCAAACCTTTACTCATATTACACCTTTATAAAGGTAGTTATCTTTTAATACAGCTTTAAATAAATAAATAAATAAATAAATAAATAAATAAATAGATAAATAAATAAATAAGTGCTCTTCCTAAGAGAGAACTAGAACATTAAAAAAAAAAATTAGTTTCCCAAGTCCTGTCACTGACGTTTTTTAGCAACCATGAGCAAGTTAATTAATTCACCATGTTTTGCATCCTGTCTTTAAAAYAGAAATTGCATGTCCTTTGTACATTCTCTCAATTTAAATTCTCATCTCTATAACAAAAGCAGTATCCTTTGCTGTGTATTTTTAGAGTASACAAAGCAATGAGATGCTTATCTCTCACATTTCAGCTAAATTCTAAAGATGTTACTATATTGCAAAAGTTCACTAAAATAACCCATGGTCAAGAGCTTRTACATCAAGAGTTTACTCTGTTATTCTCTTTTTCTGTTGTTTTYGAGTAAAAACAGTAAACTATAATTGACATTAATCGGCTTTCAGCACTACGGAGAGTGGTGTGGAGCTTGAAGTGAAAAACATATATCGGTACGATCACACCCCTACCCTCATGAACCTCTGATCCTTTCTCTCATTCTTTCTTTTATCAAAACATGATGATAAAATGTCAACTGCAAAGTGTTGGAACAGCCTCAGAAAAGCAGGAAAAGATTCTCCTGAGACAGGAAAGGAAGAGTTCTTTGTACCGCAATCAGAAAAAAAGCTTTTCTTTAGCCATTATTATCTCTAGATCTGAGGGAAATGTTCTACTTCCTTTTCCACTGACAGCAGCCTTGCTTCCCCCCCTGTAGACAACTCAAACACAAATTTAAAGAGATAAATCCAGAGAGGAGCCACTAAGCTGATCAGAGGTCTGGACCACCTCTCCTATGAAGATGGGTTGAGAGAATTGGGACTGTTAAGCTTAAAAAAGTGAAGATTCCAGTGACACCTTGGAGCAGCTTTCCATACATAAAGGGGACCTGCAAGAAAGTTAGAAAGAGATATTACACAAGGATGTATAGTGATAGAAAAAAGGGGGAATGAATTTAAGCTGAAGGCGGGTAGATTTAGTTTACGTATTGGGAAGAAATTCTTTACAGTGAGGGTGGTGAGGCACTGGAGCAAGTTGGCCACAGAGGTTGTGGACTCCTCATCCCTGGAGATCAGCCTGGATGGGCCTCTGARTAATCTGTATTRGTGGAAAGTGTCCCTGCCCATGGCAGATGTTTCGGAACTAGGTGAYCTTTCAAATCCCTTCTAACCTAACTCATTCTGTTGTTCTATAATTCTGTGATATGTGGCCCTTTGTTCATCTTATTCCTCTCTTCCCACCCCAATACTGATTCAATGTGCAGGCCCTACTAATACATTAGAGGATGACAGTAGTCTGGAATGATTTCTTTCCTGGAGGGCTGACGTAAGGGACCATTAATTATAAGCTTACATTCTCAGTTTGGTCTGGGTTCCAGAAGATACAGAAAGAAGTAATAATTCTAAGGATTTAGCAGGATTGTGCTACAAATCAAACTTGTTCCACCTGTTGTAGTATGGAAGGAAAAGGAAATATTAATTTTGAAATTATATAGTGCAGTCTATGTATAGATGGAATAAATAATTTAATTTATTCCATCTAGATAAGATGGAATAAATTAAATATCTTGTATAATCTACCTTCTCCAGTAAAGTAAGTCTACAAATCCCAACATGTTGTTTTATCTYCTCTAATGACACCAAGTCAATGCTTGGCAGTCATTCTCACACATTATTTGTTATTTTTTTACTTCTCAGGAGTTTCCTTCTCTCTCCAGAAGTTTGTCAAAGCTTGTGGCAAACCAGAGTAYCTCTCTGGTYCTCCTGGATGGGCAGGAGCCTGGATGGGGGGGTGAATCCWCCCTRGCCTGTGCCWGAAACAGTGGTRRCTTTTGGTCTCAGCCCATGGAAAAAGCACAGCCAGGGTTGTCTGAGGATTTGGAGRTCACAAGGGTTTGATTTGTGTGATTTTTGTTAYGTCACTGGGTGAGTAGAAGGATTTTTATATTTTGCTACATAGAYATAAATGAGGCAAAGATGGAGGAAGATCGGTGTGATAAGAGCACATGTTTCTGTCTTCCTTTTCCTCTTCCTCTTTGCAAAGGGTGATGGGTTTTTGGATTGGTAAAGGTAAAATTTCACTGCRTGACATGGGTTTTAGTTAYTGGTGTTTAGAGAAAAACAATGTTRAWGTAGTTTAGARTAYAAAAGCCCAGACACTGTCGTGGGCGGGAGAGAAACCATTTTTCCAGCTGCTTGTGAACTTCATGCTGGACAGAATGAACTTAGAGATAAGATTTGTAAAATAAACATCTGCAGTCCACAACCCAGACGTTCTCTGATTCCTTCTTTCAAGCATGGGCCGGTGAGAAGAAAAATTTACACTGACGGGGTTAATCTCAGAAGAGATAACTCTGACAAATGCTGTGAGAGCAAACACATTAAAAACAAACAAACAAACAAAAAAACCCCCTAGTAATCAACTAACACTTTTTMATTGATCCAATGTAGTGCTCTGACATTGGCGTTTGTGCACTGCCAATCATTTCATTCTACTGATTTTAAGCTTGCATTCATGGAAGAAAAACATCCATTGTAAGAAAAGTGCTACTAATGTGGCAAATCTTCAGGTCTTTTTTCCCTGTTCCATTTGACTCCTGGAAGAGAAGTTGCTAATGGTTCTATGCTTCACATAAAGTTTTTGTTGTGTGAGAGACTTTTCTGCCATTCATACTTCAGGAAGAGTCAGTGTCTATTGTCATGAACAAAAATGGCCAGTAATGATTTGTAGGAAAAAAAAATCCTTGAATACATGGCTGGACTTTGATTGGTGCTGGCCCAAAATGTCCCTGCTGTTAAGTATGATGGAACTAGCCCTTTGTGTGATGTGTCCATAGTTAACAAAWGTGTGTTGGGATGGCTGTTTACATTTTTGTGGACATGTTTCCATGAGGAAAGGTGAGTAAAAAAACCTGCTTCTGAGAAGGGGGTCTCCTGTTCCCCTTTGTCACCTTTCTCCTCATTATTTGCACCTTGAATCAGTTCTGCTAAGAAATGTAAGAGGAAAAGAAAGGTCACTTTATTTGGTTTACAGAATTCAGTTAGTTCAGAATGGTCATATGAGAACAAGAGCACRAGTGAGGGAGTATGCAGGACTTAGGTCAGGGCATGTGGGTGAAAGAGGAAAAAATGGATTGTGCCTGAATAGGTACCTCCATCTGAAAGCCTCAYTAAGAAAAAGGACCAGAAAGTGTGGGTTGGGGGATGTGAAGGAGGGTGGGGGAGGAGTGACAAATAGAAATCTAAGGAATTTATCTAGTATAATGAGGCCATTATCCAGCATGGATTGATTAAAAACAAAGCAAAGCATTAGTAGAATTATGTATTTTTAATCAAGATACTAACTCCTTTTTGCAGAAAAAAGATTGATCAATTTTCTCCTACCGACTTGAAAATGCGAAAAGGCAGGTTTATAATCACCTTTTTCTCATCTGTCATGTCACAACATGACTGTAGACCAATAGTGGCTTGATACGGTTCTTCCTCTCTTCTCTACAACATCTGTTTAGGGCTTTCCCCCCCCCCCTTATTATTTTTTGTATTGAGCAAGGTCTCCTGCAGTGAAAACCATCCTAATACAAAACACCAGAACAAGCTCTGTGCAGCTTCTGCCTATGGTCTCTTCTAAAGAATAGATGTAAAGGACCAGCAAGAGAGGATCAGACATGTTCATTGCTCCAAAGCTACAGCTTTCAAATTTTTAAGAAAGTGATAAATCTCTGTTACATCTATTAAAAAGTGAAAGCAAAGCCTTGCATCTTTATGACAATGCACTTATTTCACAGATTATACCCAAGTATGAAAAAACAAATCCACTAAGTTCTGGGATGTAAATTCTTCCCCTTAATTTCATTTATCACTTCATTTTCTCATTTACATGTTTTTATAGGAGTGTGTGAGGACACAGATGAGGCCAGCAATCAGCTAAAMAAACCACAGAAAACATCCCTACTTGGAAATACTTTAAGCAGAATGATGACGTTGTCACAAAGGACTTTTCCCAATAAGGGAGGAAATTTGCACCACCTTTGGTTTACATATAATTTATGCTGTGGTCTGACRTACTGTCTGTGCTGCAATCATGCCAACTGAAAAGGAGTACTGTCACAAGATTCTCATCACAGTCCATCCCTCAGTGAAAGAGATGCCATCATAGAGAGTTTTTCTCCTCAGACCTGCCAGACCAACTGAGCACTTGGCCATTCTGATGCCTTAAATTTTAGCTTTTATGTTTTTTTCAAATTCTATGCTGCCTCGGATGTAGTTCTGAGCCTCATTTTAARTGCTAGTGAGCTCTCTTCACAGAGTAGGTAGACAAAACAAATCCTTTTCCTGCTGAAGATCAAGGACAGCTTTCAGGCCCAAAAGCAGAAACARTGGTGGACTGAAGGGAGAAACAAAAAGGATGAGACCTCAAAACCTGAAGCTGTGATTGGACAATTAAACCCCAATATGCAAATAGACCAAAACWTATAAAAGTGTAAGACCTCAAGACTAGAGGTCCATTTTATGACCATTCTTAGTCCACCTGGGGTGTAGCCCGGGTCAGGCTCTTGTCCTGCCCAAGGTCTATCCTAGAGGCCTTTCAATAAATTTCTGCTTTATTCTCTAGCTCTGTCCAGTCTCTGTTTCAGGCCAGCCTTCCCAAGGCATCAATTTACACCAAAGCTGTCAGGGGTATCTACCATCAGTCCAGGAAGTTTCAACCTTGCCAAAGGTACGTGTCTCCCCCTCAGAAGAACTGTTTTCACTTATGTTAATCAAAAAAGTGTCTTCTGTGTCCAATCAAATTTATAAGGTGCATTTCAGAATTTTGCATAAGAGATGTCCATAATAATCAGATTCTCCTGCTTTTTGGACACTGATAGTCAAAAGCAGTTTTAATTTAATCTATGTGAAAGACTTATGTTTCCAAATATGCACTCATCTTTAACTAGGAAGCCGCAAAATTTTTTCTTAAAATGCATGTATGTGTGTTCCCTCATTKTTTTTCTTTGGAAACATTAAGGGATAGTAATGAAATTGTTTCTGGTCACATTAACTGAGAAAGCTTAAAATGGGAAACAGAGTCATTTGAAGCTGCATTTATATCAGACCTCCTGGCTTGTTTTTCTCCTATAGATACAGATTTGGAACCTACATGTAGAATATATCTATTTGTTTCTTTTACATTCAGTAACTGTGAAGAGCTTTGACCTCTCTAAGGTGGCAATAAATAGAAATACATTTAGATACATGGCTCATCAGTAGGGGTCCAAAGYCCACATTCAGTCAAAGGCTAAAATAAAACCTCGCATCCTGTTTTCCCCACTGGCGTATATATACTGATTTCTTTGTGTGTTGACTGTGTATTATATTTTAAAAGGAAACTTGTTTTTTGCTGCATTTGTAAGCAATTGAGGAGTGCTTGCCATTCAAAGACCCTTTGTGAAATATGCAGGGATCTGCCACAGACTGTAAATGGGGTCGTTGACTTTTTCTCGGCCTGTTGAACTGTCTTGATGATATGGACACCTTTTACTTTATTGCAAARTAACTTCAAGATGGAAAAAAGCTTCATGAAAACGTACAAAGTGTATATAAAATTGCAAGGAAAATGAAAGGGAAGAAAAGGACAAGACCACCTAGAGATGATATTCATACCACTRATATTGCTCCTGTATAACATGGTCTAGTGTCCTGCATGCTTGAGACTGACAGTGTTTYGACAGTCTGAAGTCAAGTACTATTTGTCATAAAAGGAACATCTGTATAAGAAAACCCCCAGACATTTAACATCTATGTCTCTATGCTTAGCCAGAGAATAAACTTTGAATTTTCTAATGTAATTCTGAGAAGCTTGTTGCAATTCAAGGAAATTGCCCAAGGGAAGCTGTGACTAAAAAATTCAAGCTCTCTGCAATGGCTATGACAAAGAAGCAGTCTGATAAAATAAGCTTTAATTCTTCATAGTTGAGAGTGATATGGAGTAGTCTACTTTACAAAAAAAAAATCTTTAGAGACCATTTAAACTGAGACCCACAGTCCTATCCAATGATGCCTGAACTAACTCTTCATCAGAAAATGCATGTCAGAATGGCTCCTTCCTTACACTGTTAAACTGAAATAACTGTCCAATAACAAGTCACAGCTGGAATGAAAAAAAAGAAAAAGTAGTGTTGATGTGGTTGCCTTTTAATATTAAAACATGTATTTTGCTTTATTCTTCRAAAGTTGAGCCTGAAAAAAATATACAGTGATGGAAACTATTAGCATGTTGGCAGTAGTATAAAATTTATTAATCTGGAACATAAAAAGTTGTTCAAAAGTAGTAACACAATATACTGTTGAGAGTATAGGAATATCTAAGGATATTCAGCTGTGTTCCCCTGACAGAAATGCAATCAGTCAGGCAATTATCTGCCCACGGAGAACTCACCAGGTATACCACTCTTTTACCATGTGTCACCAGCTATATTTAAGTATTATTCACTCTATGGCTGTCACGGAGATTCTGTGGCAGAAATGCCATGTTGATATTTTTCTTAATGTTATGAGGTTTCCTGACAGAACCAAAAATCTTTTAAAGGCAGACCTTATATGGAAATAAACCTATGAACCTGGCATATAAACAAACCTGAGTTTGTTATAAATTCTTGAAGACATTAGCCTAATGTGAACACTTGCTGTTGTCATTCATGAATTTGGTCTAAAAGCAGTGTTTAGGCCAGATGTAGCAGAATGTTTCATATTTGACATGTTTTTTTATATTTCCTCCTTCCACCTCAGATATAAAACACTGAAATATAAAARTAAGACTTCTCTCAACATACAATAATCATTACTATATTACTCAGCTTTTGAATGCAAAAAAAACCCCACAAAACAACCCCTGTAACTCTTTTTATMAGACTATATTCCATGCAATTTCAAGGTAGAGTTGATTGATCTTGCTCTAACACAGATCTTCTGTGCCTTATGAGTGGAAATCTTCTGCTACAAAATCTCTGCYGAGAAATAAATAATGTGGAACATGTAGGTGACATTTTACAAGGTCATGTTTCCAACCTGTTACTATAATTTAAAAGGTAATTCCTCCACTCTTGCCTATTCATTGCTGTTTGGCTATTGYAAATGTTCTGACATGTGAAATTAATTCACACCTGCCCTTTATTTCAAAAGAAAAAAATGAAGGGAAAATAATAGCCATATATTAGARTTTTCAAAGCTGCTTCTTGTGTTACACATACTCAGATAAGGCGGGAATAAATCCAAAACAATCTAAATAGTGACACTGGTATGAGCAATATGCTGTCAATGACATAAAGAACTGGAAATGCATCTTCAGAAAATATATAATAGATGTCAAAATTTATTTWAAAAAAACAAAAATGGAGTTCTATTAATTCTATACTGAAGTTTCTCTTTTAGGCGGCAATTTTATCTTGACAAGAAAACATACTCGTGAAGAACTCCCCTCAAATGCAGTGAAACACTTATATCATCACTTTGCATCTTCTCAATGGGCTTCTTCAAAGGGTTGAATGCTCAGGACTGGGAGCATCATCCCAGGCTCTTTCATCAGCCTTCAATGATGGGTGGTCCTCTGGGTATCACCAAACAGGTAGATTGTGAAGTCTGAGAGGTGTTCCCCTCAGAGAGAGGTGCTGTGCAGTCCTCTGTGGCCCAGAAGAGTTCAAAGGGCCTCACTTGGAAACTGTTCATAGGGTTGCAAGTTGTTTGGTTTTAGTCAGCCATAAATTTCCACCCTAGCTACAGTTCAGATCAGTACTTACTGRAATTTTCCCTGAGAAGTCCAGTAACAATAATATTATCTTGAATCATCCGGAAGTCTGCTGATTATTTTTTGGCCCTAATGAAGTCAATGATAACAGTCCTTGTATTTCTCCCTATGGTCTAAAAWAACATGAGAAAGTTGATATAAAGATGAAGCTATGGGATGATAAGAAGCGTGTACCACACTGGCCCAACTCAGCAACATCATGAAAGAACTTGCAAATGATTGCTTTTGAAAATTCTAGATCAAAATGGCATGGACAACTTGGGGARTGTGTTAATAAGAATTTTCAGTTATCATACTGTATTTCCTTGGAAAAACTATAAAATACTCARCATTTTGTCAAAATGCAAATTATTTGACCCCAAAAAATATTAACGAGGCAATATCTTTATTTCCCCTACTATTAACAGATTTAATTTTTGTATTCCTCAGATATATCCAGTTAAATTGAATCAGTCTTTAAATTCAGACAGGAAAAACCTACCCACTTCTGAATTTTACAGAGTATTACTGTAAGTACAGAGATTTTTTGCTGAAAGCCTAAATGTAAAAAAATAGCCTTGAAACAAAAGCATATTGAAGTTCAATGATTCTTGACCCAGCATATTCACTTCTAAACTGAAAAATATTTAAAAAGTTAAAACAAAGCAAAACAAACTCCTGACAGGGGAAGGGAAAAACACCAAGACACTGAAATGTGCTGTGTGCTGCAGGATTTATGAGTTTACAGCAGTGCTAAAGGAGAGAAGGATTTTCACTTGCCATTGAAATGGTGATACCAATACTTCTGAAGGTAACTGTCTCCCATTGTACTGTTTCAGCATTTCCCACTGATTTGTCTCTTTTGTGTTAACAACAGTAAAATGCAGACAGATAAGACTCTAATTCTACATGGAAACAAACCAGGTGAGAAAATGTAAGCACAATTCAGGGAACCAACTTAACAGGGAAAAACAGTCCACACTCACAAAAGTAAAGGGTAAAAAAAAGAAATAGGGAACTTCTCATGCAGTCTTTGAGTGCAGAAACCTCCTCTCTCCCAACAACCAAATGGGTTTTTTTGTGATGAAATTCTTCTTACTGGAATTGAAAACACAAGAGAGTTTGTGCTGTAAATTAAAGSTTATTCCTCAGTGTGTAAAAGAGCCTGTCTAGTCTATTAAAGCAGTTTAGAATAATTCTTCCTATAATGAAGTAAATCTGGACTGCCACTAGTAGTAAATGTCTGAGTTGCACTTACTATCCTTGTCAACAAACACACCACTGAGTGGTAAAGAGACATGTAATAGTTTGTTGTTTTTTGKKTTTTTTTWAAGARGACAAAATTAGAGTCCTTTATAAAGGTAATTCATAGTAACAAAAAATCAATAATTCAAAGCCTGAAAAAGCATGATACAGATCCAGATCCAGGTGGACAGAAAGATACAAATGAATAMAAATATAATTAGAATAAAGATACAAAGAATGTAGGACTAAAGGTGTAATTTATATTTCTTCTTCCACAAGAATCCCCACTGAAGACAATTATAATATGTAGCTTGGTGCTTGTGACACATCATTTATTTATAATTCAGGATTAAATAGTGAGAAAATCACAGGAATTATCTCATGTGATTCTCTCCATCAGATATTTTTAAGCTAGTCACAATAAAATAAAAAGGAACAGTCTAATTGAAGATTTAACACGATTAGATTTTAGGATATATTAGACAAAGTAAATGAGCTATTTTTCCACAAGGAAAGAACTGATCTAGGAGGTGCAAAGATTCCTGCCTTCAATATTTTTGTTTTTTTCCAATGTCAATTCTATTTTTTTATAGATTTACATTTCAGACCCMTCTGAAAAGACACAAGCATGGCAGAATCTGTAATCTAAGAATAATTTCCACTAGATGGAATATCTTCTGTCCCTGTTTAACTTCTCTTTGATTTTGAGACTTTACTTCTGACTTCCACATGATACTTGTCCAGAGTTCCATATCTGCAGTATAGTCCATAGATACTGCCAGGGGGTGGCTCTTCTTCTTTATATTCACCCATCCATCTCCTTTTGTTAAGCCATCATGGAATGGTTTACTGAGTTAAAAGRAAAATAAATTATTTTGCACTTTCTCCAGTGATTTTGGAAGACCCATAAGATAAGGCTCCCAAGGTACCTCATAGAGACTCCAGGTTTAGATACCACTGCCTGGTATCTACACCAGGATTCATAGAGCCAAGGATACCAATCACAGATTAGTGAAGACACACCGCAGTTACTAAAGCAGTTTGATGTTGCCCTTCCCAGCATAAAATAGAAAATTCCAAAACATTTAAGAAAGGGTAGAAAAAACAAAAAACACAAAGGGCAAAAAGCTGACAATATCTCAAGTCTTTAACAGAATAATGTAATTTGTAAAGATGTAAATTGAAACAATCTGCTTGGAAACTTGAAAAGTATCTGTAAAACATTCATGAACTAATACCAGTAATAGTATTTTTATTCCCAAAATTATGATTACACAGAAGCAGGAAGCAAACAGAATTTCTTCCCAACCAAAAAGAAAAACACAAACCAAAYCCAGCTTTGATTCTCATTCTGTCTGTTTGTACTTGATTTTCATCTTCTTTTCTTCCTCCCTCACTTTCTCTTTCAGAACAAAATAATAAGAGGAAATCTTACACTCATTTATATATCCAAGTCAAGTTCTTTGACAGTGAATTTGTATTAAAAGGTCATTTATGTATCCTTGTCTTTGAAATATGGACAATTGTTGATCAAAATACCTAGAAATAGTWATTTATAAAGCACCAGCTAATATTTCCCCCAGTGACTTCTGGATTTCTGCTTTTATAAAAGCAGGAGCATAAAGAGGAATGAGCCACTAATACTTGAATAATAGAGCCTGGTGGGACAAAATCAATGRTAGCTTAATCCTTATTGGTTCCTACTTCATTTGCTGCCTAAAGCAGCCTGAGAACAGCCTTGAAGCAGTTTCAGAGTTTATGTACTTTTGAACCGAGCAGAGTAACCTTCTTCATCTCTGTTGAGAATTCAAATTTCCATTTAGTAGCCAGAGTTTTTACTTTCCTTATACTTCAATGTTCAAAAGAATAAAAAACTTAATTCAAGATTTGAATTAGTGCCCAATAACTTGATTCAAAATAATAGACTTGTAAGTCTGTGGACCTGTATTTGGAATTTTAGAACACATATATATTACTAGTATAAAGAAGAMTCAGACAGTAGAAAAACTTCTGTATCATAAAAGAAAAATTTCAGTTTTCAAAATATGGTGAGAGTTTTGTGTTTTTTATTAAAAGAAAGAAGTTCTTGTGAAGAAAACCAGCATAATTTTGTTAAGTGGTTCATATATGCTTGGGTTTTTTTTTTTTTTCCCTAAGCAGAAATACAATTTTTTCAAAAGTGAAATCTTACCATTTTTAATGCATAATGAAATATTAGATAGCTTGCTCATTTCAGGTAATTAGTTAAATGTGTTCCCCTTTCCTTTTCCTTTCCTTTTCCTTTCCTTTTCCTTTCCTTTTCCTTTCCTTTTCCTTTCCTTTCTTCTTTGTCTATCCATTAATATTAGAAAATTTTAACCAGTTACACTTTAGCTTCACCTATTTAGTACAGACCAAGGTAGTACAGGTGTCTAAAAATCTCASCAAAATGATGGGGAAATGCTTGTGGGACTTCAGGAATGGAATAAAAGTCTTTAAATGGTTTTGCTTAYAAAATTTTCCAAAATGTTCACAGTTTGATAAAATATTATCTTAAACCTACCTTGAAAGGCAAAACCATATAGAAATCTCCATCTTTTCTGTTTGTTTTAAGCACTGAATATAACATAAGGAGCTCAGGACTATGTGCTCTGTGGTCAGTTGCACATCTCTGAGTAAATGCATAGGCTTTTTTCCAAGGAAACATTAATCAGTATAAATATTTTTTTTTAAATGTCATCATTCGAATAATCTTCATTTTCATTATATGCTGCCTCCAGGTCTCTTGTCCTAGTTAGATTAACCCAGCTATTCACATTGTAAAGCCATCAGCTGTGCCATATGAAAGTACTTTGCAAACCTCCCCTAATTGCTTTTGTAAATGTCACACCTTTCTGCAGAGTATCTTTTTACCTAAAGCAAATATTTCATTTTGATCAGTCATGCTTTACTCACTGCAAATTTCACTAAGCTTATGGCTGTTGGACATAAATGTGAAAATAGTTTTCTCCTGGGTTCTTGCTGAGCGTTGTTGAGACATGTTAGAATGTGCCCTTTCCTCATTAAACCKACTGGAAGGCTGGTGATTGCTTACAGAAATATTTCAAAATCGTTGTTGTGTTTTGAACCTCTGAAAGGTAACTAATCCATTACAAGCCTGTAAAATAGCAATTAAGTCATACTAGCACCTACAAAGTGTTTTCTCTTCCTTGTCCCTGGCATTTCAGTTCAAGAAGGGCACATCACCATTTCAGTTTCAGKTCACACAGTAGTATCTAGAAGACACTTATCTATTTGGAGTTTCCTGTATACAGAGAATTCATCTTTTTGCTCAACAAACCACAATTATTAATAAACCGAAACAATCCATCTTGATTATAGTTATGCTTTTGGCTGGTTCTTTTTTTACCTGCTTCTTTACTTACTGAAGGTAGCAGCAAATGGATTTATTTCACTGTCCAGTGAAATTTCCTACTGCCTAGTGAAACCACTAGGAGACCGTTACAGTCAAATCMTTCAGACTCAATTTGTGCGGCACTTAGGGCAAAGCCCAGACAAGCTCACAGCTTCCATACTGGCCTGTGGCTGTAGGCAGCATCTATGACAGCTGTTTCTCTTGGACTCTGATGGAAGGGGAAAGAAACTGACCCAGAAAGAGGGTTTGGGATGATCCTTGGTGTATTTTGATACTGAGACAGTGAGATAAGTCACTTCTCATTGAAGTTTCACTTCTAGTTAATTTRTACTTTCCTCCAGTTTAATAGAAATTCCATTTAAAGACAGAATAGACCTTGAAATGGCCTGATTCATTCAAGATATATTTTCTTCTAAGCATCTATGCACAATATTTTGCTATACAGTCTCTGAGCTAYGTAAGACACACTATTTCAGAGCAATAGGAATTTTATGGTATCTCATCAGATTCAACACTTTTAGTCTTTTGTCGTCATTTGAAAGACAGGTATCAGCTAAGGAAAGCTGGAGCTCTCCCGTTGCAATGGAGAATGCAAACCCCCTCCCTCGAAATTATTATAAATTTGAAATTAAGGGGCTCTCAGGCAAAAGATGTGGGAATGGGAGTAACAGGTTTTTTTACTTATATATATATATATATATATATATATAAAACAAAGCAAGCAAACAAACAAAAAACCAGCTACAGCATTAATAATAAGAGAACCAAGAACCTTGAGGGACCACAAATCCCAGGGCAGTCTGATCCCCAGTGGCTCTGAGGCACCAAGCTGTAACGGTGGGAGATCCCGGGCTGGTGATGAGGTAGTGGGCAGTTCCCGCAGTGGTGGCTGGAGCAGCAGAGATGTCCTGGTTGAGCAGAAGGTGTGAGGTCAGTGTAGGCAAAAGCCTCAAAGCGACGGTGGGACAGGGTTGGGCCCACTCCAGCAGGGCAGGAGGAGAAATCAGAAATCCCCGGGCACACAAGTAGATGGTGGTAGGTTTTCCCAGGAGYGGAGTCGATGGTGACAGTGAAACTCCTCTCGCAGCAAGCAAACAGCCTGGGTGTCCTCTCTCCAGAGTGCCAAGCGGAAGAGTGCCCACCCCCCAACTCCCTGTCCCTTTGGTCTTCCCTTCCCTGGTTTCTTTTGTCTTTCTTTAAGTACCGACAAGCACTCAATCCTTAGTGTCTTAGCAACTTGAGGGAAAAAATTCCAAAAGGCAAAAAAAAAAAAAAAAAAAAAAGAAACAAATCTAATCCCCAACATCTTTCTATTCCCATATGAACATAATGTCAAAATCATACACTATTTTAAATTCTTAWTTACTTATTTGCTTGTAATGCTTTTCAGCATCAATGAAATTACTGTAAAAATAGGAACTACTAAGCTAGTGAGTTCACTTTCATAACAAARATGACTGGTATAATCAGAAATTCTGTTTGTTACCTACAACTGCCATTTGAAAATATGATAATAAATAGAATTTGGAAGATGAAAAAATAAATGCAATCCTAAATGCAGTAAGAGGAAATCTGATAGTTTCAAAAATGAAAACATTTTTCTGCGTAAATTATGAAGACTGTTACAAAATTGTCTATGTTTATTTTTTTGCTATTATTTATCTGACATYTTAAAATGAAAAGTCAGTCTATGTCCTGAAAAGATTTCAGTAAGAAATTTCAAGCATTTCAAGATGYTTTTGTAGGACCATTTTCAAAAGAAATTTCACCAAACACAGCTCATATATTATTTTTTGTTCTGAAGACAAAACTGAAGATTTAAATTGCTAGCTTTACTTCATTTTTGTYATATCACAGTTTACTTAAAATATTATTTAACAATGTTATCCATATTTTATTCTATACTAATACTCTGAAAAGTTAATGCTTAAACTTAAAACAGGATGTAAAATTTTGGTAACATATTTTTTTACTCTRTTACCAATGGAAAAGCAATTGACTACCATCATCATAATAAAYATATATTTCAGAAGATTAATTTCTATTGCTTTTTCTACTGAGCTATTCTGTGTGAAATGTATACCAATACTTGCCTTTCTACCAATATATATACATATATTCATATTAAGTATAATTTTACATGTCTTTATAATACTCTAACATTCTGCCTCTACAATGTAGAATGTGTTGTGCTTTTGCATTTTTAGATAATTGGTATTAAGTCTTTTCTGAAGTAATTTGGGTTCCTTAACTCATCCATGCAATATTTTTACGTGTTTGTTCCAGGCAGTTTGATGAGGTAACCTTTTTGCCATTGTGAATTTTCCAATATAGAGTTTGTAAATGTTCATATATCTCTTGTTCTGTATGCTTTTTCACAATAGTCCAAAATGCAAGCATTCCATTATATAGATATGTGAATYATGTTTCTTTGCCTTACCTACACTATTTGCTGATTTTGACTTTTACTGCACTTCATGTTTCTGTTAAATTACTGGAGTTTTTTTCAGACTGTCTCATGGCTTATACAGGTATCACATTTTATTGGAGTGGTTTTCAGGTTATTGGTTTGAAAGRCGTATGGGATTTACTCATAAATGTCTGTCCTTTCCAAAATGTCTCATAGTTTCTTCTTTATTGCTATTCTGGCTGTGTCCCCAGACCATACGTTCTGAAACTCTTCTTCAAGTTTTTTTTTTTTTTGTTGTTGTTGGTTGGTTTTTTTCAATTAAGACAAATCTCATTATTCTTCTCTTTTGATTTATTCATGGTTTACATTTTCGCTGGAAATTCACTTCACTGGCAAATTGTCACATACCTGAAAGGAAAACAAACTACTGCTTGTGCAATATTTTAAGAAGGTCTGTAATGATATCCAGGGAAAAAATAGCCCCCCACAGTGGCTTTACTCATCTCCTTTAATAATTGGTTTCAGTTCAGGAGTAATTTTAATGTATCTTGAAGAACCTTTTAAAATCAATTACACAACTCCTGAGCAGTTCCTTTCTGCACCTCAGTATAAAATGCAGTGAAATTCTTGAGGGGGAAGTTCTGTGTTAACAATATTTTTAATAGTTTTTTATCTTGTGTTTGGATCTTTTATTTAAAGATAAGTGAAATCCTAGTACTAAAAGATGATGAAAAGGATGATGAAATGGTAACTTTATTCCCTGTAACAGCAATATTCTACCTACAGCACACATAGCCGAATTTATGGCACAAGGGCAGAAACAGCTTTGGATCATAAATTATTAGTGGAGCTTTGTAGCACCTTTTTTACCATATGAGTCACTGGCTCAATGCAATCACCAGAAGTCAGTAAGTTTGATTTTGTGAAAATATTTTTCTGAAAATACAATTAAGACCAGAATGCTCCAAATGTCGGAGGTGGAACAGCTGAAAGGTATATAGGTTCCTTGCACAAATAGGATTTTGCAGATGCTAACGATTTAAGTTAAAAAATGCAACTAATTCTTTGGACAGAAGCAACAATGAGAAGGAATAAAGACTACAACTGTTACAACATTTTTGCTAATGAGAAGCATCCGAGGGTACTTMAGACCCTAAGGTATCTACATTTCTTTCAGGGAGCTCCATCTTCTTATCAATTGGTCCCTGAAATGCAGGAGCATAAAAAGAGACTGGCCATGCAGAGTTTCTGTAAGTCACCTTWCTAGCAGACAGCAGACTAAGAAGGAAAATGAAATTACGAATGGATCACACACCCAGAGGTAAGGTTCAAATGAGTATGAGTTTTTTGTACAATATTTTACATAAACGTAGGTAAATTTATATTCACATTGATTTTAATAGTGTTCCATATGAAAGTCTCCCCCAAAAATAAAACACCCAAAGAACTCAGATGCTAACAAATCAAGCATGAATTTAGCATTATGTAAGATTCATAGCTTATAGATGAAAAAACAGTGCATAAACCAAAATTCTATGCTGCTATGACTGCTTTAAAGTCTGAGAGTTTCAGCAATGGATAATGTGACATAAAGACTCATGCCACTTGTTTATACAGGGTTTTTCAAAACTTCTGCMTTATAGTATATGAAAATAGTATACTTTTTATTCAGTCATAAAAAATGAGCACATGCTTAGATATACTAGGGGAGCATGCTTTGGKTTTTTTTGTTTGTTTTGTTCATGTAGTTATARCTTATTTTTTCAAACTGACAGCAGAACGAGAGAAGTTTTGGTTTTTTTTATGTTTTGAAATCAGTTCTTGAAACTAAAACTACTTAAATCTCTATTTTTTAGAAAAAATCCTGAAACTTTTTATTTTGCTTTACCAAGGAAAATAACTTCAAAAACTGAAACCAAAGGAGTGCATGCTTTTATTTTATCTTTTTGTTTCTGTTTGTTTGTTCATTTGTTTAATAACAGTTTCATAGTTCTATATTCAAGAAACCTAACAAAGACTTGGATGGATGTGAAGKACTTTTATGACCAAAAAATGGTAATATTAGATACTACTAATTGTTATGCCTAAATGCTGTTTGTTAGATTAAGTGCCAAAAGAATCAAAGGGATCAAAGTGAAATGGCTGCGTTTAGGCACCTTCACTAAAAACTCTTTCCCACCTTGTTCCTTCCATCCCTCCCATCTGGTTGAAAAGATTGTGATTGCATAAATATATCTGCCTAGCCACACATGTGAAAATGCACACACACATATATACATTGCTCAGCTGGTCAGAGTTGTGGGTTCAAACCCTGTRTGGGCCATTCATGTAAGAGTTGGAGTTAATGATCCCTGTGGGTCCCTTCCAACTCAGAATATTCTGTGTATTATTCTATGTGTGATTTTCCTGCTGTGAGAGACTGGAATGTTGCTGGTCAATGGCTTAATGCAGTCAGACATTTGCAGAGGTAGCAGGGAGGTTTGCCAGGGTTTATACCATCCTCCCTCCCCCCAAAAACCCGAGTGGAGGAGGAGAGTTTTGTATGTGTAGTGACAAAACCTCTGACCCATAAAAGTCAGAGAGGGAGAACACCCACTACCAGAGGCTACAGACTGGGGTTTGAGCCAGATGAGGGAGAAGGCCAATAAGAAGCAGACCCTGGGCAGGTGGGATAGACTTTTTTATCCTACCAATGTTCTCCCTTACACAAAGGCTCAGTTTTAAACCTCTCCCCCTCCCTGGGGAGGGTCGCATTCATATGGGACATTCACATTCACATGCAGGCCTGAGKGTATTCATCTCTTCGATGGGGTCTGACTAGATCAACCACATTGACTTGAGTCTTAGAAAGTGTCAGAAACCATCAAASACCCTCAAAGCACCCACAGAGTAATTTCTGAGTACTTCCACCAGAGGACTGCACATGATCCACAATGCTGCATCAGACACTGCAAAATCTCCTCTCCTGGAGAGGTCCTGCATGTCTCCACCTGACTGGAACATAAATTAACACATTGAACTTCATGTTTTGTGGGGTTCTCCCACATCAGACAAATAAGAAAGCAGCCATCACTTAGGTCAACAGACATCTAAATTAGAACAATCAAATCTTGTCACTGGATCTATAAGTGGTGAGCTCTCTCTGTTCTTATCCTTTCTTTATTTTCCTTCTATGTTTTCTTAAGCGATATTTAATGCTTTTATATTGCTGTATTACTATGGGTAATAGCCAAAATGTGTACATACTGTATTCCATTGCAACCAAGCAGTTCTAAAATGAACCCTACACAAACAGGTATATATGTCTATAAACACCGATCATTCAGTGTAATTTCCCTCTAACTCACCCCAAAGGATTTATTTACAGGAACCTGAATAACCCTTGTGTTCAGGGGTGGGCTGTAACACCTGCATTCATGGTTCTGAGATTAAATTATAGTAAGGGAACTGAGCAGCACTGTAAAATTGAGTCTGGGTTTACAGACAGTCTAAAACATCAGTTACAAATATGAATTATTCCATTAATCTAAATGAGGTACTAACATCCAGAAGGATTGATCCCTGAATAAACTGTAGCTACCTTTCGATGATTTTCTCTATATAGACAGTACAATAAAAAACTCAAACCAGCCAATCAGGCAAACTTATTTTAGTTATGTATTTTTTTTTTTAAAAATCCAAAAAATTTGTATTGACAATGTTTTTTGACAGTAGAGTAGGGATTTTTGGTTGTAGCACTGGAAGTTTTCACACATACAAATGACTTTTCCTTTACATTAATTATCAGTTGTTCCCATACATAACTGTTTTTCTTTCTACCTAATTTCTGACAATAAAAGTAATCTGGACTGAATTAAAACAGTTTGGACTTAATCTAAACAAACTAATATGCTGAAGAGTGACATATGGAGGGACACCCACACACACAAAAGCTACATTTTCAATTACGCCTATATTAAAGACTGATAAATTATAGCTAGTCTAACTACTGAGATGTAAAATGCTAAGAGAAGAATCAGATTTATGTCTTCTGAATGCTGACTAATCTGTTAGAAATCTTAAACTATGTCTACATTGGCAAATAGCATGCCAATATCTACAAKAAATCTGTAGACAACCATCTGATGCTTTGGACTATTCCTAGTCTGGTCCCATGGACTAGATGCCCATTTGAAATGGGATTACATTTGGCAGAATCCTAAGGTTAATTTTCCAGCTTAGTTTCATTCTGAAGGTAACCTATTCATATAGTTAAGACTATGCCTGTAGGTCAACCAAAACTAAAGGGAATTAAAGCTCTCCCAAATCCATCTGAGACACTAATACGAGCAGATCCTGASAGCCCAACAAGGCTTGGCGGAATTGCTCCATCCTTGTCTTGTGCAAATGGTAATCATTGGCTAGCCAACAAAAAATTGTCACTCTAATGCATGGAAGAGACTCTCCAAATTATAGATGATAGGGCCATAATTTGYGTATGGTAAAATGAAAGCTCCAGGTAATTTTTTTCTTTCAGTAAATATAATTCAATATAGAAGCATTCACACAACTTATTTCTGGATAGTTTATTCCACTTGGGGTTTAACTTGTCTTTAGTGGAAAGTCATATACCTTATTCTTCTATAAATATTGAGGTCCTATGTCAATCACATTTAACTCACAACTTTTGCCTACAGCTAGATTTTAGCCTTAAGTGTTACTGTTTGGTTTGGTCCAGAGTATTGCAAGCTAACTGAGCAAAACTAAGGTAGTATTGTCAGGCTATTTCTAACTAAAACTTTCTATCATGGGGTTGAATTTAAAAAACATACCTAAAAGAGAGGTCTATCCTTGATCATTCTTTTAAATTCTGCAATACAAATCATKTCTTTTTCTTAGAGTAGCTAGGTCATGTTCCTCATATCTTCTCAATCTTAATGGTAAATAATCCCAAAGGGCAGGGAAAAAAAAATATAAAGGCTTGTGAGATTTAAATTTGGTCTAAGAGGGACGAATACTTTACTTTCATAAGAAGATGGAGAGATATATCAGCAACACTCCCAGTCCACAATGTTCCACTTTGAAAGGGGAATCTAAYTGGGATACTTTTTAAAAGAGATGTTTCACATACCTAGATCACTGGCTGAAAATACACRTTACCTTCCCCAAGACTAACTTTGCAACAAATATTCAGAAAATATTTTTTTTAATCAAAAGTTAGCCAAAAATAAATACGGCAAGTTAAAAGTCAGGATATAAAACACCCAACTATATATGAATATATTTGCACAAATTATTAACATATTTTATGCCAATAGTGAATGAACAAGTTCATTATGGAGGGAGCTCCTTATTAGAACTCTCACCTTTAAATCCAAATGAAGACCTTGCTTGATTGTACATGAGTTACAGTGGATTGTAATTCTTCTTGTCCTAATTAAACTGATTTTCTAATTTCATTTGATATGCAAAGACTTGCATCATCCTCTACACTACCCTGGTTTATTACTGATCTCCTAGCATAGAAAAAGAGCCAGTAGAAGAAATGAGGGGGAAAATGACTGCAAAATAGAATGAGAATACTGTCTTTTCAAGCAACTTTACTGCAATATTTATGTAAAGACAATCAGTCTCTGAATATCATAATTCCATAGTGCAAAAATATTTTTGGCTTCTGTAAATATTAATTTAATAAGACTAAAACTGATCTACCTTTATTGAATATTAAACCAAAAAACAACACTCAGTTTTTCTGAAGGACTGTTTATGTGCCTCTCAACAAAAATACTGAGTAGTCATTGTTCTTTGCCTGCAAGACACGGGGAGTAATGTCTTAGGTTTATSAGATGTCTTACTGACCCTTGATTGTTATTCGTTACAACATTCCAATATGCTACTCACATAYATCTTATATACTGTACCACTTGTATTAGTGTCCAGGAAACTATGTTGTCTGTTGAGTTAGTTTTAAGTTCAGTGTTTACTAATTTTGCTTTCTCGGCCAACGCACCAAATAATTTGATGGTTTCAGGGTTTTACTGCTGTGAGATAGGATTAAAAGAAAAGCAAAGCAGGCTCAAACTTAAAAGATATAAAGATAATTTATTCACACACACTAAAAGGAAAGAAGGAGGGGAAAAAACAAAACCAAAGAATCAAAATGAAACTTCCAAAACGCTTCTCCCTCTCCCACCAGCTTCTTTTCTTCTTTACAGACATTTATAAAGGCAAGAACTCAGAACTTAAGGTCTGTACTCCTTATAGAATAATCTTTTATCAGTCTCTCTAGAGAGASAAGTTTCTTCTGGTTACGGTAACTCTCCACAAGGACAGAAACAGTCTACTCATTGTTCTYAGCTCTCMCAGAAGACAGCTGCCSAGAAACAAAATTCTGTCTCTGTGGTTCTYCCATAAAGTGCAGTTTTTCCCATCAACTGCACTTGGGTCATAGGCTTTATGCATTCTGGGGTGTTATTTTTAAAATTAACAGTTCAGGTGCAAAAAATACTCTTCCTTTCATTCTAGGGCAGAAATATCTCTCACTTTTACTCAAAACACTGGCACAGAGGACTTTATCACATCTAGCATCTTACTCAGATGCCTCAGGGGACCACAGGGTCACTGCTCCATCTATATCTGCTTAGTCTATTACAAATACCTCTGCTCAAAAATTATTAATCTGRACAATTATTTCCCCAGTTCATATTCTCCATGGTTTAAAGATATATTCTAGCATAGTTTGTTACCACAATCTACAAAAGATTTTCAGCCTAAGGCATCTTCTCATCTCCCCATCCCTTAAGACACAACACTTCTTTCACAGACCTCAGTATCTTCATGAAGCCTAAATAGAAATGTCTCTACTGTAACATCTTCTTCACTCCCTAGAAAAAGAGATCAGTGTTCTGCAAGCTCAGGGTTGGTCTYGTGCTCTTGGCTGGGTGATGGCGGCAGTTCTTGAAAAGCTCTGAGGCCACATGGCGGAGGGGGGTGGGGGAAGAAACAGGAACRGCGGCTGAGGTCAYRATGGCTCTCATGGTGGTAGATGTAACTTCCACCCTTTAAACCCCTCAGTCTCATTCAGGGTAGGCTCAGCCCAGGTTCAGAGCCGCTCCGGGTAGAAGGCAGTGGAGGGAGAAATTAGCTGCAATCCCCCCCGAACAGCAGCTAGAACTCAGTCTGAGCAGAGCTGGAGCACACACCTCTGCCTCCCTCTCTGCCCAAGAGTCACTGAGCTYRGCAGATGCCCCGAGCTAGGCCAAGGCCCAGCAGGCTCTGCAGGGCCCAGCAGGCCCCCTGGCTCCCCCCRGCCAGGAGGGAGCTGGGGCTGCCTCCGGCCTCTCCTGAGGCGARCAGTGGAAAAGAGAGGAGTTCCCAAAATCCCCAGCTTTTATAAATATGCTAATTCACGAAAACGAACTCACTTTCTCACTGGCTGAACCATGTGTCAATCTAAGGTCCTTGCAGCTAACTATTTCCTTTTTTTTTAACTAAAAGCTATGCTAAACTATAACATCTGTGAAGGAGGAAAATAGGAATAAAAAGATGTTGCACGTAGAAAGTGTCACTTCAGCTGGAAACCAATTCTGCAGGCTATATAAATTATCATTATGCTTACTATGGTAATRAGACAGGAAAGTCAAAACAAGGCAGGATTCAAAGTGGACTTTTAGAATGAAGCTTCTGAATCCTAGATGGGYTTCTGCCAGTTTTTGAGGTAACTAGTTTGGACATGTTTCTGTATGGTGTCATCAAAGCAGGCATGAAAATAGGTATGTCTTAAATGCTTAAAGTTATGAAATTATCATCTCATGCAGCCGTTATTGAACATAAGTGTTTAAACAAAGATCAATGAMACAACTTCTCTTACAAAACACATTTTGTCATCTAGACTTGCCACAATGTAATACTCAGGATCCTTCTGTTGCAGAAAAGAATTTCTGTGCCCCAGAAAAGTCACTGGAAACCTCTTTAGTGTGGAAYAAGGGCAAATTTGCAAAGTGCAACACCTGATGCCAAGGTCCTGACCTATACATTATGTGTTTTGCAGAGTTATGGTACCTATCCAGTAGTAAAGCTACTGAATTGGATCCAACGAGSAGGTGTTAAGCATGAAGTGCACYCCACATCTTCTTGGTTTTGTTTAAYCTAGAAGCAAAAAAATTACAAGCTTAAAGACTTTTTTTGAAGAATGTGGAAGTGGAAAATTTGTTTCAGAAAATCAGTTTGGATGTGAATAAAAGTACACCCAAGAATTTCTCTGAATTTCTGTTTACTAGAAAAACAAATTCCCTCCAGAGGAATAAAAGGATATGTGATAAGACAAATTCAAGAATTCACATACAGGGACTGTCCCTTTTACAAAAAGCTTAAGGAGGTGTGATTGATCAACAAAAACAGTTCGGATGAGATGGCAAGGTCAAAGAGCTTGGAAGGTAAAGGAAGAATGRCAGACTGGTGCAAAGAAAGCTGAAGCTCAATATTATGGGGAACAGTGGGTGGCCTTTGTTTTAGACAAATGGCAATATCAAAAGATCAACTCTTTTTATAAGCTGAGTGTCCCAAATGSTTATGTAAGCAGTCTTCCTGGAGCTAACAAATGGAGATTATTGCCCCTTCTTGAGTGGCAAGACCAGCCTGGTGAAAGYGTAAATGTGGCTTAGCCCAACAAAGGATATAAAAACTGAAGAACAACTAACACAAACTTCAAAGATATCAATGGACTTAAGTTGGCTTCAACCTATTGTTCCTCTCTAGTGGCTGGGAACGGCCAGCATTAGGATGATGCAGAGCATGCAGAGATCAGAAATGGGAAGGAAATTTGTACTGTGATTTAACTGTATGTTACAGCTGCTATGCACCTCTAAAGTGCTGTACTTTTCAGTACATTGCTTGTGTGCCTTTCTTAATGCAAAATACTGTGTAATGACAGCAAATTTRGTATTATAGATTACAGCCTCTTCATGCAGAGGAGGGTTTCTCTGAAGGAAGCTGGAGAATGAGCACTGAATTCTGACAGAAGAACACCTCACAAGGTGTTATTTCTTTTATTTAGCTGGGTATGTTTRGATTCTGTCAGGAAATCTTCAGTAAGCCTAAGGCAGAGATAGCCATTTCTATTCTGTTTTGAACCTGTTATGAATTTCTCTTGTAGCATCACCCTCAATTTGATCATTTGCATATCTAAAATAATTGCAGCTTGGATTTAAATTTAAAAGGTATTTTTAAAGAGGACAATTATGCACACATATTGCTGCTGTACTATATTATCATCATCAAAGAAAGAGTTCATTTACATCAACAGCGTGAAAGTCAAACAGGCAGTCATAGGAACAGTATAATGAATAAAAAGAAAACCACCTCAGCTGCTAATAGGAATAATGCTTTGCCACTAGAATAGCTTCACTAATTCCAATATGACTTAATTTTATTCATACAAATATCATCTGGATAAAAATTTTCAATAGTTACAGCAGATAATATCTAAAATAATAGCTGGTGGATTCTATCACCTTTTTTTATCAGAATGCATTTGACTTTTAAAGTCAAATCAAAGTAATAAAGTAATTAATTACATGATACYGCTTCTACTCTGGTTAATTACATCTATACATTGATGAAATCCCTGTTGATGATTTTTTTGTCAAAAACTCTTCAACATGGCTAGCAGCAAGCTTACTGTGGAACTCTTTCCATCAGTTACTATTGGTCCTAATATTCTAACATAAGATATATAGGAGATTTTATAAATTATCACACTGTGCAGGACAATGGGTCATTTGTTCCATTTTTCCTAATTCAGGAAATGGCAAGAACATGAGAACATGGCAAGTGCAAATTTATCCTTACACTGATATATTTTTCACAGCTACAGGCCACAAAGGAATTTCAGAACTAGATACTGCATTTACCAGGACCTGATAACTTGTTTTATCTATTTGGAAGTAATTTATTACTACAATTAGAAGTTGTGTGGAAAAATAGTTATTTTTCTTTTAAGCTTGCTAACTGATAATTTCACTGAGTGGAGTTCTTCTGATGAATCATTCTCTATTTATCACCTAACATCATTTATCTCCGTGTAGTCTCATTCTTTTGGACCTTCATCTATTACTTTTTCAGTCTGATGAATTCTCTTCCATTAGTACTTCCTGATTCCATCCTGAAACATTTTTGTTACCTTTCCATGTTCTGTTCTGCTGTGTCTGAGTATCCGTTCCTTATGTCAGTGCTCCAAGCCATTTTCTRTGGTATATGGTGGGTCCATATCTAATTATGAGAGAGTGCATGGCAGAGCGACAGGGTAATGAACCACTGCAAGGGCTTGCTCTGAGCAAATCTTCAGTTGTTTAGTATTAGTGTCACAATGTGGAAGATTGAACATAAAGTATTAAAGTTTATACGTCAACAACACCAAAAAATAAACAAAATGGCTTTCAGTATGAAAYGCACTAAAAAAATATAATGAACACAGTCTTATAAATTGTCCGTCACTGACAGACAAGCTGCCTATCACCACTGAAAATCAGTCCACAGTCTGTGGACACYATCAGAATACATTTGATTGGAAGTACATACAGAGTTTAAGATGTATGGATTTTGACTGTGGATCCTGACATTTTACAGGTTCTCAGTTTCTTTATAACTGTATCTTAATAAAAAAATCACTCTGCTGTGAATGAAGGCCTTACTAGTACAATTTTTTTAGATGCTCATTCATCACAATTATATTCTTAATGATTTCACTTTTGAAATAACACAACATCTGTTGAGTAAAAAACTTTCTTGAAGCTTCTCCAATTGTTTTGCACCTCCCAGCCATACACACCCACAGAAAGGGATATCCTCCACATAAAGTCCCACAGAAATATTTATTTTTTATTATTTTTATTGTTATTGTCAGGTTTATTTGTCATATTCCTCCAAAACTTTACTATTATTTAGTTGTCGTCTCATGAGAAGCTATAACATCTTTAATTAGACCATTCACAGGAACTGTGGTAATTTTTGACTGTTACGTAGTAGTAATAATATTAAAAATAATAATGATTACACCAAAGTTTTTACCTTTCACAGACTCTTGAGGTCTTGTTTTGCTATAGATAAGCATTTACATCTTTCAYGCATTAATTAGTATTCCATAGTCTTTTCTGATCACTCAAGCCCTCTAGAGTTTCTTACAATAGAGTAATTGGAATATCCAAAGTTATTGATTAAATTGAATTTTAATTTATTATTTCTTTAAAATTTTTCCATTTTGCACTCTTCGCCCTCCTAACAGAGAATTTCAAGAGAGAAGGCRACAGTGTGTACATTCTCTTTGTTGACTACAAGTATCTCTTATGTCTGTTTTTATAGGCAATTATACTTGTGGCATAGCCAGTAATCAAATGTGGAGAGCTCACCTGGAACACCAGTCCAGCATAGCTTGTCAAATCAATCCTTTGTCAAATAAATTTCCTTAAAGACAACAACAACAACAAAAAAAAAATCAACCAAATTCTAGTATTTCTCCAATCARATTTTTGAGATTTATGTGGGAGTTTTTGTATCCCTCCTTTTTTCTGAATCTTGTCACTTGGTAAGTTGACACATTTTCCTTTAAATCCTAAAGTGAYTTCAGCTTTACCATTCCTACATGAAATACCAAAGAAACTCCTATGAACTRCTGTCAGGCAAGACTCCTTCATGTGAGGTCATGGTCCAGTTTCCTAAATATCTGAACATATTAAGTGCAGGGAGCGCCATTAAAAACATGTATACCTTGAGTTATTATCATATGTATTGGGGTTTCATTTTTGTAGTTTTTTTTTCTCTTTGCTTGTTTTTGGTTTTGTCTGTTTGTTTCCAAGTCTTTTAATTAAAAGTGCAACTTTAATTTTTAATGCTGGCAGTTTTGTCCTCCTAAACAGTCAATAGCATGCAACAGTTCATTGTCTTTATATAGATCCTCATTAGACTCTTTCTAGCTGTCCATATTTTCCTTAATGTGGTTTGCATCCCACCTGTTTTGATTTAGTCATTTTACTATTCAGGCACACAAAACAGAAGACGTTTCTGCAGTTCTTCAAAATCAGTAGATTTTGATTATTGGGAGTGTTTAATGATAGTGGGAACATTGACAATCTTGCCTCTTAATAGTCATTTTTTTTTTTTTGATCATTTAAGAATGCATTGTGTAATACTGGACTTAACACAGACCAGTAAGAAGGAGTGATAGCTTTATTATCTTAATTTCTCTATCTTTTTAACCAGTTTGCAGCATGCAAAGCAATTTCCTTTTTTATTGCAAGAACAAGTCAGGTTTATTGTAATCTTTTGGTGAAGGCCACTATCCAAGTGAGAAACTTGCCCTACGACTTTGACTCTTTCAAACAACTCCAGGGAACTGTGAAGTATGATTTCTATCTCCCCATTCTATTTTTTCATCAATAAATTGCAAAATTCTTGTACTTTACTGTCCATGGTTTGCCTCAACTGAGTCTTTTTGATAAAGAAAAGGAAGTGACCTTCCCTGTGGAAATATTACAGCTTCCTCCATGGCTGACAGAACCAATAACCAGCTAGAATCACCCTACATTTAAGAAAAGGGGAGCAGAAAAATCTCTTTCTTGCTACTGGCTTTTGAAGAGGTGATTGGGAGCCAGTGTGGCCTGGCCAGGTTGGCCCATGGCATGGCTCAGCGGATATTCTACCGCCGCTGAGTTCAACCGCACCCTGGCTGACTTTCTGTAGTGAGGGAGTGTCCTGGGGTGACTTTATGATGCTTGTATCCCCAAATTGTCTGTTGTGTCTGTGTTAGATGTTGTATTCTGTATCTTTAAGACTGGTTCTGAGCGAAGGGGGAGAAAAGAGAAGCGCAGAGTTTGTTTTGAGAAAAACAGCTCACTCCACATTCCAGCTCCTGGACTGTTCGTCTGAAGCACGGACAGGCAGCGGGTCAGAGATCTCCTTTGCTTTTAGTTAGTTTTAGCTAGCTAGGGCAGAGAAGCTCCCTACACTGGGGTTTTGTTTTTTTTCTTTTTTTTCTTTTTCTTGGGACTGTTTAAACCTGTTCTGGACAAAAAAAACCCCACAGGAGCACTGGGAGTTCACACCTGTAGGGCAGCTCACACCTTCGGGCCACCGGGGCCCAGGCTGGCATTTTCCAGCGCCGGAGGGACTGATAAGAGACCGACAGAGCCGAGCTCCCACGGCAAAGACTTTCTCAATTTTGCCAGGTTTTATTGCTTCATATTATTCACTTTTATGTTTGTAGGCACTTTATTTGTTAAATAAATAGGTTTTTTTCCAATCATCTCTAAGAAGATTTTTTCCTGAACCAATAGAGGGAGGGGTTATTTCGGTTTGCTGCCCAGAGGGACCCCATTTAGAGGTTTCCTCACAAATTTGCCCTAAACCAGGATGGGGAGCTGAACCCCTGCCTCAGCCTAGCCTGCTGCAGCACAGCCACCAAAATTCCTGTTGCTGAAAACCACCATCACTGCAGCCAGCACAGAGGTGCCATGCCGTGCACCACAAACAACATGACCCCATTCAGGAGCACAGAAACAGCTGAAAGCAATGCCATGAGCCTCTGCTGCTGCTGCTGCCTCACAGAGATCATGTGACCAACAGCAAAAGGCCTTTTCCTAATGCAAGGCCTGGGTATAATTAACTCTTTCAGTGCTGTARAATTCCATTTAAAACAGATAAAGCCATGGGTGCCACTACTCCTGAATAAGAGAAAAGGAAAGGCAAAGGCATGTGAAGAGGACAACATAGAGACACCAATGTCAGTGAAGAAAGAAGAGACAAAGCCCAGATGGGAGGAGAATGAGGAGATGCCTTAGTCTTGTAAGGCTATGGTGAACATTTAATTGATACATCAGAYTGTTTTTCCCTGTAACTCATGGAATGCATTGCGGGGATGTAGTATTCTAACCACTGTCATGAACAGAGGCACCAATGATGAAGCAAGCAGATGTCAAAGTAGCTTTGAGTTGATGAGAAGCTCGAAGACAAATGAGAGAGATGAATAACCTTGCCCCAGAGATAGAAGACCTCTGTTTCCCAGAGATGGATGAAGAGAACTTTTTTCTCTATGCTACAACAGCTCATCTTTAAAATTGCACACCATAAGCTGAGATGACCCATGGTGGTAATTGTGGGAAGACTACCAAACATAGGAGGAACTTCACGATTGTAGATTTCCAGGTGGCTGCTTTTGTGAAAATTAAAAACACAAGAGAACTGTTTCCTGTGGAAAGGTCTCCATGGCATGGGGGGAGAAACTCCTCTTCCTGAGTGAACCGAAGGAAGATAATTTTAGAAGTGGTAAGCTGACTGAAAATACCAGGTTTTGTCTCTATGCTGTCAGTAGGAAAGGAAAAAAGAAATGGGGAGAAGTGTTCTGAAGTTTTATTATCATTATTTTTGTTCTCATTTTAATTCTGTTAATAAAATTTTCATTATATCTCTTTAAAGTTTTGAGCCGGCTTTTGCCTTTCTCCTAATCCATATCCCACAGCAGAAAACGAATAAATAATTTTAGTGGGTTAACCCTGACTCACTACATTAATTGGTGCRTTGGCTGAGAAACTCTAATTGGCAAACCGAAACCACTACATTTACTCTTCTTTAACATCTCATATTTATCTCCAGCCATTCAAGTGGAAGCTGCTGTTYTATTKTWTTTCCTTTTGTGTCTTTAGCATSAAAGMCAAAATATTTAATTATTTAAATATGTAAACTAATAGCTCTGTGATATCATATTTAAGTTGCCTTAGAATTCTGTGATGAATACATGTCATTTGTCTTGCAGAAGGCAAGAAAGTCTTCTTACCACAACACTGCTCCTCATAACAGAACTTCAGAAAAAATGGAAAGCACAGTTATTTTTACTTCTATTAGCTCCATTTAGTGTTTCAACAAATTGTGGTTAATGCAGATGACTGAACTCATTAATATGGATGGTATCCTCTTTCTAGCTAAATTCGGATCAGAGTGGAATGAAAACCATAATATTGTTTGGTTTGTGGGTTTGGTTATTTGTTTTGTTGGTCGGTGTTCTTTTTTATTTTTAATTACAAAGTCTGATTTAGCTCTTCCCATAATTGGTATGAAATATAAGGTGGTGATTATTTTTTCAAGATATRCAGATATATTTTCTTGTAGAACCTAGTTCAAAGTGTTTACAGTGTATCCTTATGAAGAATGGGTTATAAATAATAAGTTTATAATAATCCTTCATATAGTTAAATATTATGGATTAATATATAATCCAGAGGGCTAAAAGTCTTAAACACCAGCAAAAATATGCAGGTGATGCCTTGAGAGGCTACCTAGAACAGAGGCTAGACAGTGTTAAAGGAATAAATTAGGTATTTATTAAAAAGGCCTTCAAAGGATACACCTTGGGCAGTACAAGAGCCTGACTGAGACTACAACCAAGATGGAGGATGGGTCACATGTTTTTACCTTTTTATAAGTCTTGGTCTATTTACATATTAGGGTTATTTGTCCAATTACAGCTTCAGGTTATGAAGTCCCATCCTCCCAGTTTGCTCTCCTCAATTCGCCGTTGTTTATACTTCTTGGGCCTGAAGCTGTAACTGTGTCCTTGGCTCTCAGGCTGGAAAAGAATTGTTTTGCCTCACTAATTGTGAGAACTTGTTAATGCTTTATATAATGCTATATACCAGTGCAGTACAGAATGTGGAAAATATGAAAGTTAAAACTTAAGGCATTACAGGATGTATGAAATTTTTTTGATTTTTATGAACACAACACAATGAGAATTTCATTTGGACACATGATGTCCCATTTGGTTACAATAATATGTAAAGGCATGGACTAAATCTTACCTTGTTAGGAAATATTWATCTGATATCAGTAAAGCTTATGCAGAGTCAAATTAAAATTGTACTTTTCAGCCCTACTCCTGTGACACAGAGTTCATGTTGCCTCTGTTGCTGTCTGTTTCTTTCTTATTTGYTGACTCAAGAAAAATTGTAGCTCATATGGAAAGAGCATATTTATTATGCCTTGGCTCAAAACCATTAGCCTTCCTGTACAACAGWGCCACAATATATTTTTTACTGATTTCAGTACATTACAATATTTTTTATTTGTCTATACAAATAAATGTGAGCATTATTTTCAACAACCAGTTGACATGAATGAATCACACTTACAATATCAAAATATCTGTATATGTGTGAAATACAGAATACTACTGTATTTCTTTATCTTTCACTTTCTCCCAACAATACAGATTTATTACTTCAGCTTAACTTCTAGCCGCTCTTTTTGTTTAGTATCTATCTTATTGCTTTTATATAATCTCAATGAATTTGTGTCATCAGTGACAGAGTTAATTTTGCCACTAACCTAAAGGCAAACTGTGTTACCTATCATCCTTCCAATTGTACAATATATCTATTAATTTCAGGTTTTGTTTTTTAAGCCTTTTAGTCTTTTCTTAGTTGACCTGTTTTATCGGTATTTAATCCCCAATGCCACCATATTCTTTTTTTACTATATACATTACCATTTTACCATGTATTGTTTATATCGTTCCTTCTGATGATATTGCAAAACTTTTCATTAACTTTTTCTCCAGTTCTTATCCTCTCAATAGTTTTGGCTCCTCAYGGGGATGAGAAAGACAAAATAGGCAGTGACGTTTAGCCCAGGAAGACAGGAGAAGTAGGGAGAAGTGGGGATTTATTTGTCACTACCCCACGCTGATTTGATTGCTAATAAATTAAACAAATTTCCTTWAGCTGAGTCTGTTTTACCTGTTATGGTAATCAGTGAGTGATGTCTTCCTGTCCTTATTTTGACAATTTTTGTTTTATTKTCTGTACCCTRTCCAGCTGAGGAGGAGAGYGATAMATTTTCTTTATTGGSTTCCTGGCAACCAGTAGATACAYTAAAAATAAAATATTTATTATCAAACTTTTTAATAAAAATTTTCCATGTGCTGACTTGGGGTGTTTACACATAAAGTCTCTAAGTAATCCAACTCACTTAAAATACTACTTTATTTTTCTAAATGGAGATTTTTCCAAAACATGTCATCCTTTCAGAAATATTGTATTGAAGATTTCCGCACCAGATAGAATTGATAAGGCCATTTGTCCAACATGGAGCCATGCTCCTAGCACTATTTTTGTAAACCTACTCTTTTTGAGTTTGTTGTACAATTAAGTTTACTGTAACAGGCTGTATCTGCAGCCTTTGTGTGGAGTTTAGGTATGTAGGGATTTTAGAAGGAAGCAAAAACTATATATATTCAGGGTATTAAACAACACATAAACTTTGATTTTACACAATGCATATTCATAGCTGTCATAAAGAGATTTTGTAACAGATTTTTTGAAAATTACTTACAAATTAATTCTTTTTTTATATATTCTTCTAAGGTRTACTAGTAAGTCCTCAATACTTTASGAAAAATAGAATTCTCTAGTAAAAACAAGTAGAAAATAGCAAATTTTTTTGCAAAGATGGAATACGATTCTGATTAGAATTCCTTGCTTAATCATAAATTATTTGCAGCTATTCTCCTTAAATCAATAGTAAATAGAGCAGAGACTGGGCCAGCTACAGCATGGGAAAATCTTAAGGAAAAATTGCTTTGTTAATGGTCTACAACTTGCACACAAACCTTTATTCTGTCAACAAGATTCCTGAATGTGGAATCCCAATTATCAGACCTAATCTGGACTGGTTAAAATGAATTTACAGACCATAAGATCCTATCTGTCACAAGGTTGAATATGGGAGAAATAAGTAAAAGCAATCAGAGTCATTAGCTTAAACTGCAGGAAGCTAATTTAATTTATCATAAAATTCTTTTTATGAATAGATGAGTGAATCAAGGACTTAAAAGGCTGGTTTTTAATTACTATGCCTTCACTGGGGACAGGATTTTTCATCATCCATTGTAGTGAAAAATCTATATTTAAATTATGTATGGAGAAAAAGACAAAAACAACAGAAGAGAGCATCAAACCGTCTAAAAGTTGTTTCTTCCGGTCTCATCATAAAATCAACTCCAGATGATATGCACACAATAAGAATTCTGAGTTAGCCATTACACTTTTGAATAAAAGCAAATAATTTTTTCCTATAAAATCAGAGCAAGCCTTGAATCCAAAGAAGTTGCTAATTCTTTTTTTCCCCCAGAACATTATCAGATGTCGCCTAATAGAGAAACTCCGTGGGAAAATTTGCTTATATGAATTTTTAATTACCACAGAGAAATATTTAATGGTTCTGGTTCAACTCTTAAAATAGGAAAAAAAGACCCTCAACGTAATTACCATCGTTCACTTTTGTGATAAAAGCTAGATCTCCCACTCCACCAYCCTTTTCAGAGAGTTTCTGACTGAAGCATCTGCTCTGACACATCCCAGAAGGTGAGGGTAACTGGGGTTCTTGTTAATGGAYCCCTTGGGGTGGATTAGAGTGAAATGACACTGAAGGATCAGTGATATATAAGGTTTATTTGAGAACAATTTGTAATGAAAAGGAGGTATGCAGCCATTTTGGTTATTGTTATCTATAGATATTTAATGATATAAAAGCATAAAAAAAACACTTTACAAAATGTGTGAGGAAAAAGTAGAAAGAGAAAAAATAAAACTAGAAAGAAATCACCACCCATGGATCCAATGACAGAATTCATTCAAGGAATTTATATGTCCATTGGTGGAAGTGATGTCTTGATTGGTCAGGGGTGGGGGAATCCTGTTCATGCCCCTTGGAGAGGCTACCTGGAACACAGGCYTGACAGAATTAGAGGATAAAGGTAGGTATTTATGAAAAGGCCTTCAAAGGGTACACCTTGGGCAGTRCAGGAGCCTCACAGGAGACTATACCCAAGATGGATGACAGTCACAAGTTTTTCAGACAGACATAAGTTTGGTATATTTGCATATCAGGGGTTAATTATCCAATTACAGCTCCAGGCAATGAAGTCATTTATTCCAAGTTTGYCCCCAAATTAACTGTTGYTTACATTTTTGGGGGCCTGCCTGAGACAGTAATGGGCCCTTGAGTTTTAGGCTTAGAGAGAAATGGGAGAACAGTAGCTAACAGGCTATGGAGCTTTAGAGTTATACACWAAAGCAGTACTGATCTGAAAAAYACAAAAGTTAAAACTTAACACATCACTGTGAAGCACAAAGTTCAATGGGTTAATATACATTSAGGTTCAGGTGGGAATGCTCCAGTACCTCTCCCAGAGTATGGGGCCGAATCTTACAGTCTGATGTAACACTGTGGATCATGTGCAATCCTCTGGTAAAAGGCCCTAGAAATAGGTCTGGGGATATTTTGGAGGTCTTTGATGGTTTATGACACCTGCTAAGTCATGACAGCTGCCTCTCACTCAGAGCAGTTGAGCCAGTTATGCCCCATCAGGAGGGATGAATATCCTCAGGCCGACGTGTGAATGTCCTGGTACTTCCCTGGGGGGAGTTTTCACACCTGAGCCAGCTATGCCCRTATCAGAAGGGATGAATAATGTGAACACCCGGATTCTTTTCCTGGGGCAAGGATTCACAGCTGAGACAGTTATGAAAACAYTGGCATGATAAAAAACCACTATCTTACCTCGCAGAATCTGCSTCTTATTTGCCTTCCTCCTCATCTGACTCAAAACCCAGTGGTGGTGGGTGCTCACCCCCTCTGCACCTGGGTTATTTCCTTGCACATCAGCAGCAAAGCACCTGCTGTCTTTGCAAATGGCTGACTGAGTCATTACCCATTAACATTTCAGTCTCTCACAGCAGCGTATCTATGCAGATCCTTTTCTCAAGTTAAAATACCAAGTTTGTACTTTTTTAGAAAATTGTCAAGGACTGAAGGAATACAAAAACTCAGTTAACACTGATTTCAAGGGAACAATGACAATCTACAAGAGCAAAGAATGACATTAAAGATGAATCTGTAATGTCACTACTATTAGTCAATTAGCGTGTCAAATGCCAATGTCTGATCTACTCCCCTCTGTAAATAGGCTTCAGTTTTCCAAGGTTAACAATTTTACTATCTACAAGAGCACTCAGTTTTCATGCAACAATTTTTTAAAGTAAAATAGAAGTCAAGTTTTCTAACAATATGAAACTCAAATGTGACAGTTTTCATCATTTTTTTTTTTTAATGCAACCGGGCAAATGAAAACCTGTTATGGCTTCAAAGCCATTATATTTATCATGCTTCCATTTTTCTCACCCTGGAGCTTCTCCATGTAATAGATTTCCAGGTTCTTGTGCCTGTAACAACTGCAATATCTCGTTATTTTTAAAAAGTTCCTAATAGTGAGAGCTATTGAGATGCTTGAGTAGGAGATGTTATTGTTTGATAAATATACTGAGAGCTTGCAGTGACTGTCCTAACAGTGAGATGTTTTCTGAGAACCATATTTTTTAATTATCTGAAGGGTAAGAACAATAAATACATTTTATGTCTGCCCTATAATTGCTAAAGCCTTGAGGATAGATTTATTCYATACACTATTATTACCCATTTTCTTGAACAGGTGTTTTTGAGCAGTGAATACATTTTACTGCATTTCTTAAAAAAATCCTCAGCTTACTTTAGCAACAATGATTCTGTTTTATCATAAAGCTGTTCATGTGAAGTGATACTTCACGTACTATGGACTAAAGATAATATAAATCAATCTAATTGTTTATTGAGCATTCTGGAGATACAAAGGACCTTTTTCATGTATTTCTAGGATATATGCAATCTTGATCTGTTAATTGTTCCCTGGTGGGTTTAGAAACACACTGGAGCTCCATGTTGAGGTGGTTGGTTGTGAAGGAACTCCCCATGCAGTTCCTGACATGTTTCTTTGTACATTCCACAGTACTTAACACTAATGTGTGGAGCATGGGAAGGGTGTGTGCTGAGGGACAGGATGTTAATTGGGGCTGGGAAAAAAAAACCAAAAAACACGGCGTCAAAACAACAAAGTTGCAAATTTGAGTGTTAAAGGGGAGCAGAGAGAGGCAGATTAGTTTTATCAAAAGACATRAAGAGATCAAATAGTTACTAAATTATTTTTGTGGAGCTGCTTACAATTTTCTGTTCACTGCTGATGTTTTGTGATTTTGCAGTTATTTGCAGTGTGAAGAGATATACTAAAAAAAAGAAAAAATACCTATTGCAGGGAATATTATGACATTTGACRGAATGGAGGGTGTATTCATTAGCYCTGTAAAGGTAATAGACATCTAGGAAGAAAGTGAATAATAGGGAAGGRTTTTTACGGCTAAATCTTGGAGAAATTATTTAGTCATTTGCAGGAGTGGGAAGCAGGAAAGGAATCTGAACAACTGAGTTGGAAAAGAACTTGGAGGATCTACCACTAAGWACTCTGACAGTACTCTCTGAACTGAAGAACAGTTTTATTAAATTTAATAAAARTCAATTACTTTTGAACTTAGACAAAAACCAGGCAAAACTATTAGAGAGATGTGCGACTGATACTGTCATAAACGCCCTCTTTATGTCCATTGTAATGAACAGTTTTCATAAACTTCAGTAGGCTTATATTGAGAAACATTTACCAGAAAACAAAGGTCTGAAAAGAGGAAAAGTACATGCTGAGTAGGGAGCGAGTGTACAACAACCAGCAACTGGGAGTCCTGCTGGATATGCAAGAATCCATAAAGTCAGAACAGGAAGAGTTGTTCTGTCTGTAGAAGGCCRCTAAAACACACCTGACATCAAGAGAAGGTCATATATGTCGGGTCACATCCAAGACTGTAGTAGCATTTGTGCAGAGGAAGACTACAGCACCACAGAAACACCTAATGAAATAAACATCCTGCTGAAGAATTGCCCAAAGTCCTGCCTAAAAGCCAAGTGACATTAGTATGTCCCCCAGCTCCTGAGGAAACAGCTGGGCCTCATCCCCAGCTGCAGCTCCAACTGGGTAACTACAAGGGAAGATAGTGAGTGAGTGAGTGAGTGAGTGAGTGAGTGAGTGAGTGAGTGAGCGAGTGACTATACTGGTGTGCGAATACTTACCTTTTGTTAATAATAACAGTTTGATTGCATTAATAATATCTCTTTAAGGAATAAAATGCTTCATAGAAAGTCTTCAGATGCTGTGAAGTTTATCTCCCTTGACTCAATCCCCCATTACAAAAACCCCAATTTATAATCCTCCCAATACAAAGAAAAGTAAGATATTTATACAGTGCATTTGCAGCAAAAACACAGTTCAGTGAAAAGTGGAAAAGGAAGGATTCACAATGATACTTCAATTAGCATAAATTCATTATAAATATATCTAGGTTTTCAAATACACTGTCTTCAATTCAATACTTCAGATGTCATTAAGTTGAAGAACACTATTACATCTTTGGTACTCAACATTCAGGGAGAGTACTGGCCAGCTGACAAGCATATTCAGCTGACTTGGCTCCCAAATCTAACCCCGGGCTTCAAAGTGTTAGAGAAAAACAGTGTAGGCTTTACATATTTAAAATTTTCAGAAAGGGAARGGAACAAAAAACTTGCATCTCCTTTGTAAAAAAAAACTTAATGAAAATATTTGGAAACGTATAATACTACCACGTCGTTTTCAAGCCACAAAGAAAATCAGAACCAACAATTCACATTCTTGTCTGAGCTTCTGCACCTAGAGAGTTTAAAGAAATTACTGCCTTCTGACTTAACTCATATGGAAAGGATCATTTCCTTTATGAGCAGAATTTTCATGATGGCAGCAAATAGCATGATATTATGGACTCTGCTAGAGAAACATTTTTATTGTGCTTTCTCCAAGTAAACATTTTTGGATTTCAAGTCAGATATTTTGGTACTAAAAAATGTAGCTCTACTGCTTAGTTTGTCTTTATATTTTCAATAATGCATATTAAAACTTTTTGAGGAAGACATAATCATAAAAAGTAGTAAGTAAATATATGATGAGGTTAAGTGGACAAGAGAAAGGTTGTTTGTTGACATCATATTAAAATGAGGTATTTTTCATTTTATCATTCCTGTATCTGATTTATTTTTCATATCTTTTCAAGGTGAATTTATTTATATATCTCTTCTGCTTTGCATTTTGCCAGAGAAGTTTTGCATGTTGTGACTTAAAATTCTTTCTTATTATATTTTTTTCCCTTTCTGGTGGGTGTCAATCTCTTCTCCCAGGCARCTWGCAACAAGACAAGATAACATAGCCTCAAGCTACACCAGGGGAGGTTCAGGTTGGACATCAGAAGGAATTTCTTTATGGAAAGGGTTGTAAACTTTGGGGKGGACTGCCYAGCGAGGTGGTGGAATCACCATCCCTGGAAGTTTTTAAGGAATGACTGAACATGGCACTTAGTCCCATGACCTASTTGATATAGTGGTGTTTGGTTAAAGGTTGGACTTGATCATAGAAGTCTTTTCCATTCTAAATGATTCTGTGGTTTTGTGATTCTAGTAAGATTATCTCATCTTTTATGTTGCATGTCAGATTTTCCCTTCCTTGCRTGTTTATACTACTGCCTATATTTCTTASTGATCTTTTATTTTCCTGGGCCTTTATTTGTGGAGATTAGGAACTGGAAGAAATAMTGCAACATAGGATTTCCCATTTATTATTTCCTTTACTTGCTATATTTATTCAGTTCTGGRACTAATTTTAGTTCTGTGTAAAGTGCATAGTAATGTAGATGTGAGCAGCATAGAATTGACTTATTTTCCTTTATCAACACCAGAATAATACAGCATGGCAAGAAATAGCAAAATAATTTCAAGTCCCAAAACAGGGCATTTTTTCATTTTCCTTTCCTTTTCAGWTTTATTATTTACTTTCAACAATAATGCAATATAAAATGGGGAAAAAATAACCTCACAGAAAGTACAAGTTTCTGTACAGTTCAGATTTTAGTTTAATCTTTAAAGATGGATTTCAAGGATAAGCCGTGAATTTTTTTTTTTTTCTTTCTTTTTCTTTTTGAATGATTCAGGTCAATCAAAATGAGATCCATGTCTCTAAATGCTTTGTTATCAATTCAGAAGAYATAAATATTATCTATATGAATAGATACATTAAACTAATTCCAAGACTGAGAAAAAATGTTACCAATAAAAATTATCTTTTCAGATGACTTAAAAGAATATGTTGAAAGAATTTCACTGAAGGATTTCTGTTTTCTTTTGAGTATTGTTTCTGTACTTTATTTGATGTTATAGAATTACAGAAAAACTCAATAATTCAGTCTGAAAGGGACTCTTACCCAACCTCCTGCTYAAAGCAAGTTCAGCTTTGGGATCACCAGGCTGCATATACTCATAATTTCCCCTTTCCTCCATAATGACAATGAGGCCTGAAAGCCCTTAATTCTTACAGCCCATAACCCATATTTCAATTCAAACAACTTGAAATTAAAATTATTATTTCGCTGAGATAAAGGGTCACTTTTACAGCTCCTAATCTTGCATGACCTAAGCACAGTAACCTTGATTTGCAATGCCATAAGCTGATATTTAAGCAGTGTTCATTCATTAATTTTAAATTCCTCTGTAATAAGCATTTAGCTTGCCAAAGTCTTATACAATGTCATATATTTTTAGGCCACTGACATACAAAATTCCCTTGTACCACAGAAAAAAAAAAATGTATGACACCTAGTGTACAAGTTTCTCAGATGTCTTTGCAGCATTATAAAAAGCTTAACCCTTGTGAACAACCCTAAAGATCAAGGAATGTTCCCTTTGTACAGGGCTTTTATTAATGTCTTAGGACCGAGTAGTGAGCAGTAATGAACTGCATGTACTGAATCAGAACCTCAAGAAAAACACAGAGAATTTTCATTTCCTGTGCCTTTGGGTGCTGTAACACAGCTTCTGGTCATAGCTCTGGCTAGATAGAATTCACAGGGACTTTTAACACCTAAGATTTTTATGTATGTATGTGAACACAATCGTGTCTTACCCACACATTATCAGCATATAGCTTGTATCTGTCTTGGCACAAAATGGAATGAACACTACAATCCAATTGGTACTGGCAATTACTAGAAACTGTAACATGAGATGAACTCAAYTGAGGCCAGAGAGGAGCAAATTTTAAGCTACTCCTTAAAATAGCCTGACCACAAGTCAAACAGAAGTGAAGATTAGGTTTACTGATTGTCATGCAGAAATTCACAGCTTTCCAGGAATATGCTCTGTGCTACTGTGCTGAGTCTTGAGCAATCCTTGCTACAGAGACAACCARAGAAACATTTCAGAGAGGAACTAGGACACTGGTTCTTCTAATTGCTGYTTATATTTCAATTTTCCTATCTCCCAAGTCATGACAATCAGGCTTTCAGYCTCGGTGTGTAACCCATACCAGAACATGGACGCACATCACCAGTGAATGATGCATTCATCACTCCCATTTCTTTAAAGAAACACAGTGGTGCATGGTAATCACCAAAGAAGACATCCATTGGACAGTCTGTGAGAGATACTTAGGTACTTTAATGAAAAGTTTCCTGGTTGGCAGAAATGAGGACTTCTACAAAACCAAATTAGAAATATTTTGTCAGCCTTTTAACGAGACATACATCTCCTACACAGACAGCCACAAAACCACAGGGTCTAACCTACAGAGAGTTGTCAAGAAAAGGAAAGTTTCTTCAGCAGAACTGAATCACTAGATGATAATTCTATTTTCTTTTCACTGGAAACAAATCTGGTATGTTGTAACCTTTTTTATTTGGCAATTAAAGCACAGATTAAGACACCATTTCCATATTTTCTTTCTGACCCTGCAGTCATTATAGAAGGGCATTGTTTATGATTCCTAATCCCTTTTCATCCTGTCCTCTTCAGCTCCCCTCAGATGAAACGGTTTTACCACAGAAAAATGATGGTTCTTCCTGGGAATAAAAAATGATATAATTAGACTGGCAAGCCATAGAAATTACTCTCATTAAAAAAAAAAAGAGTAAAAAAAAAAAAAAAAGATAAAAAGGCTACAGAATTAATAGGCACAATGGCTTCATAGCTTTAGATATACTAGCCAGAAAGGTGACAGCCTCTCCCTGTTCTTGTCCGTAACAACTCAAGTAGGTTAGAGCATGGTGCTAATAGCACAAAGGTTGTGGGTTTGATCCCTTTGTGGGCCATTCACTAAAGAATTTGCCTTGATTATCCTGGTGGGTCCCTTCCAGCTCAAAATGTTCTGTGATTCTGTGATTCTGTGATTCTGTGAAACACAGAATTTTTTTCTCTTTTCCTACTTCCCACTGTGCATTACTATAAGCTGTAAAAAACAGACTCCTCAGTAAATCCTATATACACAACAACCTGAAGAAATTCCACTCTAGCTAAGTGTGAAAGGTGACGTTTTCAAGTACTGGATAAGACACTCACACAAAAGAGCTCTACAGAACAATCTACAAGAAGAAATAAAGCAGTCAGGGTCAGAGCTTATGTACTCCTTTTTTAGTTCCTTCTCACCGTAATGAGTGTGCAATAGTTCTAGCTCAGTTAACCCTGTCTTATTTTAGCTAGACTTTATTTGATCCAAAAATACAGTGACTTTTCTTCATAGATGAGATAAGGCCCTGTGACCTAGCTGTGAGAAAGCAAAGAGCAGAAGCATGACAGGACTACATTATTTCTGAAAGCACAAAGAAATAGCAGTGTGTGCCTGGAGATATTTGTGTGTAARTTCAGTGTGCATGAGCCACTCATGACCTTGGGCTCCAATTGGAGGCACTTATTACATGGAGAGATACCTCCTCCCAGGTGCTCTTCTACAGCCACCCTCCCTCCCACCATGGCTGGGCTGCCATAGCAATTGTCTAATTCCTTCTTTTGCAGGCTCAGACTTACCCTGTGGGTACTCCATACCCTTTCCTCATCCTGGTCCCAGGTGTGYCACCTCCTCCCCACATTCTGACACTCATTTCTACTACATTTTTAACGTGGGTCCTTTTTCACATGAAAGTCCTGAAGAGGTAAACCATAAACGTCACACACAAACTCTTCTATGTTTTTGTTGGGGCTTTTTTCCATATTCTGAAAGAAACCACAAGAAATTATAATATCTGATTTTTCTAAACYTATACAATATAGCATGCTTTTGGCCTTTCCATAGTGCACATCATCCTGCCAAGCAGGCTTTAAATTACTTAATTGATATTAATAAATAYGCATTTAAGCAGACTTACAGTGTGTTATTTTATCATATTTTATCTGCAGTATCATCTTGTATCTCACCTCAGCAGATTAGTATTTTCAGATTTGAGTCATATGAATTCCTCAAGAGACAGGCATAAAACAAAATAACATCAGTTTTTCATCACACCCAACTCCCATACAACTAAAAACCACAATATCCTATCAAAAGTGACTTGTACACTTCGCACTCAAATACAAAAGCTTAGAGAAGGAAGTTTCCAGAGCTCCGTGGAATAACCATAAAACTGGAAAAGTACCTCTTTCTGATACTGCACTTTCTGAAGTTTCTAAATTTGGAACTAAGTTTGAATTAGAATTTGAAGTGAGTTAATAAGTGCTTGTGAATAATTTTATAAATTGAGGTTTCTATGATCAAAGTATGTCCCAACTTTATACTTCACCACACTCAGGAATGGATACTGGTGTATAATTCCACATTATATAGACTTTCAGCTGCAAAGTGTGATAATTTATGASTAAATTTCACTGTACTTCCACTTTTATTGTTCAGAAGCAGAGGATAAAAAGACCTTAATTATTTTTGTTTTGTGTGAGACATGCCTTAAACTGAAAAGTGTAAAAGTAGAAAGTACTCAAAATATATAGGCAAACTTAAAGCAAGCTGTTCTTCAAAATTATTTATTCTCTTGACAGAAGTTTACAGTGACTATGTAGAATTAGGAAGAACAAAATATCACAGTGACACTTCTGAAGCATGTGGAAAGCCTTTYGCTGAGATAAATGAAAGACTGGGATAGGCCAACTGTATATTTCAGAGGAAAAAAATCCCAACACGTTATTTAATATGGGTAATGTACAGAACTACCACCCAAATAACAAGAAAATTTACTATCCAAAAGTAGACAAAAAAAAAAAAAAAGTTTATGTTTCCATTCCTTGCCTTCTGAAAAACAAGTAAAAAAGAAAAGGTTACAGCMCTATGTTGATCAACCATGGTGATAAATATGTTATTACTATAACCAACGGACCTCAGTTTTTTCCTTGAAATCATGAGCTACRTATCAATTTAAGTGCACAATGGACACTTAGAGGAAACAGGAAGGTTCAGAAATATCTGTAGTCTAATACTGAGGAACTTTCTCTATATTTTAAACCATGCAAAGGTCAAATTCTCCAGGCTAAAAGCAAACCCTCTACAAACACACAGATAGGGAGATAAATAATGTCTATTTAATATGTTGAAAATTTCCTAAATTTAGCATAGTGACCTTTAAATCTCCAATCAGAAAATTCTGGTAGATAATAATGCTACTGAATAAAGTAATTGAATAATCCACCTATAAGTTCATTGCAGYTTTGACTTTGAAAAATACATTTTGTAAACATTTTTTAAAAAGCCCTGAACAAACCCTAGATATATTTGTTTGACAGAACAATGATTTTACAATCTCTGTCTATGAGCAGTAATTTGTGTTATATTTTTGTTATATCAAAGATCCATATTCTGTTCCAGTCCACCGCCYTTATTTTTGAAACAGAACTGTGTTTAACTATGACATGACTCTTTGATCACATGCATGTTCATCTTCATCAGCTTGGTAAAAAAATACAAGCAGAAACACGTACGCCCCAAATGTTATAAATCCTAAGCACTATCCTAATGAAAATATGAAGCAATTGATTTCAAAACTATGTAAAGCATGTAATCAAGATACTATTGAGTGGGAAATGCTCTTGTATAATAAAAGAAAAGAAAATTTGCCTAGATATTTTTGGGACCACACAAGAAGYATCCTGTTAGTAGCCTGTTAACTTTCTTTAGAATGGCCATTTTTAACTCATACCTAACAGCCAGTGAAAGATTGAACTATGGCCTGGCTCAAATTAGAGAGGTTTTCCTTTCTTCTGTTGTACACCAYCTATTAAATTGCTATCAAATTTAAAATTACACATCTGAGTATTCTCATTTTATATACCACTTGTTTGCTTTCAGGCACTCAGAGGATTTAGCTACCCATGAATAAATGTCAAGAGAAGTAAAATAATATTGTTTCACTTTCAAATCAATGCAGTGTCTTTTGCAAGTSCTCCATTCCATATCCCACTGGAAAGACCCTTCTTACTGCTAAGAGCCTGGAAAGACATGTATAACCTATTCACAGTATTTGATCTGGCCTACTTCTCTTTTTCAGAAGTCAGTTGTGATCATTTACCAATCTCTAGTAAAGTTTGGCTCCCGAGTCTAAAGTGCTTATGTTCCATAGGCCAGAATCAATATTGCCTATCTATTGTGAAAGTATTGCAAAACTTCTGTAAATCATCCTAGCTCCTGGGKTTTTTTTGAAAAAATGTAGCCAGTTATAAATATTTATGATTAAGGYAACTTTTATTAACAAATATATGAGGATTATGTGTAATCTTATCACATCGAAGAGCATAATTTTACATATGCTCAATTTTACAAGAAAACAAGGACAATACACAAAATTGCTCATGTAATCCTGTACTGTCTCCAAAAGGTGTCTGTAACTGTCTGCTGAGTTATTTACAACAGATGATGTGTAATATTTTCTCTTCTCTATTAGATAGATGGTGCTTTAGATGGAGCTTTATTTTTAATTTTTGAAACCCTCTTTTCAACAGTATTCTGTAAACCTTCACATTTGAACTTCTATTCAATATTTTAGTAATCACTATAGAATATCTCTTCATAAAAAAATACTTTTTTTATGATCAACATTCTTTGTTAAAGAATTAACATTAYTTTGTTTCTTGAGAAAATTTGAGAGAAAGACTGCTTTTAAAAGTCAAGGGAATTGTCACCTATAATTTTCTTACGTATCAATATCCCGGCATTCTTTTAAATCATGTATTCTGTGCAATTGACAAAAAGCGTTAGCTAATGCAGATCTGAAACATGTAACAATGATAAAGACAGAGAATAAGAGTTCAGTGGCAGATTTATTTTGGGTTTCAGTAGCATTATCATTCTATTTAAACATCATAATTCCTAGATTTTCCAAAAATGCTTTGATGTAGAAAGCCTCTTTTTTTCTTATTGTCAATGYTGTACATGTAAAGAAAATGAACTGAAATATATGCCATCTGGATAATCAAACTATTAAAGTTGGCAATCCTCTGCTATTAAACCATCTTGAGTTTGATTTTAAAATTCATAGTTTATTTGAGGAAAATTGTCAGCATCATATTCATATCAGATTTGAAGGGGCACTAATTTGTTATTCAGATTCATAGTACTGCCTTTAATATAACATTCAACAAGCCCACAAGCTAATAAAATGTTAAATAAATAAATTATTCTGATTTACAGCACATCTCCTTAAAGCAAATAGATGAGATGAAAGATAAGGGGAAGGAGCTCAAAAGTAATTTCATCAGAGTAAGTATGTAAAAATTGGAATGCTTTATCTGGTCAATATCTCAGGCTTTCAAACCCCTTAAGTTTGAAAATATCTGGAATGACTTTATTTGTAAGACACTTATGGATGAGTTTTGAGCTGGAACTTTTATGAAGGAGAGTATCACACATAGCTTGATTCTACGTATCTAATTCTTACTTTTAAAAAATATTTTTATTTTGAGAAAAACYGGAGTCCATATTGAATGCTTATTTTGGTGTGACAACTATAAATAAATTGACCCWTTTCAAACAACAATTTGCATGTTTACATTTTTATTTTTCCTAGTGAATTCCAGGTAAAAATTCAGTTAAATCTTTAACTACCTCAATGAATGAAAAAAACCCAAACAAACAAAGTCTCTTTGTTTTTTGCATTTTATGTCTGGAAAAATATTCATACCAGGCATTAGCAATGATCATATAAATAAAAAGCAGAAGAGGAAATGAGAATTTCTAATTATAAAATTTCGTGCATGGTCTGTCTAGAGATGGACAAGGTAATTGCAGATTTTGACATGAAACTCACTCTCTTGGTGCCTCACTGACTCTGGGTACAAGATGCACTTTTGAAGTGCACAAGTATATCACAAAAAAAMCCAGCACAGGAATATAAAGCAGCTACAAGAACACTGAACAGCAGTTAACATACTCAGACAGCAAGGAATGGTACCCAGCAACAGTATGCCCTTCTAGGTCCCACTTTTTCAAGACATGAAAGCAATCTGCAATGAGGTGAGGATGGAGCAGATTCCCCCACTCCCTGAAACAGCTTCCTAGAATTGCCTAGTCACAACCTTTCAACTTAYAGAAACCAGAAATTATCTTACTAGAGATGCAACTACTATGAGGTCATGATGAAAAGTAATGCAGAACCATTCAATCCTGCTCTCCCACAGAGCACATAAATCTTGTGCCTATGTCTAGATCTGCAAGAAATATATTTTTTAAGAAAATGAACATCCTAATTGTGTCTTTAGGCAGAATTCTCAGTCCYGTCCTTTTATTTTGTTGTAAATGTAGTGTGAGGGTATCTCTCTCACCTTTAAACCCCCTCTTAAATGCAAATAAATGTTATCATGTGTATTAAGCAGATGTTGCTTAATGTTTATGGAAATCTTTGTATTTGATGTCCTGTTTGGCAATTTTTCAAGAAGTAAGGCTGGAGCTGCAGATCACATCTCATTTGGAACACAATCTTGTATTTTGCACATCCTAAGCTGCACTTTGCTTGAAACTGTGTAGGGGCCACCTCCAGAAATGACCCCCAGAGACCACTAGAGACCAAAGAGGCCCATGCAGATGCAGTCAGAAACACAAGGTAGCCCATCCTAAATGACTGTATTAGGCAGTTGGTGACTATGCATTAGATAGGAGGGTTTATGTAAATTTTAGTGCATTAATACTTTTTGGTTCCTCCCTGGCATGCTCAATTTGTGGAAAACTTCTGCCTTACACCCTGCACAGAATAAACATTTTCTTTCTAAATCTGAGTCATTGTCCATATTTAAAGAATTACCAAAATTTGGCAACTATAGGATAAGGCTATATTACAAGATACAATTAATTTTCTGCCCAGCTCACTCTCCTCCATTCTGCCACAGGTCAAAGACCTACTKCACTCCTATGAAAGTTTTCTTTTCATGAAAAGAAAAATGAAATAAAATTTCTTGTTCTGTAATTATTTTATTACTGTAAGAATTTGCAATATTCAATCACTAATATGTAGGAGGGTAGCACTTTTTCAATCTGTTACTATCTCTCCACAATGTGTTCAATTTCATATCAGCAAGGCTACTGAAGGGCATAATGAGAGGCTAAACGACTTTTCTAGGAAATGTACTTTTAAACGTTGGTGAAACCCTGGGTTTTGTCTGATCTAAACTAAAATGGAAATGCTTTCTTGAAGTGAAGCAGAAGACTGCCCATTCAAGCCAGGGGAGGATCTGATTTCAAACATTTTCTTATCCAAACACAAGAGKGATCTTTTCTATAGTGACCAATTTKCTATAGAGCATTTTTTTCCTGATTTCTTGATAGTGCTTCCAAATAAACCTCTCATAGAACTAATCATTTACTTGCAATACCTGTAGACTTATCATTGCTTTCAATCACATTAATAAGTATAAAAGATGTTATTATTTCTGTAAATTTTATGAATATCTGTCATGTAATTTGAACCACATAAATTCTGTCCAGAGTTTTAGAACCAAGTTCTGCCTGTCGAACAGGATGAGAAGATGCTCAAACATGTAATGAAACCCGGCAAAGATCAGGGCAGAAGAAACATTCTTCAAGGAAATTTACTAACTTGAAATGCTTCAACTAGATCCTAAGGCACCTAAATGCTTTTCAGAGTATGTGACAGCTTTGAGCACCTACATTCTATGGATCTTTTTGTGGATCTGGGCCAACATAATTAAGAATTCTAACTGATCCCACACAGGAGTTTCAATGAATTTTAGCTTCCGTTTTTAGCTCTCTAACCATGTTCAAAGTAATGGACCCAAGGGAAAGATATAAATCCCTGTATTTCAGGCCYGACTGACCTCTAACTGTCAAGACTYGGGGGGAAATTCTGTCTGGAAATGTTATGTCTTAATTGTCTCTWGCAGAGATTCTTGAGCTTTACCTTGAAGCACTAACCAGCAAAATTATTAGYTTGATTCAGAAAAACATTGCCTGTGCCAGTGTTGGAGTTTTTCAGCTACTGGTCTAGAAACATATCATGTAATTCTCAGCTGCCTAAGTACAAACCATAAGAAATAAAAAAAGTTAAACTTAAAATATTTTTTTGTACTTAAAGTATTGTATTATGTAAAATRTTTTCCTACCATGAATACTAGAAATGAGAGCTTTTTTTTTTGCTAGTGTTATAATATTCATTAAATAATCCTCTCACTATATGCTTATTATTCTACATTTATAAAATGCACAGTGATATTTTCAATACAGGGTTGCTTTGAGGTACTCCAGTGTGATCAGGGAAAAAGACCTTTGAAGACAAAATTTCCATGTGGACTCCAACAAGAAATGTTTCTTGATTTAAGAGTAATTTCTTCATGAATGTAGGTTGYCATGCATAGCATGCAATTTATAATAACTACTTTTCTACTAGCTTTTAAAATTGGAAATTATGTATGATTTTTTTAAGCTCTTAATGCAGGATAAATATTGATCACTGAAATGTTTTTGCACTGTTTTTTTGAACAATAACACTTTTAAAATGTTTTGAAAAAATGTTAATGTAGTGACTACAACTGCCTAAGTGCTGTCAGCTAAATGTACAGAGCAGCAAATCCCAAACTTTTATCTATATAGTTTGCAYGTTAACGTTTTCTGCATTCTGTTARTTGTGYAATATCTACAGAGATTACCAAGTTCCATAGTTATTTTAAAATTTAACAGGATAACAAGCTGTATTACAAATAAGAAAGTCTTGGTTCAAGGATTATTACCTTTCAATAAGGTAATCACTACAGAYCTGTACAGTAACTTTACTAGTCAGCATTCCAGAAATAGWAATAGATTTATTTAAGATTCATTTTAGTTATTTTAGTATTGAAGACTTCACAGTGGTTTAGTTMTTTGGAAATATTTATAGGTAAGARACAATAACATTTATGGGACTGGTGTGTTTGCTATTAACGTAGTGGTTCCTTAGGGCTTAGTTCTAGCAAAATCCCCCGGTACACTTCATTATTTTTGGTAACCTATGTGCTTGTTATTGCTCTTGTCTTGTTGGTCTTCTGAGACTCTAGAATACATGCATCGAAGGAGTGTGCTTTGCCAGTTGGGGCTGTCATAATCCATCCTTTACACTCCTTAATTCCTATGAGAACAGTTGTCTAATTGTCCCGATTGGAGCAGAGAGTTAAAATAGGACTGGCATTTGGATTCAGGTAAGTCCTGAGCAGATTACAGAAGTGCTGAAATAATGAAGAGAATTCTATCTTTCAATTATATGAAAAGTTCAACTCTTCAGCAAGGAATGATGAAGCTAGTGAAGCCATTGGGGGGAGCTTTTTATTCTTTATTTTTTGCATTTTGCTTTTTTAAGAAAGAAATTTTTCTATAAACGGGTGGGAAAAAATTTGTTCTGTATCATGATTACTGTGACAAGTTAGGCTACAAAAACTCTGTGGGAAGTACARCCTTCTTAATATTTGCTCTTCCTTCTCCTGAATTACTAGTAAGTGTTAAAAAGCAATGAAAGGAAAAACAGATCAAAAGAACACGGATTTGGCTGGAGAACAAAAAATGAGATCCAAAGTTTCTCATCTTGTTTTGTTTTTGAAATTTTTTTCCCCATGAAAAGGTACAGTTGCTGGCTTTTAATCCAGGTCCTATTCAATATCTTCATGTTGTCAACATAATCAATTCTATCCTTATACTACTCAAGAAATATAGAGAAGGCAGTTTTATAAGAACAAGTTTCTTGCTTATAGGTGTCAAGTCTGGCTTTCCACTGAAACCTAATTCCTCAAGAGTCATCTGCTTCCTTCCAGGCACATATTCTCTCCTGGTRCTCATTCAAAACACTGCTGATGTATGGTAGGGACACAGAATTCTTCCTGCTTAAACTTTCTGCAAGTCTAGTACTTCTAGATTTCCATCCTCTGTACAATGGATAGTTACCACAACATTGTCTGGTGTTTGGTTTGTTTGTTAGCAATCAAACACCTGATAATATTGGTTTTCTAAACTGTACTTCAAAATAGTGGCTCCTTAATTTTCTTTCAGTTGTGCAGAGATTTCAAAGAAGTAGTAATATGCAAGCTGGCCTTAGAAAAGTGTATTCCAAACAAGAACTGATCCCTTAATGTTTGCTGATGCAAAGGAAATAAGCTGAAATGAAATTCACAGCTGTTTAATACAATAAACTGAAGTTTCAATTACAATCTATAATGGGAAAAAAAATTCAAACAWGTCTCAATGTAGAAAGTATTGGAAGGAGAAAGGAGATTATTTTAGTTTTTCCATATCCTGCATTAGAAATAAATCTTTTGTATGATTTCATTACAGTTTAGCCTATAGTTATATTAGACTTAAAAAAAAAAAAATCAAAACCAAACCAAACCAAACCAGACCAAACAAACAAACAAACAAAAAAAAAAACTGGAGGAAAAAAGTTTAGGAAAATAAATCAATATATGTCTTTGGATATAAGGAATAGCTCTGATATGGGAATCAATGAAGAGTGCTGGTTTATTTAGCTTTTGAGAAAAAAAGATGGAGATTTGTAAGGACAGAAGTAGAGATCACTAAAAACTTAACAAATATCCGTGACATCAGGTGTGGTGCAGAGAACACAAATAGGAGATACTAATTTAAATACTGCATCGTTAAAATAAAAATATTATACCAATGGAAGTCAAAAGTTAAAAAATGTGCAAGGAGTTAAAAATATCTATTGTTTTCCCATTCATGAGATTTATGAAACCAATTGCCAAAGGATGTGGTGGGACCATATGATAGAAATATATTTAAAAGGATATCAGACACATTTTCAAGGWTAGGATTTTTGATTCTAAGGCAATCTGTAACTTAGAAAGTCTGCAAATGGATGAATGCTGGAACCTGAGAGGTTAATGAGAAACCACTAGATCAATATTTGCCATGAATTTCTTTTTTCTAAAAATATCCAGAGTGATGATGAAGGCTGACTTGTGTTCTAATTCACAAGAAAAGTAAATAAAGTTTGATCAGTTACACTGGTGGAAAAAGCAAACCCCCTGGAAATAGTTTTCCATTGTATAATCATTGTATAACAGAGATGGAGTGTGGGAGAAGACAAAGATGTCAGWGGGGTCACAGTGCTGTTTGCCAACACAGTGATTTCTGTGTTTCTTGTGCTAATTGTAACGTCTCCCAAACTCCCAGATTATTCACTTTCTGCCTAATTGGTTTGCAGAAACATACTCTGCTTTGTTCTCTTTTGCTAATCATAATTATGTAAAGAAATCATGTCATTAACATTCTCTCAATGTATTAGTAATATGTTGATCATCAAAATATATTAATATCTTTGCCAAAAAATATGTTCTATTTCTTTTTTTTTTTTAGTTTCCTGGCTCATTTTTGTTTCAAGAGCTGTTATTTTAGAATGAAAAAATAAGCTTCTCTACCAAAAGTCAGCATAATTCCTACAAGTGCTGGAAGAACTGAGCACTTATCCTGCACAGTACTTCTATATGAAAAACATCAAAACAGGAAAACTGTACTCAGTTTCAGGATCCAAAATTGAAATTAATCTAGAGAATCCACCTAAAAAGTTTGAATTGCTGTCCAATAAGTCTAACAGTGGCAGAAAAAGGTCAATTAAAATCGATTCCAATGGAATTGCTCAAGTGAATACAGATTACTTGACTGAAAAGGTGATGCAGCCACAGATCCTAAGCTATTAACACAAACACCTGTGAGGGGAATGAATATACTGGGAATACTTACACTGTCACGATGTCAAAGGCATAGGGTAATCCGAAATTTATATATGAAAAAAATATTTTAAAAAGCTACCAAAAAAAACCCAAAAACCGTAAACGTGGGATTAACATTTAAATAACATCACAAACTGGCATTCAGTTTCATCATGTTCTGCACTTTTAAATTGTGAGAGAGCTGCATCKGTCTGTTTTATTATTCCAAAGTATCCAGTCATTAGCAAGTCGAAACATTAGTTTGCAACAGTTTTATGGTGGTGACACTTGACAATATTCCTGTTCAAACACAATACAAGTATTATTTTCTTCACCTTTCCATCAAAATCCTTCACCTTTTCCTTTCAATAGTCACACAACCRTAAGAAAAGTGGGAACTCTCACTCCTTTGCAAACTGCCAGGTTTAAAGCAYCCATCCTCTTCCATAGCAATTGCAAACTGAGACCTCACTACAAAATTCCTGTTCTTTGTGACAGCGTTACGTAAGAAATGCAGTCGGTGCCAGCCAAGGCAGGGCAAAACGCTGCCCGGCAGCCAGGGCTGAGCCAGGGGAACCGAGCCAGAAACAGCCCTGCCAGCCCCGAGGGGACAGCGGGAGCGGGGACGGGGGCAGGGGAGAGGCGGTAGGGATGGCCCCGTGGCCTGCGAGAGACCCCAGCGGGGAAAGGCATTCCCTGGGAAAAGGGCCGTAGGAAACACCCACGTTAGAGCAGGGGGAAAAAAAGTGCATGGAGGAAAAAATAGCAGAGAGGAGCTGCTATGGACTGACAGCAGCTCCGCATTCCCCACCCCTCTGCCCTGCTTGCGATAATGAGGTATAGCAGTCAGGAGAGAAGCAGCAAAGCTGAGCCTGGAAAGAGGGGATGGATGAGTGTCAGGAGGGTTTTCTCATATTTCTCTTTGTTTCTCACCATGTTCTGCACTTTTAAATGTCAACAAACGCATTTTTCCCAAGTCGAATTTGTTTTGCCCACATTAGTAACAGATAAGGGATCTCCCTGCCTTTATCTCGATTTTTTAACTTTATTTTCTCCCCTGGCCAGTTGAGGAGGGGGAGTTATATAGCAGCTGCATGGCACATAGCAGCCAGCCAAAGTCAGCCCTCCACAAAAAGTAAGGTTAACCTTGTACCTATCTACTTATGGAAATCAAGCACATATTCCAAAGCTTGCAGGTCTCAGTAATTTAAAACTATCCTCTTTATAAGTAAAAAAGCCAAAATGCRGTCAAAACCACAGAGCACTATATAAGTAGGTCCTATTTATAATTATAATCAATAGCATTTTATAGAGTGACTGTATTTACATTATGACTTCATGAGAAAGCTATAAAATAGCCTTTATTGTCTATTTGATGCTATAAAATCTTCATTTTTTTAAAAAAAGGTTCAATTTTAAAGGTAATATTTAGCTTCAGGTAATCAGGAAACATATCCTTGTGCACAGAAACATGACTTCTCTTGAATTTATTTTTCTAGTAGTTTAACAAAGAAATAAGATCATTTCTCTGCCAAAAAAATACATTAGGTAAAGAAAGGGAATTGTCTCCAGCAGCTTCACTAGTTTGGATCAGCACCTTGTCTTTGATTTTTAAAGACTAATCTATTTGCAAGAACTAAATTGAGGTCTTGATTTAATAGTTCCATCAGATACGTAAGAAAATTAAAGACCTTCCATTCACTGGTTATGAAATATTTTGACTTTGCCAAGTATTCTGTTAAGAATGWGAAGACATGTATCAGCAGAATATGCTTCTCTCGCACAGTGCTCTGCATTAGGAGAAAAGATTAACCCCTATCTCAAATGTCCTCAGAGGGTTGGAACTTGCTTCACTGCAAAGGTGCCTGGAATCCTAAACTTGCCTTTTCTTTTCCTAGTGCCAATCTTGAGCCTTCCCCTCCTGCAGCTCTGCTGGGGGACCTTCCAGGTTTCATGAGTTCTGCTGGTATTTTTTTCTTCTGACAGTTGCATTAGTTCTCCACAGTGTCTGTAATGAAAGGTGAACAAGGTCTATTCTGAGTTCTTTCTAGGGCTGGGATTCTGTAAGATATCAGAGACAATCCTGCAGGATATAAATACATATCTTGCACTGATCTTTTCAGCTAGTTTCAGTGTTCACCCCCTCTCTGGCTGTGCTATTCAGGATCTGCTAAGGAAAGCTGTGATCTCTTTCCCTTATATCAGTATCAACTCTCAGTCTTTCTCTACAGCTTAATCATATATCTGTGGCTGCTTCCTAGTGTTGCAAGACTAGAGGACTCATATTTAGCTTTTGAGTATTTTTCTATCAGATAAGTATTTTTGGATGGAAGACAGGTTTCTGCTAAAATATAATGCACAATCTATTTCAAGGAGTTCACCAAGTTCTAATATATGGCCAGAAAATGATGGCAGTGAAAGGATAATTGGCTAGCCATACAAAACAGCTTTAACTCCCTTCTCATGTTTTGCTTAATGGTTTTCTTAAGGGCATTCATGTTTTTGTGGTCCCAATAAAGGTTAACAAAGGTCTGCTGTAAAAAGTGTTAGCTCTGTTTAGCCTTAGCTTGTTATCAGGTCAGCCCAAATAGAGGAGAGGAAGTTCTGCAGCACAGTCCCACATTCTTTATTTCTCTTCTTCTCAATTTGTTTCTTTCCTTCTAAAAATGCATCTATTGTATTGACTATGCTTTTCATGCCCTTTAATAGCTTAGGATATACTTTAACAAAAATTTAGTCTTAAATGYTTTAATAATATTACTTTTCCTGATGGAGACACTGAGAAAGCTTTTGCCTGTTATGTATTTCCCTGAAATGTTGCACAGCCAGCTTTTGCCAATTGATATTGCAGTAGTTGACATATATCACCAGCTCTCAGACACCTTCTCTTGTCCAGTGTTACTGGGCAACAGCATGTCTGGTGCTGCATTGCAATGGCAGGCATTCTGAACACTATGTTTCTATGCAACTGAGTGGCTGACATTTTTTTATACTTTGCCTATATTAAAAACCTTTGGCTTAATTCAGGAAAGGAAATTTGGCATAGGTGTGTTTCATAAACAGTACTGCAACATGGATGCAGTCTGGTTCCAAACTGACATAATGTTGAGAGTTTTACATTTTTAAATGGTTTCCCGTGTTTTCTGCCTTTTTTTTTAATTACATTTTTTTCTATTTCCAATTAAAACATATTATATTCTAGAGGAGTTTTATTTTTTTGATCAGGTGTGAAAATGCATATTAATTCCAACAGCAACAATATTAATTTAGAAAGGATGTAATATTTGCCTTAGCTCCCAGGTATGAATCAGTAAAAACAGACAGAGAGCTTTAACCCCCTTCTCTAGATAATTGTGGATGGCACACATGCTGGTTTATACACCTGCTTTAATTTACAATAGACTGAAGGTACCTCCAGCTGCGCCATGTGTTGAACACCTCAGGGGAGCATTGCATCTGGCACAGGAGAATTTTTCCCTGCTCTCTGTTCTTGATCTTTATCACCTTCTGGTCATGACTCTGACGCTCACTGCTGACAAGATGAGTGATGTCAGAACTAGTACCACAGCACTATCTCAAAAAATCCTGTCAGGCTGGGTGTTCTGCTAGTTTAGGGTCATTTCATACTGATATGAAGAAGGAGGGGGAGGGTATGGAAAAAAAAGAAAAAGAAGCTATGCTGTGATAAAGCTGAACTTTGGTGCTTTTAGGCTCAAGTTAAACCAGTAATGTTGTGTGCACTACTTAAAGATTATTGAATAATATACAATATTTATATGGACTGTCAGGCTGAARAGAAGCAAGACAACATAAATACAGAAGAGTCAAATGTACTGTAAAATACACTGAAAGGTACATAGTAAAGGCTATCATTCCAATGGAAGTGTTCTGACAGACAAGTAAAGAGGGTAAGGAAGACAGAATTGTTTCCTAATGGAACTTTGGAACTTTGACATAGAATTATGTCAGTGAATTACAGTCATATCTTTCTCATTCATACAATGCAATTTAGTTTAATAATATGTGGAAAATGAAGTATTGATGACAGCAAGTAATTTTTTAAAGGTCCTTTTTGGAGGAGCTGCTTTGTAATAACCCATTAATAATTAGGGGAAAAAAATCATCAGGTTTTGAAGTCACTCTTCCCTGTCATGTTTCATGACATTTTGAAATCATTCTTTAAATTGCGTTGTGAAAAGATTGAACRTTACTTTTTTAAATAATCTGCAAACTGAAAATTCCAGCACTGCAAACCTTGTCTTTCAAACACTTTTGCTACTCAAAATATTTTTAATTACTAATGGATGTGTAAATAAATTTTGAGAGTTATTTAATATGAAATAGTGACAGAAGGGCATTAAATTTTCCTGCCAAATACTCCAAAGAACATTTTGCGAATAAACCACAAATATGTACTTTTTGATTCAAGGCTGAAGACTGAAATTTCAAGTGGAATAGACAATTGCAAGAAATATAATTCCAGCAATACACAAGAATGTTACCTAACAGCCAAGTAAAGCAGTATTTGAATTCTCCTTCCCTCATTTTGTGTACATGCACAGAAGGTAGACTATGGTAAATGAAATTATCAGCTCCCACTTAGTTTATGTATGTAAAGTTATAAAACTGAACATTAAAGTTGAGATAAATTATGACATATCTATTAATCCATCATCTAAGTATTCTCATTTGACACATTAACACTTGGTAAACCTCACAGCTGGGTATCAAAACTGACGTAAAAATTATTAATAGCAGTTGGAAATAGGTAGTGAGATTGATTGTCTTTGTTAGCTTTTCTGGTCAATGTACGAGTCCTCTTTACCTATGTTGTCAAGTTTTGGTAGGAAAATAATGTTKGTTTTGTTTTTGGGTTTTTTTTCTGTTTTAACCAGTAGCAGAAACCAAAAGGTTATTGTAATCTTATGCTGCTCCCTCTCTCTCATTTCTCATGTTTTCCATGGGGAGCTAACCACAAAGAAACCTCTCTTCCATTCCATTCAAACAAAACCAAGTAGAGCCATGGTATTAGGTGTCTTCCTCAGATGTGTGGAACTATGCTACTCAGTACTAAAAAGCAGCATTTGTTGATGTCTGCATACTATACACCAGCATCCAGGTCTGTGAATTTCTTTTTCTGCTCTATCCATACCTTGCACTAGAATGGAGGAGAAAATTCTTCACAAGTAATTTTCTGCCCCTCAGCCAGGATAGGGTAAGAAAAATAAGAACAGAACAGAACAGAACAGAAYAGAATAGAATAGAATAGAATAGAATAGAATAGAATAGAATAGAATAGAATAGAATAGAATAGTTCAATTGGAAGGAGCCTACAGCAACCACTAGTCCAACTGTCTGATCACTTCAGAGCTGACAAAAAGCTAAAGTACATATTTAGGAGCATTCTCCAAATACCTCTTAAACTCTGACAGTAATGGGCATCAACCACTTCTATAGGAAACCTGYTTTGGTGTTTGACCACCCTCTTGGTAAATAAATGTTTCCTAATATCTAAGACCTCCTCYAATGCAGCTGTGAGCTATTGAACTATTCACATACACCCTATCACTGTATAACAGGAAGAATAAAACACATCCCTCTCTGCTATCCCTCCCCAGATGTCTAGAGAGCAAGGAGGTCTGCCTCCATCATCCTTTTCTCCAAAATAGACAAGCCCAAAGTTCTCATCCACTCGTCAGCAGAAATTCCTTCCATCCCTTTCATCAGCTTGGTTGCCCTCCTCTGGACACATTCAGGGATCTTCACATCCTTCCTAAGTACTCAAGGTGAGACCACACCAACATTGCAGGACAATCTCCTCTTCTGATGGGCTGGTGATGTTTTTGATGCACCCAAGGATGTGAGTTACCCTTGGGACTTCCAGGGCACACACTCCTGACTGCTGACACTGAGCCGCTGCCAACCAGCACTCCCAGATCCCTTTCAGCAGGGCTGCTTGCCAGCTGCATGTTGTCCTATCTGTACTTGACTGGGGTATTATTCCATCCAGACAGCAAAGTTCTAAAAGTTTACAGGCTCTTCAGAATTGTACATATTCTCTTCCTAAATTCCAGTATTTAGTTTTCAAAGAAAACAGCATGACAGATATTTCATCTTCTGCCAGCTGTTGTCTTAATGTTGAAACAAGCAATTGTTTCCCCTGGTGTGTTAGACACATGCATTTCTGATGATTCCAGTGTCTGAACTTGGGGGTTTTGATCACAGGTAGGTTTCGGCAGCATCAGGACTGCTGGCAACAGATGGGATACACKGTCTCAAAGGGGAAAAAAGATCTTTACTCAGGACTTTGCAGAGATAATTTTACACTTTTACAGTGAGAGCTTTACACTAGATTTGAAGGGGAAAGTGATAAAAATCAGGACCACACTGTCCCCATGTGCCAAACAATGAGCCACAGGGAAGAAGACGTACCTAGTTGAAGGGAGGGTTGTGTCTGAAACTCAGGGAAAAAAAGTGAAAGTTTACGGGATTTAGAAGAATGAGCAGCCCACTCAGGAGGACTCCAAAGATGTAATGGGATCATGAAGAGAGAAAATTTGAAGGGCAAAAGCTCAACTAGAATTTCATCTGGCTACTGCCATTACAGACAATAAAAATGTTTTTACAACAATAAAGAAGGGTTAAGGAAAATGCCCATGCTTTTTTGGATGCAGAGGAAAATAGAGTTGCCAAGGATGAAGGAAAGACTGAGGGACTGAATGCCCTCTTTGCCTTAGTAGCAAGACTGAGCTGTCTTCAAGGTACCCAGTCCCCATGGCTGGAAGATAGAAACGAGGAGCAGAGTGGAGTCCTCATAATCCAGATGGAAATAGTGTCCTGGCTGTTCCCCATAAACTTGCACATGTCTATGAGGCCAGATGGGATCCACCCAAGAGTACTGAGGGAGTTGGCAGAAGAGCTCATCAAGCCCCTCTCCCTCATTTTTCAGCAGTCCTGGTTAGCTGGAAAGGTCACAGATGTCTGGAGGTAAGCAAATGTGATACCCATCTACAAGAAGAGCCAGAAGTAGAATCCAAGGAACTACAGGCCATTCAGTTTGATCTCTGTGCTGGCAAAGATCATGGAGCAGATCACCTTGAGTACAAGCACACATCATGTGCAGAACAACCAGGATRTCAGGCCCAGMCAGCATGTGTTTATAAAAAGATGTCCTGCTTGACTAACCTGGTCTCCTTCCATGACAAGATGACCTGACAARGTTATGAATGCTGTCTCTTTGGATCTTAGTAAAGTTTTTGATTGTCTTCCACAACATTCTCYTGGAAGAACTAGCCATTCACACCTTGATTGGGTGTATTCTTCAATAGGTTAAAAATGGCCTGGATGGTCCACTCCAAAGAGCCATGGTGGATGGTGCTGCCTCCAGTTGGCTGCTGGTCATGAGTGGGTTTCCCCAGGACTCAGCACTGAGGCCAGTTTTCTCTAATATCTTTATCTATGCTCTGGATGAGAGGACCAAGGCCACCCTCAGTAAGTTTAGAGGTGATGCCATGTTGGGTGGGAATATTGATCTGTTGGAGGCCAGCAAGACTGCAGAGGATTTTGGACAGGCTGGATTGATTGGGGCAAAGCCGATTGCATGAGGTTTAACAAAATGCCTCATCCGGCACTTTGGCTACAAAATCCCATGCAGCATTCCAGGCYGGGGGCAGAGTAAAGGACCTGATGGAAAAGGACCTGGGGGGTGCTGGTTGACATCCAGCTGAACATGAGCCAGCATGTGCCCAGGTAGCCAAGAGGGCGAATGGCATCCTGGCTGATGRCAAAAATAGTGTGCTCAGCAGGAAGGTCATCATCCCCCTGTACTCAGACCAAGTGAGGCCACACCTTCAGGCCTGTGTTTGGTTCTGGGCCTATAAGAAAGACATTGAGGTAATGGAGCATATCCACAGAAGRACAACAAAGCTGGTGAATGATCTGGAGCACAGGACTGAGAAGTGGCTGAGGGAGCTGGGGTCTAGCTGGAGAAAAGGAGGCTCATAGGAGACCATATCTCTCTGTACAGCTACCTGAAAAGGAGTTCTAGTGAGGTGGGAATTGTGTCTTCTCCTAAGTAGCAAAAAACCCAGGAAAACAGGAAATAGTTTCAAATTGTGGCAAGGGAGGTTTAGATTTGATATTAGGAAAAAATTGAAAGGATGGTAAGGCATTGGAACAAGCTGTTGAAAGAAGTGGTGGAATAATTACCCTCTGAAGTGGTCAAAATATCTGTGGCTGTGTCAGCTGGGGATATGGTTTAGTAGTGGACATGACAGTGATTTACAGGACAGTGGTTTACAGGAGTATTCTATGATCTTAAAGGTCTTTTCCAACCTTAATGATTCTATGACTCTGTGTAACAGGCCTAAGGGAAGATTCTATGGGCTATGGAATAAATCAATATTCAGTAGACTAGGATGACTTCATTAGTGACCTTGCTTGAAAATCCACCCTTTTTATGTAGCAATGCTGGCTGAAATAAATTCAACTAAATTTCACTGAAATCCAAACAACTGAATGTCCCATAATCTTACCAATTAGATCAAAATCATAAAATTTCCAAAGTKACAGAAAGAAAATCGTAATTGTGTCAGTGAAATTCCAAATTTTGYTACTCTGTTCTATCAAATTTTGTAGAAATCTTTCCAATCTATTCAACAGATATAAGCCAAAATTAAAATTGGAGATCCCATTATATTATACAAATGTATGTAGTCAGTTTCCCCACAAATATTCAACTACCTATACTGACGCATTCCTAAATGTTCCCTTTATGGTAGAAACAGACTACCAGACTGTAAGAACCCAAATGAACAGATTAGTTCAATCTGAAATACTCAGATTCTGAGAGCTTCTATGATCACCTTAGTTTTACACTTTCCTTTTTAGTTCTCAAGCCTGTCACTTTCAATTTTCCTACTGATAGCCATCTGTAATTCCCTCATGAATTTGCTTATGTTCTCTCAGTTCCTTTCTAGTTTTCTCAGTACCTTCTCAAGACATGAGAATCTAACAAATGGGTAGAGAAAAGCAGTAACTTTTTTGTAAAAGCAAAAATGGGAAAAAATCTTCATTTGATCATCTATGTTGAACACAAATTTTAAGAATGACAGCTGGAAAGCATTCTTTCAATGCASTCAAAGCAGAATATTTTATTGAAATTCCTCAGTGACTTTATTTTTAAATAAAATTGCATCTATACTGAGAAACTCCAAAAATGTTTTGTGGATTATAAATCATATTTGCAGTGAAAGGAAATAATCTTAGAAGTTTTACACTGACTTATTAATGTTAAAATAGTTTGCAAGAAATAAAAATATTTAAAACATTTCCTTATATGTGTTTTATATACCATTCATTGATTTTCAGAACTTTCATCTCAAAACCATGTTAATTACACACTGTGAGTTAATGCAATGCTTATGAATAAAAGATAGTAAGGAAAACTATATATAGAGTTTGACAATGGATACTTATGGATTTTGTGTTGCTCTAGCACAATGAAATATTTAGGTGTTTCCATAGATCAGYGCAATAAAAAAAAATCTTTACCACAGAAAGAAGATTATTTTGGCACATGGATATCCTTGGATTAAAGTCATATATAAGTAAAGTAGATTTTCAACTCCCAAGATATTTAACCCTGAATAAGGATATAAAGAACAATTTTATCCTCTAAGAGAAACAATATTCTTCTAGTCACTGCCACAATGATAAGCTGCTCAAATTCCTCATTCATCCTGTACTTGTTTTGGTTTGAATTCTAATTATTTTTAAATCAGTGGTCAGAATTATGCACAGCCTTTCAGAGGATGTTTTATTAACCCATGTTCAATTGTACTAGTATTTCTCTTTATTGAGAAAAAACTAAATTATTATCAGCCATAATATATTGGCACTTCACATCATTCAGCAATGAACTGCAAAACTCCATCTTCTTTGGCCATTTCCACTTCTTAGATTTGCACTGGTCTCTGTAATTACATTGATGTATAACATAGTATCTTCTGCTATCAGCTTTAAAATTTATTTTGATTACGCTAGAATTTCAGAAAGCAAACATTCCTGAACATTATTTTAACATTGTCCCTGTTAAGAATACCCATAATTTGCTATTTATGACACAACATTTCTGAAAATTTTATCTACTACTTAAACACAAAAAAAATCCCATTATCGACCCAATGTTGAAGTTTATGTCAAAGCTGTTCTCCTTTAATTGGATACTTTTTTCCCAATGTCTTTACTAATTTCCTCTTATCTATTTCCACTGATTTGCCTTTTGGTGCTGTCCTCAGGGCTTTTGACCAGATAGGAGAGAGATACATTTGTTTTGTTTACAAAAATCATAATGCTTGTTTACAAAAAAACAAACCAAGCACCACCTCCCTCCCCACMAAACAAAATTAGAAGTTAGTTTGAAATTATCTGCTTTTCCATTTAATCTCAGCTATTTTTTCCCTCTTGATCTGTTCAGAAGCAACACTCACTCTTGGCCGTGCATCAACTTTTTGTTCTCACTCTTGCCAGTGCAGATTTTCACCTAGCAACAAGTGGTGCTATTTGCAGCCATCATATGAATCATACTTTTGCAATTTCAATATAAAACTCTCACCCATTGTAAAAAAAAAAATCCTATAATTAGAGTTATCTGAAACTTTAAGGTTATACAAAGTTTAACTACCGTTTTAGACAGAACAGATAAAGTGTTGGAAGAACATATATCCTTATTCAGTGACAGAAAGTCTAAATGACTGCTTTTAGCCTGGTATGACCTGCAGTAACTATAAAATTATTGCTTAGTCAAGCAGGGAGATAGCTGCTAGGAATTGAGCCACTGAGACATTTTTGGATAACAGAAGATATAATCTGTTGTGAGTGTGGTTCACTAAAATGTCAGGTTTAAGAATAATTCCACCAAAATGTCAGGCTTAAGAATAATTCTAAGTGGTGGGAATTTGTTACAAAACAAACTCTGACCATCTTWAAAGTCTATTTGTCTTGTCATGTTCATCACCTTTCTCTGCACCCTGCTAAACATAAAGAATGGCAAGACTGCTAATGTACTCAGCAAAGCCTTAAAGAAAAACAAACCAAAGCAACAACAAGCCCCAAACCAAACACAACCATAAACAGGTTTACTCCTATCCTTACTTTCAACAAATACCAGTATTTGAACAAACAGTCCTTAGAAAAACCTCATTCATAGCAAGCTTAAACTGGATCTTTTTTCCTAAGCTCAGTTTTTGAAAACTAAGTCCATTTAAAAAATAAAGCACCTTGAAGACACAAGTTACTAATGCTGACAAAAGAGGTACAAGACTGGTGATGATGCTAGAGTAGGACCAACAGTGGCATATCTAGTCTAGACTTTTCCTCAGCAGTACCTTACAGCAGGTAACSCTTGGGAAGATGCAAGACATTATCACATCCTTCCCCCAAAATATTTAAATCAGCCTGTCCTTTCTCTGACCTTCCTCCATGGTSTTCTTTTGCCCAGTGAGATGATTGCTCTGTYCTATCCAAAAATCTGTGGGATTTACTTTTTAATGCCCTCTCATGACTTCRATGTTTGTTTCTTTTTCATTYACCCCCTTGTCCAACTTTTTTAAAMCCCTACAATATATCAACTTGTCTGAAATTTTSTGCAAGGAGTTTTTCAAGGCTCCCTTTGTGTTTCARGAAAATACGTTGTATAGTTCAGAAAATATCACTCTTTTATTGACTTTAAAGTAGACAGTTTTAAAGTTTATTAAATGTAATTCCATTTTTGTGAGGGAGTCAGAAAGCAGCTCTGTGTTACTTAGCTGCCTGTCACAGTCATATATGCAAGGAGGAATACATGTGATCTCTCTTTTAMGCAAAATAATTTTTTTAAAAAGAGAAGTTTTGGTGTATTTATTTGTCTTTATTCACTCTTATGCAATGATGAATTTTCTTCTCTCTTTCATTAAATAGAAATGTTCAGAGGCAGTTTTAAACAACAAAGGCCAGTAGCCCATTCACTGAGAGCTAAATTTTTCTAGTTGTAGAAAATTTACTCTGGAACAAAAGAAAGGCCACAGTGAACTGACATTTCTCTCAGTAGAAGTGACAGCTTTGAAAAAAATATCAGTGTTCTTACCTGGGAGCATCCTTGTATCTAGTTCAGGACTTTGTGCAGCACATCAGTGAAGGCATGAGGGAGGAAAAGGAAGCAAYAAGGGTCATAGATGGTTCTCCAGTGCCAAGAGCTGTACTTTGTCTCCTGTCTGGCTATGTATTATCCCAGGAATTCAGTCTCTCAGCCTAGGTACAAATAATTGCTGAAGTTGCCAACAAATGAAATAACTGTATTTGTGATGGAACAAGGTTTGCTGTCCCCTAAATGTATGACAAAGACAATTGTCATCTCACTTGYAGAACACCTAGCCTTAAAGTAGGGCATGGGCAAGAGAACATTCTTAGCCTTCTCTAGTCAAAAATAACTGGTGCTTTAACCTCARTTGATGTAATGGAACTGACATTTGCTCAAGTGTAACACTAAAATGTGCCCTAAAATAATAAACTAATTTTACCTGCTCCTCTGAAAGAATGCTAATTGTCCTTTATCTAATGAGGTTTCGATTTTGCTTATGCAACATTGCTTCTTCAGTTGCAAAAAATTCCTGATTCTTTCCTCAGATGTAGCCGAGTAACTACAATGTATTTCTATTACATTTACAATGAAAATTTTACATGACTTCTTGCTTATAAACAAAAAACTTAATTACCCCAATGAATTCTCTGAGGTGAAACTGACAACTGTCATTTAGTATATTAGTGTTTTGCTTGGTGCACAAAGAAATAATAAACATGCTACATGGGAGTAGATTAGAACGTAAAGACTGACCTGCTTCATTGTGGGTCTTAAAATAAGCCTCCTCAACAGATCAAAATGACTGCAGCAATTTTGCCTCTTGTTTTGCATAAAAATGCACTTTAATTCTGTTCAACCTAATTTTTTTTTCTCCTTTCAATAGATTTTACTACCTGTTCGATATAAGAAAATCATCATTTCTGAACGAAGTCACAAGGGTTTTATGTCTCGTAGAACATTAATGCAAATAATCAACAGGTTTTGTCTTCACAAATAAACACCTCCTTTTGAAGTTCCCTTGAATTAAGCTAATCTAAATGTATGCTTTTGGAAAGTGTTGACAGTGTAAGATAGAACAGATATAATATGCCAAAACATTAATACTGTGTCACTGTAAAATTTTATTATTATTATAATTTCCTGGTTCCTTAGRTAACTAAAATCTTTTCAAGATGCATAAGACAAGACAGGATATGATCCTGTGCAGATACCTGGAAGGCACACATCATCTTCTAAGATTATTAAGTGTTTTCTAAAGCAAATCCTAAAGTGAAGAAYGCTCCTCTAAATGTACACTGGTGGCATTAAGAGTAGAATTTGATTTAATTGTTATGTTTAGGTGGCATCTGGGTGTGTTGCCTCCACACATCTTGTGTGTTCATGCTTAGTACCTAGCATGTTGTCACTTGAACAGTCATCTATATTATTTATAGTTGTCACAGAGATGAATAATTTGTATATTCACCAACTTTCCTAATTTCACACTCCAGAGATCCCTCTCTCAAAACAATGATGCAACTATTCTATTGYATTAAAAAGAAGCTTAACTTTCTTCTTTTTAATACTGCCTCATTTTGTTTAATATTTTTTTCCAGTTAATTCACTGAGAAATAGTGTAAAATCCTGGAATTRTTTTGRTTGGAAAAGACCTTTAAGATCATCAAKTCCAAATSTAAACCAGCACTYCYAWGTCCATTACTAAACCATGTTGCTGAGAGTCACARCTACATGTCTTTTAAACCTCCAGGGTTGTGACTCATCTAAAATCCCAGGGCAGTGTTCCTTGTAAATCTTAACAGTTATTTTCTAATGTTGCTTATCATTGCAAATTAAAGCATAGGATGCTTGGGTGTTTGTTTTCAAATAGGCTCAAATTGCAGTACAACATGTAGAGTGATTTCAGATTATTGGAGGACTTCAAATTTTATGGGCACTTCAGTATGGAATTCAAAACAGTCCAATAATTTTAAATCACTCTTTGTTGCACAAAGCAATTTAAATTTATTGGAAGTGAAATTTGGCAGTGATCTGRGTTCTGGGCATCTCAGTACACATTGGTTTAAAATTAAAAGGGCATTTTAAATTTTTATAAGCACTTCATCTAAAGATCGGGGCTCTGGTCTGGGATGGTACAATTTAAAGCTGGTTAAGGTTTTCCTACTTGCACTCAAAAAAAAAGAAAAAAAAAAAAAA
>CADDXX010000652.1:90539-177369 GCA_902810485.1 Alauda arvensis
CTAATCTAGAATAATCTTGTAAACTTCACAGAACAGGAGCRGGTTTGTAGCTCTGCTGGAAGAGGTTTAGCACAGTAAAGCTGTGCGACCGTCTATCCCTTGTGATCCATGTGAGCACAAACTAAAATGAATGTTTTCAGGCCCTGCAGGGGCCGAGGTGTCCCGGCGGTGTCGGCAGCGCTGGGGCGGTGCCGGCGCTGCCCGGGCCGGGCCCAGGCGGTGCCGGGGCTGCAGCGGCCCCAGCGCAGGGCACGGCCGAGCCCCTCAGCCACGGGCGGGCGGGCGAGAGCCCCGGGGAAAGCCTGGGCAAGGCAGGGCAAAACGCTGCCCGGCAGCCAGGGCTGAGCCAGGGGAACCGAGCCAGAAACAGCCCTGYCAGCCCCRAGGGGACAGCGGGAGCAGGGACGGGGRCAGGAGAGGCCCGGCAGGGATGGATGGCCCTGCGGCCTGCGAGAGACCCYGGCGGGGCACGGCTTTCCSTGCGGCTCCTGGGAATGTYCCAGGCCGGAGCAATCAAAAGCAYGAGGAGAAGGAAGGAGCCGTAAGGAGCTGTTATGCACTGACTACAGTCCTCCATTATTCATCCCTTTGGCGCGGCTCAGGAATGAAGGAGTGGAGTTGAAGAAGGAAGAGGGCAGCAGCAAGGGCAGAGTGCGTGCGGAGAGAGAAGGGAATTTTTTTTTCATATTTGCTTTTGCCTCTCACCACACAACTTTCTCTTAATTGTCAGTAAATGAATTTTCGAGAAGCCGAATCTGTTTTGCCTGTGATGGTAATTGGTAAGGCATCTCCCTGTCTTTATCTCAACCYACATGCTTTTTAAGTCCTGTTCTTTCTTGTTTTCCACCCCATCCCTTGGAGGCTGGATGTGGGGTGGGTAGCTGAACAGATGGATGAAAGTCTGGCTGTTGGCCAAAGCTAAATCACAAAAGCTCACTGGTCTACAGCTACTTCAAAGACTTTTCAGTAAAACAAATTTGAACTCCAAGGGTAATCCCAAATTCCCCAGTACAGAGAGGKCTAATTAGTTCAATTGCTTTAGCTAAACTAGAGGACTGCTTCTAAACAGCTAAAAGGATTTATACTATGGAGAAACCCACTCTCCATTTTGAAGGCAAGTGTAGATTTTTTCTTCCAAGGCTCGGCAATGCACATAACAGGTTTTAGACCACTTACTAGGACAGCACAGTGAGAATAAAAAACTCTCTCTGAATTTGTTCTTTAGTTCTATTACCCTAGATGAAATGTCATGGGCAAAATACTTAAAAACTTTTCAGGGAAAAATCTATGAAGTCAACCTCTTGGCACAAATAAATTATTGCTTCATTATGTGTTTTTTACAGGATGCCACATCAACAGAGTGAGGTCCATGGATTTGRTACAGATTTTTAAATTATTTTTTTCCTTTTCTAATAGAAGTCACCCTCAATACATATTGTCAGTGTATATTGTCAAGAATCATGAATAAACTGCCTGGAAGGATGCCATGCATATGCTTGATTAGAAGGAAATATGATGCTACTAGACATTATTGGGTTCCACAAGACTAACTTCTGGTAACTGAACATTCACAGTCTGGCAGGCACCTTCACAAATGAATCCAGAATGGTTGTTCACGGTAATTTGCTTCCAGTGCTATTCTTGGTAATTTAATTGTAAATGAAACAGTTTTACTGTAAACAGATGCAAGATTCTCCTGCCCTGCTGCTCTGGGAGGCTGAAAAGGTAAAATTAATACTCTTTAACATCGCCTTTATAATAATTCTTTATTTACCTACAGATAAACTTCATATCTTCATATAATGGTAGCTTTGGTTGCTTAGAACCACATAGCAGTTCAGGTTGAAAGGGGCCTCYGAAGATTGTCTCATGCAACCCTGTGCCCAACCAGTCTCAGCTACAGCAGGTAGACTGGGACTGTGTCCAGCTGAGTTTTGAGTTAATTCAGAACATGCTGACATTCTATACAAAAATTGGCAAGGAACCCTCAGCTGACTTAGGGGTGTGTAAACAAACCATTATCRTGATGTTAGATTCATCATTCCCATGAATCCCACCTTCATCTTTGCCACTACATTGCCATCCATGTCTGATCTGTGCTGATCATTGGTGTCCCCAGTATGGATGAAAATTGCCCAGTTCTCCACCACCATGTTAMGTGAGTGTACAGATGGGTCTCAGTACCTCGGGGCTGGGATGTTGAGTTAGAAATCCAGGATTATCCACAGGATGCTAGTGCAGKGTCTTCCATTTCCATCTAGGACCTCTCATGCATGTGAAAACCTAGGTTTTGCTTGGGTCACGGGCTCAACACCAATAGAAAGCCACTTCAGCCTGAGAGGTCACCCAACGTCTGGAAACTGATCCTTTTCATTGCATATGTAGTCATCAACTTTGGAGATTTTTCAGAGCAGAATGCTCTGATTTTAGAGCTCCCATAACTTCTCWATCTGTTATTAATGGTAAGAATTGCTAGTTTGAGCTGTGTGTCCCAATTGGGTGAGTAGACATCAGTATGCCTTTTAATCAGGCCGTTATTCTGCTCAGTAATCCCATTGTCTTGGGGCTTCTATGGAAAATGGAACACCCACTTAATGCCCACCTTTCAAGCCCAGTCTTGAAACACTGCAGCAGCAAAGGATCTGGAAGTGCTGGTYGACAGCTGGCTGAACATGAGCCAGCATGTGCCCRGGTGGACAAAAAGGCCRGTGATATCTTGGCTTTTATCAGAAGCAGTGTGGCCAGCRGGACCAGGGCAGTGATTGTCCCCCTGTACTCGGTATTGGTGAGGTCACCAATTGAATATAATATTCTGTTCTGGCCCCTCATGACAAGAGGGACATTGAGGTGCTGGAACATGTACAGAGAAGGGCAATGGAGCTGGTGAAGGGTTTGCAGCATAAGTCTTGAGAGGAAGGAACTGGAGTTGTTTAGCCTGGAGAAAAAAGTCTCAGGAGGGACCTTATTACTCTYTCCAGCTACCTAAAAAGAGGTTGTAGCCAGGTAGGAGTCAGTCTCTTCTTCCAGCTAACAGGTGACAGGATAAAAGGAARTTGCTTCAAGTTATATCAGGTAAAGTTTAGATTAGATATTAGGAATAATTTATTCACCAAAAGGATTTTCAAGCACTGAAACAGGCTGCCTGTTTCAGTGGTAAGGGATTGACTCACTGTCCTGGGAGGTAGATGTGGCCCCTAGGGRCATAGTTTAGTGGTGGACCTSGCTGGGTTGATAATTGGACTTGATGATCTTAGAGGTCTTTTCCAGTCTTAATTATTATATGATTCTAAATGCCACTTAAAAACTGTCTGTCATGGGACACTAACCACTTCTCTAGGAAGCTTGTTCCAGTGTTTGACTACCTTTTCTGTAAAGAAATACTTCCTAATGTCAAGTCTGAAATTCTCCTGTTGCATCTTTGAAAAACTGTCACATAAGATTCCTGTCACAAGATATTAGGGAGAAGATGTCAGCACCTCCCCTGCCCCTGTTCCTCCTCAGGAAGCTGTGGAGAGCAATGAGGTGACCCTTCAGTCTCCTTTTCTCAAAACTTGACCAGCTCAAAGTCGTCAGCCACTCCTCACAGGATATTCCTTCCATCCTTTTCACCAGTTTTGTTGCCCTCCTCTGGATCTTAACATTTTTTGTAGTTGTGCCCTCTATGATTGAAGACGTGTCAATCATATAATTCAGGAAGTCACCATTTAAAAGCATGGGAATTTATATTAGGCTGAAGCTGACCAATTCCTTTTTCCTCTACTGAAAAAAAACAGTGGTGGATATTTTTTTTAATTGCTGAAAAACTGCAAGTATTTTTCCTTAATACATATTAATTCTTTAAGTTTAGCCATGCCTTCCTGCTCCCATTTTTCCTTCTTAGAAACATTTCTTTCATTCAGCAACAAAAACAACAAAAAATATTTACAGGACATCCCATCCAGACTTATGAATGATAACAAGTGAAAAGTGGGTGAGCAGGAATAATCCAATTTGGTCATAAATTCTAAGTGCTAGAGTCACAATGAAAAAGAGAAGAGATATTAGCTATTAGACAAGTCACAAGAGCACAACAAAGTTGCCTGCTTCTTCACAAGAATGTTTTCTCCCTGTCTTGCCTCTCTGGATGGCTGAACTCATTTATTCTTCACTTCACCATTTGTCAAACCTTTCTTTCTAGAATCTACCAGCTTTATCTTCAGTCAAACATGAGGAATATCAGATACASATATTTTCTGATCACATGAACATGGGAATTTAGTCTACTTGGACTGCATTTATGCATTTTTATCAAATTAATYACAGCACATAGTGGAGTGACTATATTGTTTGATACAGTGGCTAGATTGCAGTCTGTCATACTCTGCTTCAATCGTGCATCTCATAATCCAGTGCAGATGTATTGATGTGCAGCTCCTTTAGTCAGCAAGCCAGCACTTCCAAGGTCAGTTATTACCRAAGTAGGAGACCATGATTAGGGTGTCATATCACTAGCACATAACTACCRCAGAATGCTACAACATTTCTCCTTTCCCTGGATGACAGCTGTAGACTATGTAATGAAGTAGACTGAATCTGGTGAGCAAGTCKCAGGAAACTTATCTAATGTGGGCTGGTGACATATATTCATTCAAGTTCCCTTCACTAGGAGCAATGTCATTATGGCCTGAGTTCAGAAAGGTAAGGAACAGAGAAGGAACAGTAGGAGGACCTGGTTGCCACCGGTGATTACCTGATTTGTGTCAGAAGCAGGTGAGTCACCACAGCACACCTGTTGGCTCCCATTCTTTGTAGTGGCTGAGGCTCTGAAAGGAGGGAATGGCTGGCASTGGGTTACTGAACACATATGGGCAAATCAAAAGCAGAAAGGTGGAAAAAAAGCAGCTGACATGGAGGTCTGTGTCAAACTCCCCTTCTGTTTGGTGGTGAAGTACCTGACTACACTGAATCACTATGTAATGAAAGGGATGACTTTGCATCCTGACCCTTTTGCATCTCTTCTCTGTGTAGATCCAACATAGATTGAACATTAACTCTTTTCAGATTTTCCTATTCATGCTTCATCTACGTAGCAAGCTGTAGAGTGAACCTTGCCACAGAACTCTGCTACAAAATCGCACTTTCACAAATTCATGTTAAAACCTGTTTTTTACTGACACCTTTAATGATGATTCCTTAAATGGCTCAAACCACTCAGTTGAAATAAGGATAAGGAATGGGGGTTGCAGTCAGTTCACAATGTTGTGTTTCTGCTGCTCCTTCCTCCCCACATTCTTCTCCTGCTCCAGCATGGCATCCCACCCTTGCAAGACAGTTCTCCATKAACTTCTCCAGTGTGGGTCCTTCCCACAATTTTCAGTTTTTCAAGAAGTGCTCCAGCATGAATCTTTTTACAGAGCACTGTCCTTCAGGAATGGGCTGTCCCAGCATGGGTCCTACCAGAAAACCTACTCCACTGAGACCTGTCTRTGAGCTATTGCTTTCTTTAGGGTACATACACCCACTCTGGCATGGGATCCTCCACCAGGCKGTAGGTATATCTCTGCATCATCRCAGTCCTCCATGGGCTGGAGYGGCACAGCTGCYTCACCATGGTCCTCACCATGGGTKGCAGGAGAATCTCAGCTCTGGAGGCTGCAGAACCTCCTGTCGCTCTTTCTGCATTGACTTCRGTGTCTGCAGGGCTCTTTCTCTCACATATTTTCACTCTCCCAGCTGCTGTTGAAATACATGTTTACCCATTCTAGAATATGGTATCAGAAAGATGCTAACAATATCCCCACTTGGCTCAGGTTTGGCCAGAGTCAGGGCTGTTGTGAATCCTGCTGGGAATGGCTATTTTGCAGAATCACAGAATATTCCAAGTTGGAATGGATACACAAGGATCATGAAGTTCAGCTCTGAAGTGAATGTCACAAATGGAGAATCTGTCTGACATGAGTGCAGCTTCTGGTGTCTTTGCACAGAAGCCACCTCTGCATTCCCTTGCCCCTAAAATTTTGCCAGATGAACCGAATACAGTAAGGAGCAACAACAAAGATCTTTAGTGAAATATGGACAGAACAATTGGAAATATAATTAGAACTACAGACAGGAAGTAAAAAATCTATCAGAACAAATGACAAGTAAAAATTATGCTGAACTTTTTTAAAACAAATTTAAAGTGACAAGTCAAACATATGCTATGTCAGAAATATGCATACTGTTGCTCGAGGGTTTTTTTCTTTTTTTTTTTTTTTTGCCTCCAGTACTATGCTCCTTCACAGTAATTTTGTTGTCACAACTGAATGTGAATTTCTTTTTAAAAAGAATACACAGCCACAAAACCACTTTCTATAATCATGTACCTTTTMTCTGCATTTCTCTCATATTCTCCCATCATTTACACATATTATGTCAGGGCCTTTTTCTGCTAATGTTTTCATACTGAAAATTTTTCTTGGACATATTCATATCAACTATTTTGACCTTCTGTTTTTTGGTCGATTTCATACCCTATGATGAAATAATTTACCATTAGTTCTCTATGTATCTTACTAATTCACCACTCTGTCAGCACCTGCACTGATGGGATGTCAGCAATGTCCAGTCTGTAAAAGTCTTTGGTGTTGTACTGATCATTAGAGCCATTGTAGATTAACTCGAGCAACTGTTACATGCACTTGGTAATGTAATGGTACTGAAGGTGGATATGGAGCTGAAGGTGAAAATACCTCATTTACTTGTACTGGAAGCTTAATTTTGTTCCTGTACAAATGTAAATCAACTGCCCACTTATTTTCAAGACTCTCTGCTTRCTTTCCATTGATCTGCTTTGCAGCAAAACTACAGAATAGCAWCTTYCACAATTTTAGCTGGTTTGATTTCCATGCTACACTGGGAATCTTCCGGAACAAATGGCTAGGATGCTGCTTAAGTATGACCTCCAAAGTTTAAAATTTGCCTTCTCATGCAAGAGTTATTATTATATCAGTGGTTATTAAATGACTCCACAAATCCTTGAAGATATATTTGCAACAAAATTTATATGTCACTTCTCCTGTGTGACTACTTTATGAATTTTCCACTTTGATTGTACATGCTCATAAAGCCCTGACTACATAGATTTTAGGTTATTTAATAGACATAAGGTTTCTGARGAACAGGAGAAGATCTGCTCTGTAATATATTCTCCCTCTGCCTCAGACAATCTAATTTTGGTTTTGCTTTTTAAACCTTGCTCACCTCCCAGTGATTATTCTGCACATTGATTAACTTATATGGGAAAAAAAAATAAAAACCAAAAAACAACCAAACACAAAAAAACTTGCTTCATTCACTTTGAGTTCTTTAGATTTTGCTTTTAATAGGTGAACTTTAAAAACTTAGGTGAATGTCCTGTTTGCTTGTTTAAATTCCTTTGGGACCATAATTATGTTGTGAAATATTTCCCATCYAGCTTGTATGCCAGCTCTCAGCCTGAAAAATTAAGAACAGTAGAGATACTGCTTAAATAAACTCTATTTTCCAAAATATGGTTCATAATGAAAATATTGACAGGCACTTAAATATAGTTACTTACAGCCAATAAAATGCTAAAATATATTCATTTAAAAACATTCAATGAAACATGACCTACTGTCAGCTAATTCATGGTTACTGGAAAATTTAATTATGTCMAATAATGATTGTGTTAAATTCCAAGTTTAATTGCATACAGCGCATAACACATCCTCCACATACCCTTCCCCCAAACTGGGTAGATTATTACAAGGCACTGGATGACTCAGTTACTTGGAATAAAAATGTCATGGWAGTTAAGACTGAAAAGAATACATAAACATTAGACATTGAATCCCATGAGATGGATACAAATCAAACACTGAACAGCCCCCCACACACTCCCTCCCACTCACCCTAGCAATTTTAGATKCCTTAATACCTTGGAAAACCTGGAAACAAAAGAGATTTAAGAACAGCTGCACACTGCTTTGTAACACCTATTAGATTTAGATTCCCAAATCTCATTTTTTCAAATATGATTTAAGAGGCCAAATTACTATAGTTTCTATGCATGTCTTTCTTATTTACTGTCACAAAGCCACCTGAAAGGGAGAAAGGTAACAGAAAAATAATTTAAAAATAACACATTTCTTCCACTTGCAAGAAAGTCTCCACAAATCTGCCCCCTTCATATATAAAGCAGTCTATTCAGGCACCCCGTGCACATTCAGAGACAGAAATGTGTGCTTGCAGCCACTACCACCTTCCTAATTAGGCCTGTGGTATTCCACAACTTGTAATGAATCCCCTTTCCATGATTTGGCCATTTTTAACTTGATCATTCAGGTTTAATCCMATTTAATTCCTTCCTTGCAAAGGGTGAGGGTGAAAAGAAAGAGGGTTAAGAGCACCTTTTTTCACAACTTCAAWTGTAAAGCTATCTTTTAATACAAAACCTTAGCTCTAGTAATAAATGTAGTCACCTGTAGTAGTATTTATGGGCACATAAGACATTCCTCCCCTCTGTCTGTCACTGAGATCCCCCTAAGCTAGGGACTGAGATGACAAATGGCCCAAAAGCTACTCCTGATAAGCCTTATTTTATTAATATTTTCTGGCATGAATCCCTTCTCAGAAAGATGATAAAATTGGAGCAAAGATAGCTAATACCTGAAAGGTATCTTTTATCAGGTGAAACCACTTGATCAAACATTATTTTATGACCTARTCAGAATAAAAATGAAACTTTTGCTTTATAATTTTCTTCAGAATTCCAGAAGTTATTCCCCCATGTGGTGAACAGGTGCTGAGAAATACCTAAACAAGACTGGATGTTTGTATTTAGATTTAAATATCTCTAGTATTTCTTATTAGTTTATCCACCAAATCCRTTTTGAGTTACACTTTAGCYAGTRCAATTGTATCATTTGAGAATACAACAAAATTATTTTTGAAACTCTGGTTTTACTTATARCCTGAAATTAGGTTTTCATCATAAAAATACACCACATAAATCTCACAATACCATGTTGGGGATTTTAGTGCTTAGAACAGACATAAGGAGGACAAGGATTACATGGTMTTGCCTAATGAATAAGGTCAGGAACTAGGAGTGGGAAGAAACTCCAGTGTCAAAAGTTAACACCCAGGATCAGGATGGCAAGCCAGAGTCAGAAGAAGAGATTACAAGTCTGAAGCATTTATCAGACAGAAAATGACTGTTCTGAAGAAGATTTTTGCTCAAATACAATTATAATCACATTTGCAAACTCTGTGACTGAGATTCCCTATATGAGGCTGAGGATATAATGCTGCTGACACCTCCTCTGTTACCAATGTGACTGCATGAAGAAGAACAAGAACAGCTCTGCCAACTTTGAGTCACAGTTCAATCTTCTCTCACATTGTTAAAATTATGTTTTTGTTATTAAAAATTCTATATCTAAGATGCMAAATTCACACAGAAATGACACCTGTGTTCTCATAGGTTTTCCTATTCTGCTCAGTGAGTAGCTGTACTACAGATGTCAAGTACATAGGCTTCCTCCTCCTGTCAAATGATGATAGTGTCTTGGAAGACATAAAAAAAATTATTATGAAACATGTAGTTTTCCCCATTAAGTTGTAGTTGAATTCAACACAGAGCAGTGCCATGTTAGGTTTAAAAATGTGAAAAAAAGTTATTTTGACAAAACTTCATGACAGATGAGAATTCTAACAAAGCTCCATCTAAATTGAGGACAAGCAGTAATAATAACTAACAAAAATGCTATTGATAATAATAGTTATTGCTAATATCAGTAAAATTATTGCATCTGAGACTATTTCTGTCTTTATTTAAAAGAGAAAATAATTCCTATTGGTGTAAGAAGGMTTATATATAGATGCAAGATGCAGTTATTTCTTATTCCCTAGTAGTAAAAAGCTTCATTTACTGTTTGGAATATTCAGTAATTATTCCATTATTCCATTCCAATTACTACATTATGTAGTTGTATTTTCATGTCACAGTGTTCTTTACAAATACAATTCAACCCTATGTGACTTTATAGTCTGCATGATTGGTCATATATATTGCATCATAGCACTAACAAATACATTCGATTAGCAAAAGTAGAACATAAAACATTTCTGTTTCAGCTAATGTATTCTTTCTTGAAGTTCAGTTTCTGTATGAAATAAGACTTAGGTGGCTGTGCCCTGTCTTCATCTGTCACGGATGACAGGTACGTTTGAACACATTGCTCAATCTCAACAGGATTTGACAGAAAAATGTGAAGACGGAGAAATGTGAAGCCTATATCCTGCTTATGAAAACTGACAGCTGAGTGAAATGTAGAGGCCTAAATTAATTTTGCAGGCTGGAGAATGCAAGTAGAATTTAGTGCCTAAACCTGGTCAYTTTGGAAAGCCATAGTGTGAATTAGCTGTCAGGTGCCCAGTCAGAAGAGGGGTGCAACCAGACAAGCTACAGCAGATGACTACTTTTACTCAGCCAAATATGAAAAATACATAAGAAGAGACATTGAAATATTAGGTAAAGGATGGCTTGGCAAAAATTCCTYATGGGGAAAAAAATCAGTTGTTTTAGCTTAACTATTTCTGGAAATATTTTTCTCTCTYTTCTTCCCCTTACTAGCCTTTTCTTCTCTCATTCAGCAGACAAAATTCTGAGAACAGAATGAGCTCTTTTTGTGCTAATTTCTGTACATCATCTTTGTATCTTTTTATGCAGTACCTATGGCAGATAATGAGAGGAAAAAAATAAAAAAGTTTAGTTCTTGACCCTGTCCTCGAATGCATTTCTAACTTTTCATGGTGCAGACCTATTTACTAAAAAGACATTACTTCTGTAATCATGTAACACAGTAGAACTGGTGTGAATAAGACAAGAGGCATAACCTTTGACAGCAATGATGCTATAGGAAAGGAATTAGTATGATTTTATTATAGAGTACTCTTCCAGTGGAATATTTGACTTGAGTTTCTTAATGAAGCTTTAATAGGTTTCTGTTTTTAGACTAATAGCTGTGCACTTATAGACACTCAAAAAATGATTTATACMTTTTATACTGACACAAAGTCTAGAGAGGATATGAATTTATGCCTACCATGCCTATGATAGAAAGACGGACTCCTAGGAGCAGAGATCTTAATACAAGGATAAATGAAATATGTGGTTCAGCAAGAAGCCATCAATGGAGGTGGTTGAGCTTGGCACTTTGCATGATATGGCCCAACAGAGTGGTTAAAGTTTTTAAGTAATTTTTTCACCTGTAGGAATCTCAGACATGCAGCAGAAACAGCCCTGGTACTGTGAATACCTTCCATGGGCAGCAAAACTTAATGGAGAAATTCAAAGGCAACCAGGCTTAGTTGTGAAGAACACCTCTGTGGATGCTGTGGTCCATTGTAAGAACCAGAGTCCTGCAGAACTTTTGTTGCCAGAATGTTACAGAGTCTCTCTTTGCTCGATCTGCCCATTTTCACAAAGTATGTATTGAGACTTGTAGGTTTTATTTAAATTTGCTTGAAAGTGGTTAGTTGTTAGTYCAAGTGGTCGATCTGAAATTAAAAAAGGGGGATGAGACATGAGAGACCTTTAAGAAACTGYATTAAAGAACTTAATATTGCCATTTTAAAGTAATAAGATATATGTCTTTACTAAACTGAGATACAACATATCTTACTATGTCCTTTAAGTAACATGAAGAGATGATCTCCCAAGGAACATCTAGAGTCCTTTACTGAATAACCCCTTCAATTCAATTTTATGGCAACAGTTATGAAAGGTCTTTTGAATATTATCCAACAAATGTTCAGCTGAGACTCAAAATAAGTAGGAGGAAAGTAATCACAATTATCTCCCTTGACCTAAAAATCAGTTATGGTGACACATCCCCCATCCTTTCTCTGAGTCAGAGAATTTCTTCTTTTTTAGTGGATCTGTCTCTGTAGTGGAAGAACTCTTAGAAAGTACAAACTTAGCATCATCTGCTGCTAGAGGTCTCAGTCCAGTAACACACTGGTTAACTTTAAGTACAGCCTTAAAGGATTTGCTGAGTAAGAGTAGACCTACATGAACACTTCTATTTAGGRCATGATCATATGCTTCATGATCTGTGACTTCAGCTTTTAATGCAATGCTGTAAGGATATGAAAAGAAATTGTCTGCCCAGATAGTTGAAAGATTAGCCCATCTGGATACTGACATTGTTAACCCTGAAAAGATATTTTACATAAGGACCGAGCTAATAATATTCTATATGTGTATTTGCTATATATATGTCTGCATACATATATATATATGTCTATATCTATATATATATATATATCTAAACATACAATATCATTATACAGTCAGAAATGGAAGAGTTACCAGAGGCTTCGAAATATAAGAATAGTAAAGGTAGCTTGTTTCAAGTTCTACAGATACACCAAAATAGATATGTGGGATATCATTATGAAACAAAGTGATCAAGCTACCAACTGAAAATGTCACCCGCAACAAAAATAAATCTGCTTTGCAATTGACTATATTTAGATGAATTATGTAAAATCATAAGCAAAATGCTAAGTAGTCCTTTATAGTATCTTGAGCTGAGATTATTTATAACTCATTAAGAGATGTATGGTAAATGGGTATGTGTGGTTTTTGGGGTTTTTTGTTGTTTTTTTTTTCCTTTCCTTAATCATCCTGGTGAAGCTAAATACTGTGAAGGTCTTACAGGACCCTCAAGGCCAGAAAAGTCAAGCACATACATTCATCATAGCATATCTGTATATAGTCTCACACTTTCAGTCTAAAACATTTCACTGCCAAAGGGTTSCAAGTGTAAGTGGAGTTTCACAATCTATCTCTTCTGTGCTTACTCAGCTGCCCTCAATATAAAGTAGTTGGTCAGGAGAAATCAATGGGTTCCAGAAATATCAGAATAGACATAAATAATGTTATAAATAACAGTTACAGCTATACCTGAAATAGTGGTAAAAGGTATCTGTTGATGAGATTTACTGAGATTGTCAAAGTTTTTTCAAATGTACTTAGCATTCATTCTTGCAGTGGATTTAATCAGTCTTACGATGTACCAATTGCAGCAAGAATGCAAGAATAAATTCATTCTCTAATTATCAGCAAGCACCCTTCCTGAGCTCATTACCAAAAAAAAACCCACAAAACAAAACAAAAAAAGCACAACCATAGAACAGCCTGAAATCTCCCTATCTTTAAACTAATCAAGTCACTCACTCTTTTTTAAAGCTTGTTGCCCTTAAAATCCACTAAAGCCAAACATCCTGGCATCTGCAAGTCCAGTCATTAAGTTGGCACTGGATATAAAACACTTTCTGATCAATATTGGTCTTTAGTGAACAATATACAGCAGCATAAATTGAAGGGTGGTGTGTAGCCTTGCCAGTTCTTATTGCTGTTCAGCGAAACTCAGAGGCCAACATATTACTAACAAAAGACTTTCTTCATCTACAAAATAAATAATAYTGCAAGCCAATCAGTTGTGTTCTTTGTGGATAGAATATAAGCTGTGCAACATTTAACAATATTTAGGCAGCATTTAATATKACTTGTTTAATTTTCTATTTCACCTCTATTCATCCAACATTTACAACTTACTATGGAGGCATGGTATACATGGCATATAAATGCATCTATCTTATATATAATTAACCATTGCAACAGAAAATTAAAAGAGCAGCATGTTTAAAGTAGAGATAGAACTTCTAACATTTGCAACCATGCCTCATAAAACTAATTCTTGGGTAAAAACTGGTGGTAATAATTTTGGATAGAAAAAGCCTGTGCCCATATTCAMACTGCAAAACCAGGATTACAGACATGCTTCTTGCCTGTTTACTGTCTGCCAGTTTTAATATGACCCAGTTTAGGGTGACAACCCCAGGAACATTTCCGTAAATTTTGTTAAGTTGAAAAAATCACACTCTAGTCATTTGAAAAGATGGAATGTTTATGCTGAAGAAATGTAGAAAGAGGTAGGGATGACAATTTTCTTCTAGTTGCCATCAATTCTTTTTGGCTTTTTAGATGCCTGCTRTCAGCAAAATATTCTGGCTTCCAGTGGAGTGCTCAGACCTCATCTGCAGGTGCAATATGGGAATAGARATTCTGGGAGAGAGAAGAATTCAGGCAGAAAAGTAGTGACTCCAAAATCTTGCTGTTAATCTTTCAGCCTAGGAGGTCTTTGGAGTATTTTCATATTCTCCCCTTTGACAGAATCCAGGGAGACATAGTGATGTGGTTTATTCTTCTAGAACTTACAGGATACTACTTTCMCTTAGTTTTCAAGGTTAATTTAACTATTTTTGTCCAGTTCTTTTGAGTTGGAAAAGTTAATCTAATTTTTTTGAGTTCACCAAGTGAATTAGAGCTCACTTCTAATCCTTTTACAAGAAAACTCTTGTTCACATCAGCTTGCCAAATAAGGAAAAAAAGACATTCTAGTGTCATGACTGCTTCTTAGATCCTACTAGTCAACTACAAAATSTCCAGCTATTAAGCAAATATAGAACTCAGAACTTCACTGAGGAAGGAGTTGCAGACTTACTGAAAGTTATTAAAATATGCTGTGATGGGACAAGCAGTATTTTCCTCATTTCTTGCCTCCCAGGATGATTATTGCATTCTAACAGCTGAGATTCTTGATGGTGAATATTTTAATTCACAAGTTCTTTTCAGAAATATTAAACTGGATGTCTATGACAAAATATACATTTCTTCTGGCTCAACATTTTATAGAAGAAGTCGGGTAAGGAGAAGGGAGTAAACAAATCAACTTGTGAATTTTCATAAGTGCATAAGAACAAAGAAAACTGTTTTAGAGTATGYATATCTGAGATAAAAATAAAAAAGACAACTTGCTGAGAAAGTAGAACAACTTTTATCTGGACTTCAGAAAATCTTGTTTTAAGCTTTTGCAGTAAATGAGGCAGAGCAGGTATGTATGCTGCCCCACCCCTAAGGGGAAAGCAGCACCCAGGGCATGTAGATGCCTGCAGTCAAAAAGGAGAGGCAAAAGTCAGAGGGTCTGCAAAAACTTACAGAGTTTTATTAGAAAATTTTACAACTGGCATGGAAATTAGTTCAAGTCAGTCTCTTATACTGTAGTATAAACTAAATTACAGCAGATTTAGGATAAGGAATAGGGTGAAAGAGAGAKAGATTAAAAAGAGGCAGAGGGGAAGAAATGAAGAAAAGATCACCACTCCTGGCTCCAGTGTYGATTTAGATGGTGGGGTGTACAAGATCCTGGGGGCTCTGCCCAAGTTTCATGAGGGWATGTGTTTGCTTTCCCCGCCCTGGACTTAAGCTTCTCATTTTGTATGCAAATTAGTTATYATGCACAATTCATTCCTGTAAACTTTTCTGTTTACAGGAGGTTGAGTGCTTCAAGTGTTTTTGATAGTCTTGATCCCCTCTGCTGGATCATYCTTTGGACAAAAGTCTGTGGCCGCTCCTTGACGTCATTCCTGCATTCATGTAGTGCTTATGTCCAGGAGCCAGAACAAGGATGTTTGTCCCAGAAAAATGCTGTGTAGCCCCACTCTTAAATCACATGCTGTTCTTTCTTGCATTGTGATGTCAGCAACAAACCTTGGCTAGCTCCATGGCTATYCACCTATTGGTGTTTGAGATGTACAGATCAGCCCCTTTCAGCTTTCTATGCCTTGTCAATCTGCATGTCCCATACCCAAGTTATTTTCACGTGAAATGTATTTCCAATACTTCAAAGTTATGGAGTAAAACTGGATGTTTTCTGTTGCTTTTGTGGTTCTTTGTATACTGCACTGCAGTACAAAGGATAAGACGTTAGTAGGATGCCAGAGCTTTTAGTCTAAACTCCTGTCTCACTGAAAATGTGAGATGCAACAGTAAAAATCTTTGCATGTGTAACAGCTGTCTCAGCTTGGAGCAGGAGGCAACTGCCATTGGACTCCAAATCCACCAATGATTTGCACATGCTGCAGCTCCCAGCAGTTCATTGAAGCAATTAATTTTATTCTGAAATAAAATAAACCATTTATTTAACTGTCACTGTAGAGGCAGATTAAAACAAAAATTTAATCCTGCCTCTGTTGGTAGTGGTTTTGCTTAAATAAAATATTGTCCGTTAAGATATTTCATTGTGTGGGATTCATGCCATGTATAAACTGCCAGACATTTGAACCTGGAGCATTATTATTCCTAATTTTYCTTTTGTACAGCAAGGTCTGTCATAGCATACCATTGCAGATGCCAACCCTTAAACTCGTTGAATTAAGATAATCCTCCCACTCATTTGCACTTTGACTTTTTGATACCAGATGTTTGTTTATGARAGAAATCACTTGGTAATAAACTCTTGTTTCCAAGCTCTCTCAATTAAAACATCTTTCTTTAATAACTCAGATTTAGTCATAAATTAACTTCCATATGGTATTAGTGAAATGTCAATAGTCCAGAAATAAAGAAYTTAAAAATGTAGAAGCATCAAGAACTATTTGAATTGAACATTTCTAAACTCTCTCTCTTTGTGGTCTGTGATTTTAAGAGCACCRTTCTCCTAACACTGGGCTTAGCACACACAGGATAATGAAGAGTGTCTGAGCTCTGGCTCCTTTCAGCAAGCTCAGAACTGGAACAGGTAATAAACAGAGAATCTTTCATGGAGTCAGGAAGAAAGAATGAGTCAGGAAGAAGTAATAAAATATTATTGATGATTCTGCAGATTTCACCTGTTCTGCTTGGAGAAATGAAGAATGATAGAGTCCTGGCAGGTGTGTATGACTCTGTGTGTGTAAGAAAGGTTCAGAATAAGATAGAAGGGCATTTACATTATTACATATGCATCTAGATTCCTTCCAATATATCTCCAAGCATGCTGCTCCCATGGGATATTTCCCASATTGCTGGTGTCCCAGAGGTCTCTTCCAGGAATCCTACCCAAAACAAAAAAGGAAAGTTATAAAAACTTTATCAAACTTGAGTATGTTAAATCACTGTTCCGAATCAAACCCTAGAAAATGCAGTTAATTACTACAAAAACTGCCTCTATCTTCCCAAGAATCAGAACTGAATTCCTTGATCTTATTGTGGCAATATTTTCAGAGTATATGTAGCAGCAGATGATAGAATGTAATGAGATTTTAACTTTCTGGCACATAAGAACAGATAAAATGCTGATGACATTGTAGGTTTTCAAATACTGCCAACACTTTAACAATATTCTCAAGTTAAAAGGTTCATAAAGTGTGAGCCACTGTAGGTGCACTCAGTCAAGTCTTTACCACAGACATAATAACCATTCACATCTTTAATCTGAGCCTTGCTAAACACCAGGGATATCTTGTGATGCACCACTGGGATGGCCTCAAGTCTTCAGTTTGACAGGGTATACTCTTCATCTTGAGAAGTGCCCGGCACCTGAGATTCGCAGATTTCACGGGCAGAAAGAAGAAAAAAGGTGTTGACTACTTCACACACTGGGTCAGTTTCTGAAAGCTTGTTTTAGCCATTAGAACATTCTGAAAAACAAATCTACAAAGAATTGGTATAATTATAATGAAGCGCTTGTTTGGCCTGTAGATCTTATTTAGCAAACTTGTAATCAGCACAAAATTTAACATTCAAAAACCCAAAGAACAACAGACAACAACCTGTCTTGTCTGAATCATTTCAAATTATTTCATTTTTCCTTATCCTTTTGGTAAGTGTTTGAGGCAGATGAAAAGCCAGACAGTCCGCATGACTCCTTTCAAAATGAGATTGGGMAAAATAATCACCTTAGAAGCCTGCCTAGCCTAATGCAAATCAAGACATAGTGTTTAAAATCGGCTTGAAATTAGAATATACTGGAGGGAGAAATATTGTTAGTTCTTCAAACAACACCTTAAGTTTTAGGCAGTGGCATAAATACTGTTATGCAGAAGCCTAGAAAGTCTGAAGGTTCTGGTAGACTATTTACCTAAGCCAGTATTTGCTGTGAGGTTTGGTGAATAAAGTTGGAATCCAGCGAAAGAGTAACAGGTAGGCTTTTCAGGTGAGGTTATTTTTGAGTAATAATTTCAAATGCCAGTAGAGCCTAGAATTTTAGTTGGTATATCTGATGTAGTTATCTTTCCTCCATCATTCTTTCCAGGTATAACAAGCATGATCGGGAATTCATATTTCTTCGATGATCACTGAGCACTGGGGAGCAGAAGCTAGGTAAAGTTAAGGGGACTGAAAAGAAAAAACATTAGATTTACTTGTTTACCCTTTTGAGACTTAGCAGATCCTAATTATATTTATTCTGAGGTTCAAACTTTTTCCTGCTGCCAGATAATGCATTTTCTGAAATTTAGGCTCCTCTTGTGGTTTGAATCTCTTCATTCTGCACAGTGTAGAGTTTGCTGCAGTTAAAGGTAGCTTAATGTACTTCACACACTTCTAGAGTAAATTGTAATTTAAAATACATATTTAGCASTGCAATTTCAGCTAGAAGCTCTGAAATGTCACATACATGCTCCTCTTGGATGCCCTAAGTTGGCCCTGTGGCACAGTGATTTCAGGTTCACAGTTGCCTAAAGAGCTGTCCTCCTCCTCTGGAGGTTGTCCGGACCACCTGTCCTACTCAAGGAGGGCMACACAGAGCCCAGGGCCATGTCCAATTAACTTCTGAATATCTCCAAGCATGGAGATGTGACAACCTCTTTGGGAGGCCTGTGCCARCACTCAGTCATCCTCACAGTGAAAAAGTGTTTCCTGTTGTTCAGAGGGAACCTSCTGCATTTCAGTTTGTGCTCCTCACCTCTGGTCCTGGCACTGGGCACCACTAAGAAGAACCAGCTCCCTTTTCTTCACACCCACCCTTTAGGTACTTGTAGACATGGATGAGATTCCCCTGAACCTCATCTTTTCCAAGCTAAATAGTCTCAGTCTCCTTCTTCATGCTTCATGAGTTTGCACTTCCATTTAAATGGTTAGGTGTGGGAACTGAGCCAGCTTCAGAAAAGGCTCTATGCAAGCAAAATCTCACTGCAAAAAGCAAGACATACATGAAATAAGGTTTTCAATTAAACAAGTTTTTGGAGGTCCTTGAAGTTTCATAATGAACTTGGTGACACTTCAGTTCTTTCTGAAAGGACAGGTGCTGAGACTGCATTTGAAAAATAAAAATAATTCATCTTACAAAGAGAGAGCTACAGAATTAAAAGCTGTTGGCATATGGAAAAATTATCTCATATGCTTCAGAATATATTAGTCCTAAATTATTCTGGGTTTTTKTATTTAGACAGAAAAACAAGTGTGTTGGAAGTAATAATAAACAGGCCTAAAATCACATTTGGATTAAATTYGCCAAGATGCAGAAATGTACATTTTCTAAATTTCATTATTTTTCTTTTCCCTCCAGTCCTCAAAGGAAAAGCTATTGTTTTAAGTGGAAACCAAGACTTGCAGAATACATTGTTATCCAGAGGAGAAAAGGAGTCTTCTGAAGGCTACAAGTCTTCTGAAGCCTTACATAGAATGTCTGGATTTACTTTTCTCTCAGAAAAACATGAATGCAAAGAATATTTGGATTTTGAGGGGACCTCTCCAACATAGTTTTCAAGTGWGTTGATTTATAAAATGAGAACCAGAAAACCTGACATTTTCTGCTAATCAAAAGATAACTTTTTTTCTTTTTTTTTTTTTTTTTTACTCTATGGCATGCACAGACACAAGAACTCAGACTTTCAGTATTTGTTGCTCCAAAACTTTTTCAAAATATAAACAGGATTACAAATTCAACACAGACTTCAGACAGGTGGATTGAATGTTCAGGGAAAAATCCTGGGGAAGCTCCACKGAAATACATGGAAATATTCCAGGAAAAAGGGGCAGTCAGTAAGTGATTCAAAGTATTTTCCGTGAGGTARATGTTTGTGGGTGAATTGTTTCATTTTCACAGCAAACAAAAAATKAGCTCATTGTCAGTAGGGTAATTAATTTTGAGAAGCTATAAATAACCCATACTGCATTTTGTTATATATTCTGAGAGATAGTTCAACAACAGAAAAGTGTTCTCATAGCACAAAGCAGACAAATAACAGCTAATAACATTTTGTTCACTAAGAGTTGCATTTTTTCTTGAATGAGCAACATAAGTGTTTTTGTAAGTAACAATACATCTCAGACCTTTGGCTTAGTAACCGGTGTTAGCTGGTTGGAACTACACTGATGCTGTGGCCGTGTGCGACCCAGTTGCCGTGAAGGCCAAGGAACACAGATCAGTGAGCAACAAACTTTATGCATGCAAAAAAAGTTCAATCCCTGTGTAGGAAAACTTAGTCAACTTTAATAGTTCTGCTACTTCAAAAGGGTCACGGGACAAGCAAGCTAAAAAGAGTTCAAAGCCACCCCCACCCCATCCTATGGTGCTAAAAGGGCAAGACTTGTTTTGCCTTCTGTTAATTAAAATGGCCATTCACTGGAAGGTATTGTGGGWATGTAAACTCATCTGACAAAGTCTTTCCTCAGTTGGAGTTAAGCTACAGGATTGTTACAAAAGGACTTWAAATGGGGTAAAGAAAGGCACTTTTCCATGTCCTCTGTATTTGAAATGCAGTTAGTAGGACTTCCTATRAATTTGTTTTGTTTTGAGATGGGTTTCATACAGAAATTTTAAGAAAATATTGGTAATGATGCATATTTCACAAAAAAACCCAGATGTGTCTCCAATGGAGTTCCTGAGGTTTGAGATTTTTATGACAGAATGATGCTCTGCAATTCGCCTGCTCCCAGCCTCCTCACATTTCAGTTTGGTGGATGTTACCTCAGGGTTTTTCAGCACATTACTTACTGAGAAAAGGCATTCCAAAAATTTGGATACTTGAAACATTAATTTAGAAAATCTAATTTAAATTTATGGTGTATCTGATGTTTTAGTTCATATAATTTGTTTAAGAAGAGGTATCTTTGATACATCTCTCTGAAGTATTATTCTAATTAGAGTTAAGGCCAAGTCATGATTAACAGGGCTAGAAAAATATCTCAGATACCAGATTTTTTTACCTTTTTTTTTTTTTTTTTAAGAAATAATGAATATTTAGATGTGTGTGAGACACAAAAAATTAAGATTTAGACTCAAAATTGTTTTGACTTTTCAGGAATACTAGATTTGAATCCTGTATTTGTTGTTTTTAAATAGTCCTACCAGAAACTGACAATATATTTTTAAGTAGATTTTTTTTTAAACTTCTCATGCTCAGATCCCTGAATAAAGGAGCTCATAATTTTTTCTATCTGATAAAAATAAATTATTATAACTGCACAGGTTTATCTTTTGCTGTCCTTCTAAATGTCCATCTAGATGGATCACTGCTTAGGAATAATTTTTCTCTCTTCTTGGATGTTGACTTGGGATTTTGTTCCATCAGTTTTCTCCATATTTAGTTAGTCCCAGGATAGCCAGGATTTTGAGAATCAAAAGTTAATAATCAAGTTTGCTTATTACTCCAAGCTGTGTGGGGCAGTTGGCACGCTGGATGGAAGGGATGCCATCCAGAGAGACCTTGACAGGCTTGAGAGATGGRCTTGTGCAAAWTTTGTGAAGTTCAGCAAGCCCAAGTGTAAGGTCCTGCACATCAGTCAGGGCAATCTCAAGCACAAATTCAGTCTGKATGGAGATGGGATCAAGAGCAGCCCTGAGGAAAATGACTTGGGGGTGTTGGTAGATGAGAAGCTTKACATGACCTGTCAGAGCACACTTGCATCCCTGAAAGCCAACTGTGTCCTGGGCTGCATCAGAAGAGCAATGACCATCAGGTCTGATTCTACTGCTGTACTACACTTTTTTGARACCCTGCCTGCCGTACTGAATACAACTCTGAGGCTCCCAAGACAAGAATTATGTGCACCTGTTGGAGTGGTTCAAGGGAAGGGTCATTAAGATGATCAGAAGGATGGAGCACCTCTCCTATGAAGACAGGCTGAGAGAGYTGGGGTTGYTCAGAGAAGAAGGTCTCTCTGGAGAGACCTTACAGCACTYTCCAGTACCTAAAGGAGGCTACAAGAAAGATGGAGAGGGACTTTTTAYTARRGCATGTTGTAATAGGASAAGGCTTTAAACTGAAAGAGTAGTTTTAGATAAGATATAGGAGAGAAATTTTTAATTATGAGAGTGGTGACACCTTGGAACAGATTGTCCAGAGAAGCTGAGGGTGCCCCATGCCTGGAAGTGTTCAAGGCCAGGTTAGATGGGGGTCTCAGCAACCTGGTCCAGTAGGAAGTATCTCTGCCCATGGCAGAGRGGTTGGATCTCGATAACCTTTAAGGTCCCATCCAATCCAAACCTTTCTGTGGTTCTGTRATTCTATGATTATATAAATGTCTACCTCATTATATAGATAATATACTTGATACAGCCATCCACTTGTTCTTTATTTGCAGCTGTTCTTATTAAAAATCATTTCACAATACACTTTGATTCCCAGTTATAAGTAAAAGGGATATTTCAACTATGCAATCTTTTGTTGTAGCATGCTAGTGGTAGTGCTCTGATTCTTGCTTTATCTGAGAAAAAAATGGTTCGCATATTTTTCCTGTGAGATGTTTAATTTTAGTGTTGATTACAGAGGTCCATATGAACATTAGGTACCTGAAAAGTTTTGGCATCACGATTGTTTTCTTTTGGCATTGTTTGACACTTCTATTCCTCCTAGAACATTCCTTACATCACTTTGATGTTGGTACACACGCATATCTTGTAATGTATTGTATGAAAGTAATAAATGTAAATTGATTTTAAATAATGWTATTTCTAGCATAGCAACTAAAATATCTTGGTTGTGAAAATATTAAAATGGGTGTAAAGAGAATTTAGTCTGCAACTGGATGTTTGGGCACAGTGATGATAGTTTTTAATGTATTAGATGATGAGAGTCATAGTGTTTTTACATCTGTGATTACATTCAGAAGTTAAAAAGAAAGCAGATAGGGAGGAAAACAGTGGAAAAAAGACAGGATTGAAGAACCTGACATCTGTAGAGGGTGAGGAAGGATCYACAGAGAATTGTGTTTCTGTCAGTAAAGAATTATTGCATGACAGCAGACCATAAACTGCAAGGTAAGAACCTTTACATTTTTTGGTAACTAGAAACACAGTTGTGTCTGTTTCTGATACTCAGAGCCAGACTTTCCTGTCACCAAGTATTTTCTCTGAACATATGTCAAGCGCTGCTGAAGGTATCAGCATAGCAGACTGAAAAAATCTGCTTTGGAACAAAAGCATCAAGTGCCTTATTCTTCGTAAACAAAATCACCACAAGTTTCCTACTTTTAACTCTCAAAATGGTATGGAAACTTTTGTAAGACACCACAGGAAATGAATAATTTATGAAAGGTACTGAATTAAAAGGAGATTGTATTTTGAACCTCTTTATGTGTTTTTGCAGAATATACAAAATTCTGATTTTTATGCACTCAATTATTTCTAACTTCTGGTAACTCAAAAATTTGAACTTTGGCCAAGTTTTAGTTTATGTGTTAACTGTTTATAGTTATGCAAAGATGTTGCAAAAAYCACAAATTACAATAATTTTCATTATTTTATCTTTACTTTTGCGGACAAACTGTAATGTAGTTGTATTAGTAATAGTAATATTATTATTATTACTACTAATAATAATAATAAATAAAATACATCCAAGCCCTAGATGCCATGTGTGTGAACTGTTGCAGCCTTCTAACATGCTCCAATCAAAGTAAATTCACGTGATCTATGAAAAATTTATCTGATAAACTCTAGTTCACATAAAGACATTCAGGATACTGGGCAGAAGGAACTCTAGACAAACTGGTTTAGGTTTGCATGGTCAACCTTGTTCCCAGTGCCATATTTCCTATTCAGCCTTAGGTAAAATAACTCATACACCTAAATTAACAAGATAGTCTCCAAACTTTGGCAAGCATTCAGGGCAGAGGCAATTGCCAAAAGGCAGTTCATAGCAAGGGACCAAATTAGATGCTCTAAATAATTTCTTGAGAAGCTATTCTTTTCCTGGTTATGTCTATAAAGACAGACTCAGGAATGTTCCTTGGGATAGGATCCCTGAACTTGTCTTGTTTTCCTGATAAACCAGGATATTTATGGGATATAGCATAGCACACATCTCTTCCTTTCCTAGTTAATCCAATGTCTATGCTAAGTATTTTATATCATTTTAGTAGAATAAATATGTTGTTCATGACATCCTCAAAATATAGGGTTAAAAAGTTCAACTCATTAATTCTACAAARAAAGTTATATTACAAGTACGGGAATCAAGATATAGAGTTTGAAAAAACATTTTTACATCCCTTTTCCACAAAATGTGAATGATCCTTGAGAAGGAAATCAAGACTAGAAAAAGACTCCAGGGGAACTCAGCAATGACATTTATTTACTCAGTATGCTTTGTTTTGTTACATGACTACTATTGWTTCCTTCAATAAATAGACATAGATTCTTAGGTGACTCAGTCTACTTCTGCACATCAAAAATGAATACTAACCYGCTCTTACAAAACTTGTACACTAATTTGGCTTCTGAATAACCTTTCCATAGGATTTAAACCTTTYTTGAGTTCTCAAATTTCAATTTAACTCAATTTTATATCTAATTTTATTTTTGATACTTACTTCTGATTATCTGAAATTAAACTCCAAAGTAAGTTACAAATTTTGAACATTTTGAAAGACCTAAAAGGCTGMTTTTATAAGACCCATTTGTCTCCACTGAAAACCAAGAAAACCTGCAAAAAGCCCCACGATCTCGTTCATCTCAGAAGACAAACCTAGCATCTACTTCATAATCACTATGCGGATCATAACCACCTCCGTCAAATGTCTGGAATTCAGGAATGCACTTCATAAAGTGCATTCAGACAGGTCCTTGTAGTTCCAATACAGGGAACATTGCATTCCAATCTGAACTGTGTCCCAGGGAAGGACATCACTGCTCTTTCAATGAGATTGCTACATTTGTATTTTATTGCTTTGAGCCTTGGAGAACAAGATGACAGATAGCTAARCAATACTAAAAATGGACAAATGGATTAGCTGGTCTGAATTTGGGCTAGAAATGCTCCAGAAGTAAATTCACTGAAATTTTCTTTATGGATGTTTTCCCCATAGTTTCACTGAAAWTTTTCCAACTTAGATATTGACCAAAGATTTTTAATTCTGGCTGTTGCAATATAAAGAATCTTGTGGTTTAATTACGATCTCAAAAATTTAAAATGATTTTACTGGATGTTATCTATGTTAGAACATGAATTCTTTAAAGCAATAATTTCTAATGGAAATAATTCTCTTAGGTTCAAGKGCTATGATTCATTTTCCCCAAGCTATGTAACATATCCACGCCAACAGAAAAATAAGTCTTGAGTAAATTTTGAGGGTAAAAGACATCTGTTAATGCTGAAATATCACCCCATAAAAAATCTTCAGCTACATCTTGCAAGTACCTCTCTAACACATCAGGTAGAAATAAAGACAATCTGTCATCATAATAGTCATGAGCAAAAAGTTATTTCAATTGCTCTCCTTCTGTAATGCTCAAAATCCAATTCTAAATAGATTTTATACATCTATAGAAACCTACCATCTTGACCATTATTTGATAAATCTATTTAAAAAAAAAATTATTAATTGTGTACGTAATATCAAAACCCAGGTCTCTGATTTCATTCAGGTTTACTGGAAATTAGTAGGCTTTTGGTTCAAGCCTATGAGCAAGGCASAAACTGTTGGAAAGCTAGGGTCTGACCTCCCCAGTTAGCAAGTCATACAGTCCCAAAACTATCCACAGGGATAACACACTCGCTAACAGGAAAATCAGTGCTTTCCTCAACATCATTGGCTATCGAGAATTACCTGCTTGTGAACAGAAGGCACCTGTCTAGAAATCTGTGACATAACCATTGGAAYTGAAGTCAGTATAAGCAAAATAAAGTGAGTGTGTCAGCAAAACACCTTATTTGTTTAAGGAATAACTTATGTATTCCAGACTTAGAATGAAGTGTATGACATATTTCATTTTTTTCGTTCACAATAATAAATTAAATATATTTAGTAAAATGGTAGACTTGGCTGAACAAATAACAAATAATAATGTGATGCCTGCAGAAAAATCCATAAAATCTAATKATTTTGGCTTTTATCCAGCATATATAAAAAGCTGGAAACATATTTCTTTACTGAAGCAAGATGTTTCAGACAAAAAATATCAATAACTTTATTGWGATATTTTTACTTCACATATGAAATGGTAATTCCTTGGAAATTTATTTAGCARTGCATTTTGTTGTCTTGACAGAACTACTTTTAAACTCAAAACTTTTAAATGGAAATACTTCCCATCAGAGGACAATAATAMAAACAGAGGATAGGGTACAGTAGGAGCCAAGAAATAGCACCACAGAATCAGTATAGTATATTTGAATCCTGTATGGCAAACCTTGATTTTATTAGACATAACACAATTGTAGATTAAAAGAAGTTTAAAAAGAGGGAAGGAAGAAAAAGGAAAAATACCCCTTGTTTTTTGAAAGATTCCGACCAATCAAGAAAATGTATAATTTTTAGAATTTATAAACTAGAAGTTGACAGTAATTTTCTCAAGCACTCAGACACATTGCCCCTTTATATTACTATGCTTTATGAATTATGAATTTTGGCTGATGAGTAAGCCTAAGGGAGACAATGGAACTTCAGTGTCAGTAATGCATTGTCATTTCACGCTGTGTGAGTTCCTACTATACCTAGATGGATTTTTTCAAGCTTAAATAATGTTACTGACTGCCAAAGATTTTATTAAGAGGTCTGATGATATTATATGCTCTGCTGGTAAGATACTAATCCCTATTAACTAGAAAAGGGTCAAATACTTGAGAGATTGCCAGGGCTTTTTTTAGTCTGCCTGGGGTGTTCAGATGTAGTTATACTCCCCCACCATAATTCACCTATTTTGAGTCAGATAGTTAAATCGAAAACCATTTTTTCCAGCACCAAGAAGAATGAAATCTGAGTAGAAAAGGCAGTTCTGTTAGATTTTACATGGCTCCTGTTACCAAGGAAACAATTTCTTTTGGCTTTGAAAGGTTTGGTAATGGTTACTCTAGCTACAATTAGGGCAGCAAAGAACAAGAGGGGCTATTTTTCTCATGTAATTTATATRTAYATACATATMTAAACACAYCCTCACATCAGGGAGGAACAGATTTAGTAAAATGGAATTATGAAACCACTGAAGTTAGGAAAACATTCTGAATTACATTCAAGGAATGTGTTGTAGAAGAGACACTGGCAGTGGCTTAAGTCAATCCCATCCCACACTTGAAAATAGGATGCTCAAAAATTAAAAAGAAAAAAGAGAAGAAAAAGATAATGTCCAAATTAGAGAGCTCATACACTAAGTTAATCATGTACGTAATATTTTAAGTGTAGTCCCAAAAATTACGGAGGATACAGAATACTTATAATTTTGGACTTATACAAATAAAATCTTTTTTGTTTCTACAAAAAAAGAACAAAAACCTTAGAATATCTGACTAAATTTGAATTGGAAAATCAGATCCATTATTTTAAATATAACTTTAATATTTTTCTGATATATCACAGCAAAACATTTTTTGAGTTAAACTGGAAAGGACAATTTCTAAGGATGGACTTTCAGAAATAGGAGGTGAGTAAARCAATGATAAAAGACTCCAAGTAGAAATTCATTAGCTGACTAGAAATTGATTGACTGTACTGTATCACAAAAGGAGAAAGTTTTGCGGATACTGATGGGGATGAAAAATTCTCCAGGAATGTCAAAATAACTTTTTTTTTTCTATGTAGAAGATACAAATCCATTTTTAATGTGATCACATGCAAAGTTAGGGCAAGGTGGGGATAAAAAGTGGCATAAAAAGTTTACATAAATATTGGATTCAAAAGCTGTAGTGACAAATCAAGAACAGAAAGAAATGAAGACAAGAAAAAAGAGGAGATACTGGGTACAAGTATAAAAGAAAGAAATGTCTGTCTTATAAATTATCATTCCTCCAGCTAATGTCAGGATGAGTATCACAAACTCTACTTTCTTTAGAATAAAGCATATTGTATGATCACCAGATTTGTGGAGGATAAGGAGGCTGATTTATTTTTCTTCTTATGAAGGCCATGATGGTCACTCCAGAAAATAAAATAAAAAAAAAATTTTTTAAACTACATCTTCTGTGTATTGTGGGTTAATATATTTTCTGATTTTCGTTTATCCCACTTAGATTTAAAATTGTTAAGGTTAAATGTTTGCATATGGAGAGTTTTACTTTCATTGAAAAAAACAAAATATACTAAATATCCATCATTTTCTCCTATACATAGACTTAAAATCTAATCTATTCTTTCAAAAAAGTTTTTATGAAAAGCAATGCCATGTAGTAGATGCCTCAGGAACATTGTTTTCTTCTCTTGTGAGGCTTAGGTCTGTACAGGATTCTAATATTGATTCTAAAATTAGATTTTTTTTTTAAATTGTGATTTTTAACTTGATTTCAAAACACTTAAAGTATCTTTAAAAATGTGAAAAAAATATATGAMTCATAAAGTAATTTCAGCTCAAAAAAGGATCAGTGCCAGTAAATCAGAGAAAGCTGCTATGTATTTCAACTAGTTTAAATTCCATATATAGTATTGTCCATATATAGTTATTATTATGATAAGCCAAAATGTGTAACCTTGAAAGAAATGATGCTTTGCCACAAGTGAGACTTTTTACAAGGGTATGCAGTGATAGGACAGAGGAGAATGGCTTTAAACAGGAACAGGGCAGTTTTAAAAAAAATAGGTATTAGGAAGAAGTTATTTACTTGTGAGGGTGCTGATGCACTGGAACACATTGCTCAGAGAAGTAGTGGATGGCCCATTCCTGCAAGTGTTCAAGGCCAGATTGGATGGGGACTCTGAGAAACMTTCTTTTCCATTTTTTCCTGTGTATTTGCATACCAGGTGAATGTATTTATTTATTTATTATGGCTAGTGGAAGGTCTAGTGGAAGGTGTCCCTGCCCATGACAGAGGGGCAGTAACTAAATGTTATTTAAGATCTCTTCCAACAAAATCACTGTTTAATTTTTTTCTTCAATAAAATTTTTTTTCCTCCATAGTAAAAAAGAATATATTTTTTGTTGTTKTTTTTTTTTTTTTTGGTTGGTTGTTTTTGGTGGTTTTTTGTTTGTTTGTTTGTTTGTTTGTTTGTCTGCCTAACTTCTGCTCTTGAGTTTGCTTTGTATCAACTCATTACTGGAATGACACGGATAAAAAGTCAGTGTTTCCTCTATGATCAAACACGATACTGACGAGCAAACAAAAAATTACCCATTCATCCATTTTCACAATGTTCTGTGAAACAGGAGTAAAATGGGGACAGAAATAATATTGTTCAATATCAATGCAATTCATCATGGAAATAGAGATAAATTGTGAAGACATGAACTTCTAATTTTCTGAAATACAAACTCATCTCTCTCAGCAGGTTCAGCCAATCAGACCTGAGACTATGTATTTTCTTAATGAAAAAAAAACCCAAACAACAAAAAACTCAAAAGAAACCAACCAACCAACCAAACTCAAACACTAATGTGGATAATAAACCTTTGGAAATACCTTAACTCAGAGTTGAAATAAAAGGTTTACAGTGTTCAGGGAAAAACAGTTGAGTCTGTGAGGGTAAGTCAGTTTTAGAAGAGCAGCTGCCCGTTCTGAGTCTTAATCAAGTATTCAAAAGTTCTCATATAGAATGAACACACTGTATCKGTATTAYTATCATAAAATAATTCATGCTGAGYTTCTTTTAMACTCAGACACAAACAGAAAACAGGGAATATTTACACTGCCCTAAAATTCTAATGAAGTATTAAATAATCTACATAGGATTTTAAGAGGTGCTTAAGGAAAACAGTCTGCTGTAGTCACAAATATTGTGRTAATTATCTTGTTTCTCTAGCAATTATTTTGGCCATTAAACCAACAGTAAGACCAACATAACAAACCAATTAGACTTCCAGAATACAGTCGCCCTAAACAATATAAGCAGCTTGTTCCTACTGCTTATATAAGTCAGTTTGCATGCAAATATTTAAAACATTCTTTTGGTTTGTTTATCTCCTCACTTTATTATCTATGGTAAACCATCATTACAGTTGAGGGAGCTTATATACTTTTAGCTTTTAAAATTAAATACACACTGGGGGAGAAAAAAAAAAGCTTCGAACTTCAACAGTCTCAAGTGAATACTTCTTTCTGGGGACATAYGTCAAGCCAATACATTTCCCCATTCATTGGGTTAAATGACGTTTTTTCTTTCATCTTAAGTGGAAGTAAATGGTCTCCCTCAGACAGGAACAATGTTACTTCTTTATAGTTGCACAATATTGATTACTTCATGGGGAAATATTACACCTGCTCTTTTGAAGAGCTCCTCTCAACTGAATAGGACTCTTCTGCTACGCTAAAATATGGACTGAAGAAAAAGGCTGATGCACATAAACACATTTTCCAATTCTGGATTAAAAAAATACATCTGAATGTTTTTATCTTTATTGTTGACATAATTTAGGTCAATAAACTGTAATGCAATACTTAAATCAGTTTAGTATTCTGACTCAAACAGGTGTCCATTGYGTCCATTCATTTAAAATAAAATAAGGAAAAAAACCCCATAAAATTCAAATCACTACTTCCAAGAAGTGGACAGGATTTGAAGTAATACATCACTGCCTATCTATAAACAACATTTGATTTAAAGCCACTAGGTGTCAGCATATAAGTATTCCTAAAGAGATTTATCTGCCAGAAAAAGTAGTTGGCAATAAACAAACATGCAATATTGTAGGTGGTTSATGAGTCCTTACAAAACCATAGAAGAAAGCTATAAACTTGTCAGTCTCACTGAAAAATATTAGGATGATTGAGGAATATTTTTCCACATGATAAATGAGTCTGGAATGGCACCTTCTGGTTTTTCATAAGATACTCTGGATAATTTAATTTATACAGACCTTTAGTATAGATATAGGTATATTTAGTATATAAGTCCTTTAGACTTCAAAATAAATGAMTTTCCAACCAAAAGCATTTGATAAGAGCAGGTGGTCTTGTTGTGAGACAGGTTCTTCACACTGGCATGTTTGTSAGCTGCTTAGTTCTTGTACTGGAATTCCTCAGTAAAAATTAAGTTATTGTCTAGAAGCATTTGTTGTCCCTAAGACCCTAATGGAGCCCCCCAGCGACGGTGACAAGAGCACAGAAATGAGGGGAAAATTTAAGTCATTTATCTTACTAATGATCTGTTACTGAAGTAGAACTAATAACTCAAAAAAGCAGGATGCTTAAGGCAGGTGATASTGCTTTAACAAGAACACTGAAATGACAGTGTACTTCAGTCACTGTGGACTGCTACTTTGGTGCTTCTTTTTGTGCAGGGGGGAATCCAGGAGTCTGACAGGGCACAGAGTATGTGACCAAAACTGCTTAGTACTCTGGATTCATACCTAGATTTTCAGCTATTGAAAGACTCCTGGAATGTCTCTTCATATAATTCACTTAAGGCTCTTGTTATGTTTTTTTTATAATAAGGAGTGACATTTCCTTGAATTTACATGATACTGTTTATTGGATGTACTGTAACTACCTAATGAAAACCATAGATACACCTCAGAAAATTCAGAAAGGATCTGAAGAGTTTTAATAGCTATTTAAGTATGATTAATGAAATATCTAAATGATACATTAGTCTGAGAGTGATCTAGATTTCATAGCCACACTTGCATAGAGCCATAAAGAGCCTACACTGAKGTTAAAAGTGTTGGGTGTGTATTTTACTCCTACCACTTTCTGCATAACTGTCCAGACTGTGTGACTAACCATAGTGAAGACATTCTAGATATAAACAGGGTGGCTCACGCTGAAACCCAGCATAAATGTCTCAATTTTTGTTAAAATGTGGGGGATGCTTTTAGGTAAGGACCAGCATGGTGAYTGATGAGAAAATGGATAAAATACATCTGGCATGAAGTGTAGCTCATTTATTTAATCTTCTAACACATATGGTAAGGATGTAAACTAGACTATGTCCCAAAACTGATAAAAAAATAATACATAGAGGYATAGAAAGAGAGCATGAGAGTACATRCCGCTCTGACAGAGGAGRAACTAAGTCAGAAGACAGCTAGCATCTTTGGCAGCTTGAAATGAAAATCAGACAGAAAGTCACAGCAGCTTGTTTTTCCCCCTCATGTTGACCAGAATTACCCATCCGTCAGTGYTGTGCCCCTTAATGATTTACTGTATATGTGTATAGTAAGTTCAGCAGCATAAAAGAGAAGTATTTAGCCCTCTGTCCTCAAGAGATCAGGTTGTCCTACTGACCCTTGCYCCGAGAAATAATTCAGAACAGTTGCCTTACGCAATGAAGCTATGTAGCACTGATTGATGATACAGGTCTACAGAGAAGCTTTTTAAAGAGAATTGTGGTTTTCAGGCAATAAATTAGCTCTTCTTTTCTAGTATTTTCTTGAAAATTCCCTACTCTTAAACACAAGGATATAGGCAACATTTTTTTCTCCCATTAAGGAAACAATAAGAAATAATAGCGTTCTCCTAGAAAAGGCTTTTGCACTTCTTTCTCCTTCTAAAATATAATGTTGTGCAGTTGTCCTTATGTAAATATATTTACAGAAGTCCAAGTGCTGTTCKAAAAAAGTTTGAGTATCAACAAATAAAGCTTTCAAAAACATAATGGTTCTGAAGAAGTTGTTGAGAAATCTCCTGTCCCAGGGACTGCTGAGTCCTGAAGGCAGGTGTTGGCACAGTGTATTATGTATTGCAATGAAATATCATGAAATAGAGAGGTAGTTTTCCTGTCTTGCATCTTTCAACACAGAACCGAAATGGATGAGAGGATTCACAAGATTCTGCAGTTTCTTTGAGGTAATAGTAGAAACCTTATTTCACATCTGTCTTCAGAATGACAGCAYCTGAAGCGCTGTGGGGCTTGTAGAGCAATGAGAGTGATAGGGGTGAGGAGTCTCCTGCTGTCCTAGAAAAATGCTTCACAGCGCTGACCCCACTCTGGCCACCAGCCTYTACCCTACTTTGCTTGTTGGGGCACAGTGGAAATGTGCCAGCAGGGAGAGGGAGAAGAGGGAAAGAGAAATGAAGGAAAAGGGTAGGAGGGGAGGGATGTGGATGGGGAGTTATCACCTGAGCTGATCTCCAACAAAAAGTAAAAATATTTAAATGGCAAAGAATTAATCAGAGAAGTTGAGGTTAGTCATATTTTGCAAGACAAAATATTGTCATGGCTGATGTGTCATTCATTGCACATCAGGAAAACACAGGTTTCCGTATCTGCCTTTTCTTAACAATTTCCCCGTATCCATGGAAGATAAACTCCTTTAAATAAACATGGACATTACATAATGAGGGCATTACAAATGTAGGGCATCATGCACCCGACTAGAAGCCTAGTAGATCTGGAGATAATTGCCTTAGAACTTCTGGGTGCAGATGCCTCTCCTCTGTCCCCACTCTGTGTTTCTGTCCACTCTCATCACTACTCAGTTCCTGAACCAGGACACAGGRGTGCAAGTGGTGATGACTAAAGAAGGCAATTTTTTTCTCCTAGGGGGAGAGGGCTACTGCTGTCCACTCCCATTTCATCTGAAAAATTCAGGAGAAGGAGATAGATGACAGCAGCTTGAAGGAAATGCRATCTGAGCATGGCAAGGACATTATGAGCACATTATTCAAATGATCATGTGTGCTTGGCATGGATATTTTTAACAAGCCTTAGCTCTTGATTTCAGAGTTCTGAAGTGATCCTGCTTCTTAAAGCCCAAGTAGCTTGATAGTGACAGATATATATCTTAGTTGTTTTTAATTTTTTTTTTAAATGTGTCAGCAGCTGCAATACCTACMTACATACATACATACAATRCATCTTGCATTGATAATTACATTTCCTTACATGGTGACAAAGTTCTTTACCAAAGGCTACATTTCAACTTTATTTAAGGGTTACCATCGATTCAGAGAGCTATTACCTCTTTGCACAGGAATAATTGAAGTGTTTTGGTCTAACTGTTCAATAGCTACCCTTTTGCTGCTAAGTAGTTAGAACTTTGTTTTTTCTGGACTGGTTTGGACTGAGATATTCCCAGACTGCCAGTCTCTCCAMGGTGTACCTTGGCAGCAGTGACAAAAGATGCACTTATCATGAAAATCACTAACGTTTAAGGTGTTGTGAGCAGTAGCCAGATGTCATGTGTGAGGAATTTGACTGAATTCTCCCACCAATAATTAGAGGTAATGCTGACCATTAGGTGCATCACAAGCCATAGTGCTTTCCTTATATATTGCTCCAGAAGGAGTAAGAAAAATTCTGCTTGTAATTTTTTTTTTTTTTTTTCTTTCTGAAGGATGTAAAATCAAAGGATTTCTGGGTTGCTTTGGGTACCATTTAATGCCATCATTATTTTGGTGCTACTGGGGCATCCATAAACATGCAGCAGCCATCGAGAGACCAAGGTGAATGGGGAACCAATTGTGTGAATTGGTTCACTGTGGGAGTTGTAGTCAGTGGGTCCCACTGATTTAAAAAAAAAAAAAAAAAGTTCCTGATGCTGTTGGCAAAGGAGCACTGGCCCTATCTTCTGACACATTCAGAAGCTACCTGGAGGGAAATCTAAAATTGGCTGCCTTTTATCTGCTAATGCCCTAACCCAAGAGAACACTGGATCTGACCCAAGCTGTGAGAGCTGGCATTTTCATTCAGAAGGTCTCTTCAGGAGACATGTGTGAGGTTAATAAATCTGCCTCTTGCTGGGATGCCATGTGGTGGCTTTAGCTCTTCCTCTAGCACACTTTATAAAATCAGTGCCCTTTTGTATTGTGAAGCCTCACAACAGCAGCACAAGCCCTTTGGATCAAATGCACAATAATTGTAATTTTCTCTTAGCAGGGTTGCAAAGGAACTGTCTGTCACAAGCAGCTGTTCTAGAATGCATAATTACACCTGCCTGTCTTAGCCAACATTGTCTGTGTAAGACATGATGGATGATTTTGAACTTGCATACTATTATTATTATTATTACTACTACTACTGTGATTTTTAAAAAGCTGAGTTGTGAAATATATTTAAAGCATCTTTCTTGAGTCTAGTCATGAGGTAGCTGAGAAAGCCTACACTCACCATTTCAAACTTTTTCACTCAAATAATTTCTGCTGTCATTTAAGAAGCTTATTTATGTTTCTATCCTGAAAACGTATCTTGAATTATAATACTGTTAAAGTAATATGAATATTTTCCATGTCCCTTGCTAACTCTTGGGTTGGACCTGTGTGCCTCCTTATCTGTTTTCTTTGCATGAATTTTAARGTTATCTATGCAGTGTTCATACTTTATCATTTTTTTCATGATATAAAATGTCATTACCTCATAAATATAATGACAAATTGTATATGCAGCCTCTTGAAGAGGAAGAAGGTAATTTTCTAAAGGAAAYTCAAAACAATAGGAATTCAGTAGCAAGGAAATAAATTAAAAAGTCTTCATCTGTAGTTTCGTCTCAGGGAAATATTGCTATGTCTGAATTTTTAAAGTTCTRTTTCAAATCTGACTTAAAAAGAAGAGCAAGCATTGCATAATCAATAAGAACAAGTGAGACAAGGTGATCCTTTCCCTCATAGTGTTCACCAGAAAGCAGAAATACTGTAATTTCAAAGCTGGAAATGTGCTTATTTTTTTAGCATTGCAAGTTTATACACTACAACAAAGACATCTGGTAAAAAGTGCTCCTCCAAAGCTGAAGATTCATAGCAGGTTATGACAAGAAACACAAAACAATTTTCTTTCTTTTTCAGGAAAWAATGACTCAGSCAACTTTYTGTATCTGTAATCACAGTTGTTTTCTTCTAACAGCATTTCCAAGGAAATGAAGAAAAACCACATAATTKTCAAAAAAAGTCATTATTAACATAAAGTAACCATAGACAAAAACTTGCAATAATAAAGCATAAAGGAGAAATATGGTAARATGGACTTCMTAATTAGAGATGATTGAGGAGATCAATAAATTTTTCTCAACAAAATAATTCAAAATTTGAAGGCAAATTCCCTGTCACATTTGTAAGATTTTTGTTGTGTTTATTTTCCATGAAATGTAAGCTTGTATATTATTACTAAATCCTGTCTTCTGTTCCAGTAATGTGTTTCTCAGGTATTTTTATCTCCACTTGCACAGAATCCAGTACAATATCATCTTCAAACCCACACGGAATTTCTTGGACTTAATATTGTATAAATGTTTATTTGTAATCAAGGAAGCCCTTTAAAAGAAATCACAGAACCAATGATATTTCATTTCTGATTATCTGCCATGAAGTATTCACAGGGCAATCTAAAAGGGGAAATATTTCCTAATTAAAATTAAGAAAAGAGGTTTCTGTTTTCACTCCAGGCAATTAAATGTAACATTTGCATGCATATAATTCCATGGGAAACAAAACCCAGGAAGTGGTYGTTTGAGTGTCTATTAATTAAAAAATCTAGCACTTCACTGGTTGTACTTGCTGGCCTTTTATACATTCTCTGTAGGTTAATAATTGAATTAAAGTTTGCASAAAATGACACCAATGAAGGGCTTCTTAAAAAGAGCCAATCTCTGTTAATAGTAAGCATATAATTATTTTTCTTTCCATTAATAAAGATGTATAACTCAAAGGAGTATATGATTCCATAATAAAAGATACCATGTATCAGATCAATCAAATCCCTGTCATGTGCACACAGTGACAGAAGAATTTGGTAGTCTGCTCTTGTTGATGTGCTTTTCTTTTTTTTTTTTTGGTTATTGCTAGTCTGAAAAATGAAGCAAAGCCAGAAATCATTATCAATATAGAGAAAGCATTTACTTTGGAGAAATTCTCCTGTAACAGAAAATGGAAAATTGTTGAGGAAAATACTGTCATTTGCTACTCAACCTGCAGTTATCTGTAGAGAGAAAGCAGGTTCAACTAAACCCTGTGAAACTACAAAGTACAGAGCCAACAGTCCATTAGTGTAGCTAGATCAATATAAAGGAAAGAAACATGGCCTTCATTTTGCTTCAGCACTTTTGAAGATGACCTGCTGAAGATTTATCAGTTTTATATAGAAGGATTTGCCATCCTCCTCCTCTTTATTTGCTGAAAAAACCTGTACAGAGTGAAATGCAAGAAAACATCTGGGCAAAAAAGTACAGTTTGAAGACATGAGGATATTCTTGCTTCTAGATTATTTCAATAAAACTAATTGAGGGCTGATTTGTAAGCCTAGGTGTTTATTTTCACATTATGACAAACCTTTATGCATTTTGTAGTTCTCTGCTCTTCCAGAGGATGTCTTCTAGAAATTTACTTACTGCTTAAATTTAATAGGTATTATTTTATGTTCATTTTACACTGGTGTTATAGCACTATTCCTCTTTTGGCATCAAAAAAAAAAAAAAAAARAAAGTAGTCTTGTTCATTGGGGAAAATGAGAAATGAGTAATGATGAAGTTACTATGTAATGTACAAATGGGGAGAAAAATGGCAGGCAGAAATGAAAGATAAGATGAGAATGTTGGGATAAGAAGACKACAAGATGTGGGTGCACTGAAACCAGCTGAAATGGCTAGATACATCCAGGAAAAAAAGCTAGTAAGGCCAAGAAGGTGTTTGGTTGTTTCACATTTGGAGCTGGTCAGTATGTTTTCAGCCTATCAAAATTTCAATGATTCAATAAACTCTATACCTCTYTCAGGGAATTCAAACCTATTTTTTATTTTCTCTCATATTATTTGGATAATACTTCTAGTGATATTAGACGAATTATCCAATTATGTAGGAGAATGGCATGTAGTATGAACTCCAGAGTTGTTTTCTGTGAGCATCGTCTTCCTACTCTGTCTTGTGTTTGGGGATGGAAACTCCAGAAAAATAGCTAAGTACAGGCAAAGAGCACAAAACATTAGCAATTCTAGCCTTCTTAGACATTTGATATTGTTTCTATGTCTGATTAAATCCTGGGTTAGATTTGACAAAGACAGATCTTCATCTCCCTTTCTCCTTTACTTTTTTATATGCTTAAGCATGATTGAAGCTGAATTGTCAGTATTGTTTTACTGGCATTCAAAGGTTTACCCTGCCTTTTTTGTGTAATCGGAAAAAAACTGCTTTCTTAGAGCAATGTGCCACTTAAATAATAKCCATATCATCAAAAGACTGCAGAATTACTCCTCCTAAATAGTTTTCTTGTCCAGCTAGTGTGTAAAGAATAATGAGAGGAAACTATTTAATTTGAAAGTATTATTACCTTATATGCTTCAAATGCTTTTCTGTCAGTTACTTGAGGTTTTTTTTTGGTTATTTTTTTTTTAATCAATCTCCTGTAAGCAACATTTGTTAAGGCTCTTAAGGTTTTTCAACTTCTTTATCTTTTTGTGGGGGTTTTTGATTTTTTGTGGGGGTTCCACTCATTCACAATTTTAAGTGGCACATGCCCTACTGGAAAATTTTTGAAAGGAATTTTAAGAGTTGTTAAAAAAAGGAAGTTATTTAAGACATCAAACAGGGAGCATGCTAATTGAATTCAATYATCCTGGCAAGGATAAAAAAACACTATCACTCTTATGTACCATAAATGGAGCAAAGATTTAAGTCAGTTCAGACTACAGAGCTCAGAAGTTTTACTAATTAACATCTACAGGGACAGCAGACCATGGCTGCAAAAAAGAAACTTGCCTTTTTTTTGATCAGGGAAAAAATATTTCAACATGTTTCTAGGCATCATTGAACAGCGCATGACATCTTGCTAGGCCTGCAGCAAAATAAGCAACAACAATATGTTTCAAATAGTTGTCTCTGATTTCTGCAGCTTTTACACATCAAAGAACCGCACAAAATTAAAAACGATAATGTGAACGAAAGTGCATGTTAGTATTTAATTACATTAAATTGATTAGGAAGAAGCAAGCTCTTGATTGGAAGCACATTAGCTTCTGTCTGTGCAGCATACAAGCTAGTTTGTGAGTGAATATACCTTTTAAAAACATGAGAAAGGTAATGATATGAAAAAGAAGTCAAAAATTTGTGAGCCAAGAACTACGCAGCTTGCTCAGTTTGGCAAAGAAAGGCATTTCTCAGGTCTTAAAGAGGTAAAAAAAAMATGCATCCAGTCACAGTAAGGAGAAATAAAGTATTCCTTGTTATCACGGACATGAGCTGGAGTTGTTTTCCATTCTTTCCATCTGTTCATGAACATTGCTTCTGTAAAAAATATCTTCTTTTGACTAAAATAGATACCTAAGTTGTGACTTCAACATATGCACAAATCATTTCATTAAACATACAAATTCATGTGCAAAATATATAATATATATGGAAACCATTTTTTCACATATTTGTAGCATTTCACAGATTCAGTCAGAAATGTAGCATTGTTCAATATTTAAARCACAGCACTTCAGATAAAAGCACATACAGGCCTGATATTAAAGATGTGGTACACTCAATGAACTTGGGCAAAAGATTTGTGCTTTGTTAGCCACAGTTTTCAAATTCTTAAACAGCAGAGTAAATACTTTACTCTGTAAAGTAAATATATGCCTTGGGGGGATACTGTGAGGTTGCGTTTTCTTTAATGATTGCACAAGGTACCTTCCTTGGGAAGAAGCAGAACAATGTAAGGTACATGACTGATTATTTCAGTCTTTTCTTCTGAACATAGTTTGGTCATTGCATTGCTTGATATTAATTATTCTAGTTGGGATTTCAGAAAACAACTGACATTTTCATCTTTMCTATTACTCAAGAATAGCATGCCCAATGTTCAAGAAAAAATATGGAATGYATAACACTTTCTGAAATGGATTTTGCATCTCAAAGAAGCCTCAGTTTGACTGGTGAAGAAAAAATGCCACCATGTTCCATTGAATCTGTGAGACCAGTAAATGCAGACATTTATATGCTGGTATCTCTCTAAACAGTCCAGTAAAGATACTTTTGGCCCAGTCTTTAAAACCTCAAAGTGGAAGCAACTCTTATTATTATTTTGATATTATGGGGTTTTCTTRTGTAATGACAAGAATAAGCTTCATCACTTAGTTCCTTACTTGGCATAAAATTACTTTTTGGACTGATCAAACTCCTCAGGCTTCCCCTTAGTGTTTAATCAGTTTCAGCAGCTGTTCATAGCTTCAAATACTACAAAGCAATAAAATTTAATTGCTTAATTAAACTCAAACCTCAGTTGTCTTTTTAACAGGCAGGAGCTTGCCTAGCTTTTGGATACTCAAAGACAATCAGAGAGCAAAGATGACATTGCTCTTCTCTCAAGGATGGTTGATCTAGGATTTTTATGCAGATGCAAAGAAAAGCCAAAGGCCTCTTTTGGGAAATAATTAGAAGTCTTTTTTCCAATTTTTTTAAACCTATTTTTTATAAACACAGCTGCTGTACAGACAAGTGCACATAAATTAATTGATCAGTATGCATAAATTAATGGAAAACTGGCCAGTGCACCTAAGTTAATTGAAAAACTTGGGGACAGATCTTTGAACAAGAGTACAATGACTTGCTGAGTTTGATTTGTCCTAGTCAAAGTTGTGACTCAATGGGGCTTTTAAATTTAATTTTCTGCCTCTGGTATTCAATGTCAACAGCTCTAACAAGCAGCCACAAACATGCACTGAAGTGGGGTGACCACTTTAGCTATCAAATTGGAAGAAATAAACAAAATTTGTCTAATTTTGTACTAATCTAAGTGAACCATGTTGAGACCTGCTACCTTGACTTTGAGAACTTCTCTATTACTTCTGGCTCTTACTTAAGAACTATTGTATTTGAAATAATCTTGCCTTTTATTTAATACCAAATAAATACCAAAACTAATAATACTATTAGTATAATACGTCAGATTTGGTTTGCAATTTTAATATTCAAAATTATTTTGTCCYCTATATATTACAATCAAATCGTTATAGCTTGTGATACAGCTGATTAGAGCATGGAGAAAGTACCAGAAGGAAAAGAAATTGCACTGAAGAAGCATGACATTAACCTAGATAATATTGTATAGAAATTTATATAGTGAATTTGTTAGCCAACTTCCCAATTACCATAAATCAGTATGATTAGGTTTATTTCAGTGGAGCATTGCCAAGTTCAGTAGTACTTTACGATCAGATGAGGTTCTGTGTATCTGAGGAGAAATGCTTGAATTSTATCTGTTATCATAGCACCTCATAATGTGTTGCATATTTTTCTATTGCATACATTAAGTGGCAAAGCTTTTCTTTCTTTTTCATCAAGACAGTTATGATTCTGAAAGTTTAGGTAGTCRCTTAATGGCATTGTCTAAAGTATGTGAATACCTTAATTTCTTTAAAAATATGTTCTGAAATTATTGAGCATGTCWACATGAGATGCCTTTGACACAGAGAGAAAACTGGGAATACCTATAGAAAAATAAGGTAYAAAAGGTCAACATTTGATTTTGAATAGGCTTTGGTTTTGCTTTAATATATTAAAATTCATAGGGTTTGTGGAAAATATTTACATTTTTTGTTTTATTTCTCTGTTAAATGTTTATGGATATAAATAGCACTTAGATAAATAATTCCAAATAATTCTTCACATATCAACAGATTTTAATATTTTATCTTTATATCTTACAAATATATTTCATKCTTTTTAAAAGACACCTGAAAATAATAAAACAATAATTTTTGACAATGAAGCTACCATCTATTGACAACTCCCCTTCATAGAGTGTTCTTCATCCTGCTGGTGCTTCAATTTGGTAACAAAGGTAATCAGAATACMCCTTGTGTCAAAGAGACCAGTAATCTGATACTAAAGTATGAAAACCCCTCCCTGAATAGACAAAAACCTAGATGAAGAACAGTCTTCTATGGTCATCAGTGRTCYATGTCAGTGTCCTGTGGGGCTCACCAGCAACTTATAAATGCATAACTTCATAATACAAAGTTTCAGATAGAATTTTCAGAAATGTATGTATATTTTATTAATGTTATCACCGTCTTTTCTATACGTTATATTCCAACCTTGTTTTGTGTAAAATGTTCAATTCCTTTCAGATGATCTCTGATATTTTAACTTCAGGATGTTCTCTGATTTTTTTCCTAGCCTTAAAGGCATTAACAATTTTAAATTACTGCTTGTAAATTCCATTACTTCTGAAAAGTAGCAATAAATTTGACAAATATTCACTAATATTGAATTGTTAGTATCTACAGCTTCCTTTTGACTGCCTTACATTTCACAGAGTAGCTGTAATCAAAGGCATCTATGAGTAGCAAACTACATGWATATTTATACACAATAGAGTTACTATGTTCCACCCCTCAAATATAATAATCTAGAGCCATCTCTTCTACAAAGACAGAAAATGACAGGGTTATGTTAGATAGTGTAATAATTCCTCCGTTTAGGCATGAAGTGACACAAATGTATGTTCATAGACTTATATAGTCTCCTGAAATGTACTTCAGTGGTACTCAGGAGCCCTGAACAGGAATAAGAAAAAAGAAGCAATTCAAACTACAAACCATGCAGTACAGGGAAGGTGTCATGTAACTTGGTTGTTTCTCGTTTTAAGAACTGGAAATTCTCTGAAAAGGCTGTTGCAAGGAAACACAGAGGCTTTTAGGGCTGCCAAAGTCTCACAATTTAGGAACTTAGAAGAAAGAAAACCACATTCCTTATTTAACAGAGTTGGTAAGAATATGACTCCCATCCTGCAAGAATGTGGACATTCTATGATCTATTTTSAGCATGAATTGATATGGGCATAAAATTCATAAGTGAAATGTGAGAAGAATCCACTCAGAAACACTAAGACATCTATAAATACACTACAGGACTACAGACTGCAGTAAGATAACTAATAGTATCTAAAAGTTACAGCAATATAGAATGGGTCTGTCTCTCCTGTTTCAGTGTGGGAAATACATAAAACAGCCAAAAACCATATTTTTTTTCTTCAAAAAGGAGTTTTGCTATCAACTTTTGACCAGGCTTGTTGATTATTCTTTGGCATTGGGAGACTAAGACTGAGGAGCTAATAAATATGGACCYGGACTGTATTATGTTTTGGCAGACCTATTAGAGCTATGATGACAGGGAAAACAGATGGGCTGCTGACAGGTGGCATTAAAATGAGTTGTAGGACTTACATAAATACTTCTGTTCAATACTCAAAGCCATTTTTTCACCTCCTTGGAGATAATGGAGAATTCCTCCTTTCCAAGTGTTCCAAAACCAGCATTATCAGAAGTTACAAAAAAGATAATATAGACTACTCCTTGACCTGATTTTGTACCTGTGATAACCTGTCTCTACTCAATGAGTCTTGCTCTTATTCAATCTGTCTAGTGAACAGAAAATGCAGTCAGGAAATTGGTCTGGATAGACCAACAGTGGCTTATTATGCACCACTCACATGGAAGTGGTGTGAAGATCAGTTGCACTTCCTTTTGAAATTATTGACATTTTGGGAGCCTTAAYCATCTTCAAAAATATTGTGAGTTTTATAGATGTTTGAACTACAGACCTCTGTGGCTAACTTTAAACAGTCCTCTTTGGAAATTTTTACAGAATCTGTCCCTTATTTCTTTAAATAAACATACAGGACCTCTTCAAGGATTTGAAGTTTTTCATAAATAGAAATATGATATTAGTCAGGAGACCTTGTGAAGAATATATTCAAAGTGCTGAACTCCTACTGAATTTTGACAGACTGTACACATTGCTAAAGCCTTGCATGATGGTTGACTCGCAGAGAAGTATGGCAAATTTCTTCCAAGAGTGAAATTCATACACACTCTTGCTAGCAGAATTATTTAAAATCTCTTCCTATCATACCTTTTGTTACACTAGTAATACCAACAAATACAACATCAAAAGAGTTATTAAAAATTATTTAAAGTTTGATAGAGAAATGTATTTGAAGAGGTGGACAGGATCTGTAATTGTCAAACTTTCCTTTAAAGGAACGTCTCTTCTCTTTAATTTCATGGTTGACTGGAATTTTCAGCCTGAAAATATATCCAGTGCTCCATGAAATTTACTTGTCTATAAGATGTCTACTCCTGTTAGCATGAACAAATAGATTTTCACTATAGTTGGATACAAAAAATTAAACAAGAAATAATTCTGGTCTGTTCAGAACCTCATCCTTTGACCTGAAAAGAAGAAAACATGTAATGCTGCTTTTTAGAAAGGAAAGGTTCAAATTTTTATGCAGTGGCCTTTCTTTGCCATGTTAGAAAATTTTCTTTTTCCATTCTCATGATGTGCTTTAGCAATAACCCAGAAAAGTAGAAGGCCTGTAGATATCTAATATCGAGCAAGAAGTTGGAATCTAATCTTTATCACTGTACAAATTTAACCAATAATGTTAGTTAATGAGGGCAACAAATCCAATGATCTTTTTATGACAGAGAATGAAACATCCTATCTAGAAATCTACTAATTAAAGTGTAAAAACATCTTTAAAACTTCTGTTGCTAAGCAAGTGAGTCTAGTCCTGTCTTTTTGTGAGGCTATCGCAACTGCTCAGGTAAGTACAGAGTTTTCAACAAACTACCCAAGCAGAGAGCTAGGATCTCCCACAAATGCTCTTCCCCTATGCTTTGGAGATTATAAAAGTGACAATTAAATCAGAAGAAGAATTCTGGTTCTCTTAAGAGGGAAATCTATGCAGTCTTCCAGTCTGATAATGCCACCCCTTTGATTTTTGAGCTCAGTTGGTTTTTCTGTGTATTTTATTGAACTCTACAGGGGTAAAAGTGTTAGGATTACCGGAACAAAAGAAACATTTTTCCCCCCTTKATTATATTGCCTGCTGTCCTTCTTCAGATTAAATCTTTGAACTTTCAACTTCCATGAACAAGAACAAATTGCCTTGGACTAAGACATTTTAGGATTATAATCAATACATGCTAGTATTTCTAGATTAAATGCCCACAGGGGTACTATTGTCACACACTGACAAAATTAGTGTGTTACCTCTTTTGCACCAAGAATCTAAAAATGTACCTACTACAAAGTTTAATGTTGAGTTCAGAACAGTGTCCAAACAGAGGTACTGTTGGATGAAGAATAGAGAGAACACAGGTCCTTCTTGGTATAAAAATTTAAAGATTAGCTATATGCCTAGTTTTGGGTGGAATTTGTCCTAAGTAAAATCAACACTGGTGTGCAGAGGTTTAAACATGTGGGGCAAAAACCTAAGACTGGGTTATTCCTGGGTCACTAGATGTCTCTTTTTAATGCTTATGTGCAAAACAAAGTTCAACTGCAGCTTTTTACACAAAAAAAATCACACCACACAGCATTGTTCTAGGATTGTGAATGGTGACCTGAAGAAGGTAGACAATTAATGGTGATTAAGCTAGATATTGTAGTTAAGGATGGGAACTACATGAACAGATTTCCACATGGATCAGTGAAAAACTTTGGAGTAAACTTTGCCATGATGTAGCGCTGAAAATACATTCCCAACTTGAAAAGGATGAGCGTTTCTCTTTTTTTTTTTTTTGTTTTTTATCCAAATGGAGAATGCTGTTGCTAGCAATATTTTTCTTCCTTTGCAGAGTTTAATTAGAAACAAATAAACTTCGAGCAAAAGAACTTCTTGTTGGTTACTCAGACAAGGACATCTTTGTCCTCATTAAATCACATTCTCCATTTTCAAAGAACCTTGTCTGTGCTTTGTTTTYGCCTGTAGTTTTCATTCCAGCTCATGCACTGGTGGCACTCTATTCCTTATGATATACATTCTTTCATGTACTTTAGTAGAAGTGTAGTGAGAGCAAGAGACTAAGCCACAGCCACATAGAACAAGGAGTTATAATTAGACTCACAAAACACAATRGGAAATATAATGATTTATATCAGCATATATAGGTAGAGAGCAAAATTCTAATGCCTCTTGCCAAGAGAGTTTTAAATCTATATAAAATATGTTAAAAGCMAATCTTTACCTGCTGTGAAAATTCCTAATTACTGATCTGATTAAAATACCTGCCATACTATAAAAATTTCAGCACAGCTGTTTTGCTTCAGGAGTTAGTAGCAATAAGTTAATCAATATAAAAATCACTGTGCATGTATTTTGCCCATATAATACTRTTTTATTTCTTTTTTCAGAACTTAATATATTGACAATATTGCCTGACTTGACAGAAACAGGGCAGAAAGCTCCAGACATAAAGCTGTACAGCAAATATTCACTGACGCATGCACATTACAGTATGTTTATTACTATATGCTCTTTGCAAAATAAACAGTGGGAATTGTTCCCTGATTTTTTCCCCCTCATCTTTTTCTTTTTTTTTTTTTTTTTAACAAGTACTGAAGACATCTGGCCACAAAAATTACTGAATACACCATTATTGACATTATAATCAACTTTCTGTTCACTGGCCCATGTTTTAATCTTGCTGTGCTCTACTGATCTTTTTCATTTGCTTGATACYCTTGAAGGAAGGATTTCAGAAGAGTGGCCCTTTTATGTACATGAACTCTTAACCAGTCATTTTCCAGCCCCAGAAACAAAAAAAATCTTGTTATCAGCAAACATTTTTCTTAAAATTACTTTTGAATTAGTTGGTGTTTTCTCTTCCAGCCCACCTCTTGTATTCTATTTTACAGTTGGGATAGAAAGGTTGAATCCAGAATAATACCAAGCTAACAATTCTAGAAATATCAAGAAAGGAACTGAAACACAATTACAACCAACCAACCATAACAATCCATTCTTGAAACTGCCKTGAAGGAAACTCACGAGTCCCAAAAATTTGAGCTGGAATTTAACTTTTTTTTAAATATTGTTAGAAATTTGATCTTAGGTAAAACTCTATTCCTTGCTTGCAAAATGGAAGCAACAGCACATTCCTTCCTTAGGTTCATCCAGCTGACAGTAGTGCCACAGGAGACAGCAGCTCCCTGGGGCCAGGCACCAGCAGGGTAAGGGAYTCCCTGCCTAGCACAGGGCAGGCCTGGTAGCCAGGGCTCATCCCATTTATCCATTTTATCTTGAGAACATTRAATTCTGGGGGAAGAGCTCAGCTAYTTCTTTTCCYCTATCTCAAAASTGCAGARCTATTAAATAACAACAACAATTATGAACTTTAATATCGAGSCTTTGTATTTCATTTCAGGGTAGGCCCTGCGGTCTTCACAGGGACATACCAGAGGTAAAGGCAATAGTCTGMAGTCTATTTACAAATTACATAGAGATAAAGAATGGATAGAGGAGCATGTGTAAGAAATAGAGAGGAGGTGGAAGAGTAGTAAACATGAAAATAAATCGAGAAAAAGTGGAGCTTAGTGAAACTGTTGGCAGCAAGAGTAAAAGACAGAGAAAATAAGGTAAAAAGTAGAATTTTCCCACAAAAATAAGCTATCTTATATTTGCATTTATTCTTATTTTCTTTTCTGCAAGCAGCACTGTACTAAATATGAACAGTATTAAACTCAGCCATCCAAAATGCTAAAATATATATATAGAAAACACGTTGCAGATAACTAAATWAAGTTTGGCAGAGTAGCTAAATAAGAGCTTAGGCAGATGCACTTTCTTACCTTACTGTGTTATCTAGAAAAAATCATTAAAGTTCATAAACACATGTACATCCACTGATAGCACTGGAACTCACTTATTTATTTTTTTTTTTAACAATGGACATATTCTGGGGAAGAAAGTGCCAAAAGCCACTTTAGTACAATTCTACAGCCCAGTGCTAGTAATGAAAAACATCTCAACACTTTCATGGCCTGGCTGAATGCTGCTGCARTGTCTCTGCTTTGTATCTATGGAAACGTTTTCAAGTTTCCCAACACCTCCTACACAGGAATCCTGGTAGATTCAGACTGAAGTAGATTTTCCATGAAACATGACCTAAGGATAGTTCCAAGAAGGAAAACAATCTGATCATGCATCACATTAAAGTTTTACAGTTCATTGGTGAAACACACAGTAAATTGCAGTCAATGCTAGTCTTAAGCAAAAGAAACCTGTCTAATTCAAGACCAAGAGTTCAGGTGATGTTTTYATTAAATGTCCAATTGAAGGCAAAGCAGAAATTCTCTTGACTCTTTGGGCCTTGCTGAGATTCATGGAGAGATTTGAGGAGGAGGAAATTCATCTAACTTATAAAGACAATGACATTTTCACTGATTGCCTGTTTAATAACAGCTCCTTCCATAATAACTGATGGAAAATTCCAAAAGTGGAGTTATAGTGGCAAGTCAGACCTAACACAGAACATTAAAAATAAAATTATCCACCAACTCATGAAGATGTAACCTTTCTCATAATACCATTAACATTAAAATAACCAACATTCTCTAATTTTTTTTCTCATCCAGTAATCACAAACCAATCAAATAGAATCTTATTTGAAGAAAATTGTTTTGATGTTAGTAGAGACTACTGTTGCAAAACAAAAAAAAAATCCACCATGGAGGGATATGGTGACTGATCTGATGCTTAATAGAAGGAAGATGGCATCTCCATCTTCAAAAGTGACAGGGATTCTCTAGTGAATTATGAAATGTCTGTTTCACAGACAGAACCTAAAAAATGCAGAAGTCACTTCATATTAACCATTTGGAGACATTTCTCTCTGTCTCTCAGTAAAAGTGAGAATGGTAATAACTTTTGTCAACTTATAAACTTAAATTTTGATGGCTAAAATTAAACAAAATTATATATATCATCTAAATTTCCCACAAAGTCCAGGTTATATATCCAGTAAATCTATATGAGCAAATTCCTCTGCGCTAAGACTGATGAAATACAGAAAATATATATCTGTAGGTATTTGAGCTAAGAAGTGATCCCTATAATTTAATTCAAATTAAAAGCAGATACAAATGATCGTTTTTATCAAGACCATCACTGGTAGCAACTTTGCTGTCCCCTTGGTTCTATCAGTTCAAATAAAAAATAAGCTTCCTAGAGGGAGAAGTAAAAAGATTATTCTTTTCAGTTTAACTCTGGCAAATTCATTCTTTCTCCTGTGCTCATGAAAGCAATAATCAGTGATAGCCTCAATTCAGAGAAAAACATCAGAAAGCTTGGCTGGCAAAAGCAGGAAAAATAAAGGAAACGCTATAATAAAAGACTTAAATTCTTTTTAAGTTCTTGTTGCTGCTTCCTGTTTACTAGCTTTAGGGCAAGCTCTGTTTCATGGCATTATTTAGGTCATCTAAAATGTTCTTTTAATGTCCTTAGACATGAATGGATCTCACCAGTGAACAGGTAGATTTATTCTGCAGGTATTCAGACTGGATTTGGTCTGCAGAATTTGGAGAAAATTGAAGTGATAGAAGRGAATAAATAATGAGAAATAAGGTAGTACTTCACAAAAAAAAAATTAGTTGCTGATACTCATCAACAAAGAACTTTATTCAAAGTACTTTTATCTAAAAGATGTCTTATTTTRCTGAGTACTTTTGATCTAAGAAATCCTGGAGAAGTTAAGGGACATAGGCCAGAGACAGCTTATGATAGCTGCCTGAGCATGAATATGCACTGTTCTGTCAGGATCTAAAACCCCATTGTCACCTCTATCAGAGAACATAGGTCTTTAAGTGGAATATGTGGAAGGAAACTTAAAAAATGAACCCTTAAAGATGGCTGGAAAAGATATGTGCAAGGTCTACATATTGTCCTAATCTTTTATGAAAGATTTTTTTTTTCTGTAAAAGTATTCCCCAAATATTTAAAGAAAAAAAGTTATTTTTGCATAAACTTGCAAGAACTGAGAATTTTGGTTTCTTTTTGATTGTGAGGTTTAAACAGAAATTTAACATACTATGCACAAAATAATTTTTTGTGTATGGAATACTGCACATAGTTACAGATTCTTTAGTTCATAGTTACATTTATACATGTACAAATAAAGTATTGTACAGTGTACAAATGAAATATGTTATTAGTTTATTGAATGAGGTTTGAGATTACTCTTTCTTCCCTGAAATCCATCCTAAAAGAATTCAAATGAAATAATGACTTCCTAGGGTTTGCAATTYAAATTCACTTGAAACAAAACACCATTCCTACACAGTCTGCTAGAATAAACAGAAGATATTCTATTTTAAGCATTCTCTWGGGATTTTTTTTGTAATCAGGACAAGTGCAGAGACAATTCTACAAACTGCTGTTGTATAGGAAGTCAAAACTGAGAACTRAAAACTGAAGTATGTATAGATGGTAAAGGGATTAAACCTTAAAGGTGAATAGTTGAGTAATGGATTTTGAAAACAGGTAACTCAGTGGAGGTCTCATTAAAACCAACTCTCCTCAGGTATTTTGGAGCATTGAACATTAAATCAGATCACTAATAAATTGATAACAGGGAATGARCCTCATTGAGAGGAAAGTATACTTTGCCTTTTTATTCTGCAATTTTTCCTAATCTAGATCCACAGTGGAGGTGCTTCCCAATTTTTCCACTACAAAATGTGACTGATTGAGGAGTGTGTGAGTTTATATCGCTCCWTCCCCAAATGGTTGCACATAGCCARGTTGTTTTTCATGTGCATCTGAACTACAGAGAGGACAAGACAAAGGTGGGGAAAAAAGGCAGAGGAAAGAACAAACTTGCCTATATAATTTTAATTAATTCCATCAATATTTTGTGCTCTTGACACCTGAAGACTTTGCTCTCTTGCATGAAGAGATCAACAGTCTTTTCCACATGTTACCTTGCAAGAAATTTTATGAGATTTGCATGCCTTCTGTCCAAAACACTCCAGTGCAAAGGTGGAAAACAAAATATGGATCTCCTAATGTAACATTTTGGGACAGACCAAAATACCCTAATAATAATTATAAYAGCAGACAGAAAAATTAACACTAAGTAGGAAACTAAATATTACTTGGATATTGTGAGACATTTAAATGAAATATAAAATATTTTCAGTTAGTTGCATGCTTTCTTTAGCCTTTGGGAGAGACAAAATTGCTCTCTTATTTTCCATATATTCAATACAGAKCTGTAACCGCAGTGCATGCCCTATTTCTTGCTATGAAATAAGAAGGAAATAAAAGATTCTGTTGTTTCTTTTCCAGTCCCTGTCCATTCYACTTCTTTACCCTGGGGCTGAATTTGGCCTGCATCTCATCAAATGATCCTTATCAAATATAATGATCTTTTCAACAGTATGAGATTGTAATTTCAATTTTGTGCATATTTTATTCTATTTCCCCTTTATATACTGATAATGCAAGCTCATCTTGTCAATGTAATTTTCAGTTTCTAGTATTCTGATTTAGTAATAGTAATTGAAAAACAATTCAAATGACATCTTCAAATATTCTTTTCATCTTCTCTCTCTCTTAGACAAGTGATTTTTTTTTTTTTTTTTCATATTCACAGCCTATGAGCCTCTGGAAAACATATGGCTAATATAAAAGCCAAAATTATTAATGAATATTTTGTGCCATTGGCAGGTCCAGGGAAAGAATGGGCCCAAGCCTAAGAAGGGAAGTTATAGGCAGAAGTGCCTGAARAACACATCTTAGAMACAGGAAGTRCTTCCTACATCCCATCCTATCCTGCAAAGAGTAAGGAGTTGCCAGCTGGCTTGTGGCTTTGGAGKGCTGGGAGAGACTGAAATGTTACTGGTTAATGACTCACACTATGTCCATCTGCAAAAGAGGCAAGTACTTTGCTGAAAATGTGCAAGGGGACAGCCCAGAGGCAGAGGAGGTGAACATCCACCACTGGAGGTTACAAACTGGGTTTTGAGCCAGGTAAGTGAGGAGGCTGATAAGAAGSAGATTCTATGAGGGGAGATAATGCTTTTTAACATGCCAATGCCCTTCTTGATATAACTGGCTTAATCTTAAACTTCACCCCCTGGGGAAGTACCAGGACACTCACATGTAGGCCTGAAAGTATTAATCCTTTCAGAAGTGATAATGGTGTCAACTAAGTTGACATGAGAGGCAACTGTCATGTCTTAGAAGGGTTCATAAACCATCAAAGAGCCATGAAGTTTCCTTCCACCAGAGAGCAGCACATGAGCCCCAGAGTTACATCAGACAGTGTAAATCTCCTCCTTCAGGGCAGGTACTTGGGCATCCACACCTGAACCTAAACATAAATTAATCCATTGAATTCTATGCTTCATGAGCTTTTCCTACATCAGACAGATCAAGACTGTGACCATCACTTTGATCAATGGACAGGTAATTTGCTACAATCAAGTCTTGTCACTTGATCCATGGGTGATGATATCTTTCCTCCCCATTATCTACTCTTATCCCTTCTTTTCCTCATATACTTTCCTAAGTGATATCTTTATACTTTTATATTGTTGCATTACTATAGATATTAAGCAAAATGATGCCTCCATACGTCCTTTCCATTGCAGCCAAGTTGTTCTAGAATAAAACCTACATATCTATCTATCTATCTATCTATCTATCTATCTATCTATCTATCTATCTATCTATCTATCTATCATCTATCTATCATCTATCTATCTATCTATCATCTCTGTATGAATACTGGTTGTTCACTGTTGTCTCACTCTAACCTCCCCCAATGGATCTATTCTCCCCTTCAGGGGCCATTTTTAATAAGCACCATCTGCATTATTGTGTGTTAGATATTTTTAATATAATTTACCGATGGATTTAGCCTGGGATGTTCATGACCTAAATGTCTCTACATCCAATCTCTTTGTTATTATGGCAGTGTCCTTGGACYGTTAAAAAGAGAGATATTTTTTCGTAAGAATGGCTATTTCACTAAAGYCAAATTTGGAGTAAATGGACTAATTCCAAAATTTGGAAGTATGGMCTTCTATAATTATGTGCATTGTGATAATSCACAGCATGTCTCCCATGACAGCASTSGCTCATATTCTCTCAGGACACCAGTATTCTGTGCTCTTACAGATTYCAAATTYAACTTTCCACCTGAACAGCAAAATAYCTGCTTCATCACTCTTGCAGCATAGTGGCAGAGCAGGAATTCAAATTAATTAGAATCATCACTTGTCAAAACTTTGGAAGGAATCTATTATTAATTGTCAGTAATCAATGTCTTACATTCAACACTTGCTTTCAGGTCTGATAAGGGACCTGAATTTCACCCATTTACAAAACTTGACCTGTCTGGTTTTAATACATACACCAGTTTTGAGCTAGGGTCACCACATACAAATTTCAATCATTTACTTCARATCAGTGTATTCTACAATAAAAAAGGGCAAGTATATGCTTAGTTAAGACCCTAGAAAAGAAAGCTAAGTCCTTGAAAAGCAAAGAGTGAAAGCAAGAAAYGAAAAATTGAAAAGTTGGGAAAAATTGTTWCTGAAGGTATCCACCTAAAGAGAGRTGCTTGTCGAAGGCTTTGCTTTAAAGGACAGCTTAAAGAGGTAGGAGCTGAAAGAAACCTGAGAAATAAATCATGGTTACGAACATAAATACAAACTTTTTTATTTTCCCCTGATTTGTCTTACTGAAGCTCAGCCTCTTCCTAATGTACACAATTTTCCTGGTTTTAGTCTTCCTTAACCTTGCTACTGCACAGGTGGTACACACCAGGGAGGAAGGTGGGTGGTGCAGGCTTCTCTCTAGATCACAATGAAGAAAGGCATGGCAGAAAAAAAGCATTAAAAAATAGCTATTTCAGTAATGAGATAGAAATAGGAAGTAGGATAGTAAATCCTGCATTCCTTCAGATATAAATGCTATACAGAGCATAAATATTTTCAGTACAGTTACAGAAGAKAATCACATGCAGGAATGTGAGGTGCAGCAGTGATGGCTATTTTACATCAAATCAGCCCTTTGTCAGATCCTGGGCTGTTTGGAAATCATGGTCTTGGAAGGAGCTCTGGGGATTTTCAGTCCTACTGAGCATGGAAAAAYGGTCTGATGATATAGAGGCATATGAAAAAGAGTTTGTTAGATGTATAAAAAATTCCTGTTTCTGTATGAATCAGATTGTCTTACCTGGTAGTAAGTARCATCCCTTTAGTCAAACACATTGTRATAAATTGTAGAATTGTACAATTCTACTGCACTGTAAGTTCACAATTTTTAGAGTATGGCTGAGCCTCAGGGGAAAAGAATTATATGAGTGTGGGATGCAGCCCCATGGRTTAGATTTAGAAGAGCTGAGGGAAGAGAGAATTTGTGGAGAGTTACAGGAGGAGAATGAAGCATCCTCTGCTGAAGTACAYCCCTGGAAAGGCTTGTAGAAATGAAGTGGGACAGATATTCTGGAGAAGGAGCTATAAGCTCATCCATCACACACGGCAGATCTCATTGCTGARCTTAGAGATGGTGGAAAGATTTTCTTAGCAACACAGAATGGGCCACAGACTCAGTAGTAACTCAGGAAGCCAGAGAAAGTTTCTGCAGTAAATAGCAAAACTTAAGAAAAATATCTGGAGAAATTTTTGTCATACATCTAGGGTGTAAGGGCACTGCATTTTTGATCAGTTTATCAATTCTGATGATTGGTCCTTTGTAAACACACCATGCCCAATTTYCCCACATATCTGATAGTGATCTTCTGCTTTTAAGACTGTAATAAATAAATCATTGATACTTGTCTTTTCATTTGTCAGGGCACCACGAGGGCAGGTGGCTCCCCTGGGTGTGTGATTGCAGGGTTAGAGGGAGCTGTAGGCACTGAAAAGCAACAGTCAGACTTACTGATGCATTCAGAGCCCTGGACATTCATTTGTTTTACTTACTCATGATGAGGTTTAACATTTTCAGTTCAAAGAATTATCTTGTTTGAGATAATTATTTTTGTGCCCTAATAAAACATATTTAATAATGTGCCCTCAAGCTATGAAGTTCTGTGGCCTTCTGGTATGAATGAAAGCYAAAGCTTTTCTCATTTCAAAGCTCTGCTAAAGCAGACTCTCAGTGCTRTTGCTAAGAATTTTGAATAGCATAATGACACAGGTTTATAGTCAAAATAAGAGTATATTTCTTCAAATACTGTTGATTGCTGAGGACACTTCCACACCTTATYTGGGATGGTAGCACCCACTAGAGCTTCTGGATAAATCAACCAATCATTTGATGTCAAAAAATCTTCAGAGGAAGTAAAGGCAGCAAATTTGTTCCCATGAAAGCTGAAAGGAAAGATATCATAGCAGCATCAGAGCTAAAGTGCATCTCAGAGATCTTGAGATGCTTTCTAAGGAGCTGTCGATAAGTCCTTATTACCTGAATGGTAAAAAAAGGCTACGTTTTTGAAGCTATAGAAACTGAGCAGCAATGCCCAATGCTATACATCTACACATTGACACTTCAGACCTCTGTGAAATAGTTTCAGAGAGAACACCTTCATTGCTCTATCACAAGATAAATACTACAGTGCTTGCTGGCTCTCCCTCCCTTTCCTCTTATGCTTTCTCTTTGAAAGCTTTTGCACACTTATTTTATCTTCTAGCCATCAGGARTAACATTCAGATTCAGTTTAATTACTGCATTGCACTTCACACATTACCCCAGATCAACAAGTTTATATTTCTGGAAAAGAGGGATTTCTGGTTTTCATGCCTTCAAAAATTCCCACTTGCATAGATGAACTTTTCATTCATCTGTTGTTGAAGCATTGTGTCAGCTTAATTTGGATCAATACTTTTGTGCTTAATATACTAATGGACAATTACTTAAATATATGTACAAGGGGAAAAGTTACTATAGTAATTAAGTACTAGGAAAACAGCAGGAGAAAATYGAAAAGACAGCCAAGTGTCTTTGAAATCTGTCTTTGTGAAAGGGATACAAGTGTTTGGGGGTCCTCAGRAATCTAAACAAAACTAACTAACCAAAAATACCAAAAACACAAACTCAAATGATTTCTATGGTGGATGAGCTTCATATTCAGTAGGAAAGCTACACCTGGGAAATCAGAATCAAAACATATAAMATCAGTAGTATAAAAATATATTAGAATTAGAATGGCAGTAAGAAATTAYTTTTATTTAATAGACACAATCCACATCAAAAGATTACTCATCATCCTGGCCTTTATCTCAGATTTAATGTGGAAGATTCACATGGAAGAAAACTCAAAAAGGCAATTTGATTTGCAGGTTCATTCTTCTCAATTTCCCTATTAGAGCTCTCAGGAAAGGAGAGCAGTTAGTGCTAGGACTGGTACAGAGATACATTTTTTTCTTGCTAGATACAGCTTGAAGTAGCAGTAATTAACTTTTTTTGTAGAACTTCAAGATATTTATTTTGCTTCTATCCACAACTTAAAAGTATAGATGCAACAAAATAAATGTAATRTAACAGGAAATAAAAGGTTATCCAAAACGTTTAAGATCACAAAGCTTGTTTTGAACAATAATTTACAGTGAGGGATTCRTCCATTTTAAGCCCAGTGAATACTGAAGAAATTTTTTTTTTCTGAACTGTATTTACAATAGTATCAGGCAAACACTGAATGGGTTCTCCTTAATATATCTAAAATGTGCACACTAAATGAAAATTGATTTGAAATTCAACTACTGACTGCTTCACACTCAATGAGCAAGTAAGCACTTGAGCCAAATACCATTGGTATTACCAGTCCTCACAGAATTGCCAATGCAGCATTTTWAAATCTTATTCCACTTGAGTTGCTTATTTTTCTTCCTTGGTGGAAGTTGAGAGAAGAAGCAACATTCTCTTTGGGAGTATAAAATACATACAATGGTGGTTTCTGCTGAAGCTATACTATATTAGTGATATATATATTATATCAGTGTTCATAAACTGATATACTTTTCACTAATTTACTTATACACTGTTAAGTTGTGCTTTTTAAATGTTGAACTATTTCTTACTTGAAATGGAGTCTAGGGTTTTTACATATAATTTAGAACACGGCACAAGAGATGAAGGATCAATGAATGTCAGGAAACAAACTGGATTTGCTTCAGTTTAAATTTTGATTGGAGATCAGTTTGGCATATTAGGATTCGGAAATTTCCRCCTTTCTCAGCTCACCAGATGCTAACTGACTTCATCTGACAGACCGCATGTACCTTGGATAGCAAATGACATCATGATGTGGCATATCCAAGGTGAATGTCACCACTCRCTAGCAATAATTTGTGCTAATGCAATACCTCATGCAAAACACCAGACACTCCTTCAGCTATAAATAGTGATGCCAGACTACGGTAGGCAATTTGACTGACAAGCAAGGACYTGCGACAGCAGCAAGACGCATCAGCTCAGCAAGGGCACTGAAGAAAGCTTCAGCAGAGTACTACTGATATTACAAATCTGCTGAATTACACTAGCAAGAAACTCTTCCAAACTTTGCAAGTGAGTGTAAGGATGCAGTTCAACAATCTCTTCTCTATATTCTTGCAAGCAACAATATRTAACTTCTCATGTGAAATTCAAGAAACTTAGAAAAGGGATAAAGACCTATCTTTGAGTGCTTTGTTCCTCAAGATCCATTTGTCTGTTCYTCTTAGTAACTCTACACAGAGTTAGATGTCAAAACCTTTACACAAGCCAAGGAAAGAGTCAGGTTCTTCAAAATGTTGCAGTACTGAAAGGGAAACTGTATAAATAGGAATTGATATGAAATGCAGTGTCTCAAATTCTGCTCTTCTCAGAAGTTTAGTGAGCTTATTGTGGCACAAGCAGAATGTCTAAGTTTTCAACAAGGTGAATGTTGTTGATTAAACCTTTTCTTTCCCCCTAAGAAATAAGAGAGAAACCATGCATTTCTTTCAAAATATATTTACTGTTCTATGTACCTCTGGAAATCTATTTTTGTTCCATGTATGAAATTATAATAGCTATTGATTCTGACTTCAAAGTGTAGCAAAAAAGAATCAGTGAAGTGCTCAGAAACAYGGTGAATTTCATGTACTAATCAATTTGAAGTGTCATTCTTATTCCAGTATCCCCTCCCAAAATAAACAAACACTTTCCYATACACATTTTCTTCATTCAATCCTGAAACATTAGAAATAAAAAGCCTATTTAACACAGACATTAAAGATTCCATAGTATCAACAAAAAATTTCAATATGCAACACACTTCAATTCTGCAAGCTTCATTCAAAACCTGAAAATCAGAAATACCTGTATAGATAATCTWAACCTTATAACATTAACCTCTCTGCCCTGTGCATTTCAGAAAGAAAAAAACAAAGGAATCACAAGAATGAAAGTATGTCTTTCTAAATACAACTTAACAGTCTTACCACTGCATTGATGTAGACTTTTCACTAATGTAAGAATAAGAAAACTGGTAATTTGCAAAATGTGGAACYAATTCTGGTTTTTGTAACAGGTCCCTGAGTCAGCCAGAGCTTTGAGGTGTATATGGCTTCATCTGTTCCTTAAAAAGAGCTACACAAGGGAGATGGATAGGGAAAAATCAAAGAAACAAGAGTAGACTAGAGAGAGATAAAGAACATCCAGTTTTGTGGCTCATTATAAATCTTACCTTTACAGGTGGGACTGTGAAATCAATTTAGTGGGCTGTCAACAGCTTCTGGAGCTGCAAGAAATTTTGCACAGGTCTGAGCTGATTTTCCTTTTCTCCCCACAGTGAACTCTGGCTTTCTGCTCTCTGTTCCTCCATGCAGCTGCTCTCTGCTCCTCTGCAGACTTTCAGCCCCTTGATCTCTCTTGTTGACTTTTGTTTGTTCTCTCTTTACCACTGCTTCTCTGCTTGAAGTACCTGAACACTCTTCTCTCCAAGGAAAATTTGGTGACTGCCCAGGGAAAAAGTGCTCCACAGAGACTTCCACTATTCTTGCACTTCTCCCAAAACCGACTTTCACACACACACTGGAAAGAAGCCATAGATACCAGCAGTCACCACCTGTAATGGCATTAATTAAAAATCCAGTGTCAAGGGAAGTCTGCAAGTGAATGGATGAAAAATCTTTATCCATGTGAGTAATATTGTCCTACCAGAAGGAGCTTTCTGTTCACTTTGACAAAGAGACACGGGATTACATTCCATCTCTGGGAAAAAAAAAAAAAGCTGTTTAAACGAAAGGTGGCATTTAGCACTATATTGTATGATACATAAGTTGACTCCAAGTTTCAGAAAAGAAACTCAAAACAGATTCCCCCCTCTCCACTCAGTTCTGCTGAAATAGGCCCTTGAATGAAAGCTCTGGTTGATTTAACAATTCTGACCTCTCATGCTGAGCATTGCCAGTCATGCTGCGTTATATAACAGATGTAATGCCACATTACATGTCAAATCTAATGCAAGATTGTGCTATGTTTTAGGGATGAACATTGCAGATGAATGCAATGAAGGTTTTTAATTTTTTAGCAAGGAAACCTTACAAACAGTAAATTTGAGATTTGCTGACTTATTGAGACTTTGTGTAAGAAATTTTTTGGGAAAGAAAAAGTGTCCAATAATGAACAAAAAATATTTTTTCAATCTTTCCATGACTCTGTAATGCTGTTCTTTTTTTTCTTTTCTAATTATATATACAGTCTGATATAAAGAGTATGTGTAGAAGAAAAGGACAATTTTGACTTCAGCAAAATTTATCCWATCTTAGAACAAGCTAGTGCAAGTTCTGTGATTTGAGAAAGGCTGTATCCCTCACATTCAGTCTGGCATCCAAAAGAATGGAAATAAAATAAGGTATTATTCTCATATATTGTGAGTATAGCCCTAAATAAATAAAATGGAGTGATTACTGAGATCGGCTTATATTAGAATTAATTCTATGACACTGTGTCTGGCCATGGAGAAAACTTCCTACTTGGATAAATTATTAGAAGATTTGTTCAGGATGTTCATTGTAACTGTGAACAAGTCAACAAACACGTCAAGAAAAAAAAAAAAAGGAAGTTAGGAAACCTTAAAATTCATACATAAAATATAATAAATAGGTTCCATGTATGTTGGGAACATTTAAAGATATTTTTAATTAAAGTTCCAAATAAACAGTTGGCTCCTGKTGGCTGATTAAATAGAGACATTTAGTTTCTCTGTTACCCTTGTTGTTCTAGATTACATTTATTGCTGGCCTTAAACTCCCAAAGGTATTCTGCCAAACTCCCATGGCTGTCTACCAAGAACCTTGGAAWCCTGTCAAATTTCAGAGCTATGCAATTCCACACAACTTACTCCACACACTCATCTCTCTGCCTCTTCCTTGCTCTCTCTTCTAATCCATATCTAAGCCAAAATATGACCCATTTACAGTCTCATGTCATAGTTTCTCCTGCTCCAGGACTCCATTTACCCAAACACATTTATATTCAGCCAATCTGAATATGCTGACTGGAAAGGAATGTTGTAGAGTGGCAAGAAGACAACTTCACCCTAAAAAACAAACTCACAGACACCTTTGAGTGCCATGGTATTTTTCTCCTAAACCTCTTTTACTACCATTGTGCATTACTTTTAATGCCAGAAAAATAAACATATTTACTGCAAGGTTTGGAGACTGCTGGTGAGGATGTACTCCACAGTTCCCAGTGTAGGAGCCATGCATCTCCATACTTACAAGTGCTCTGATGGTTATGTGCTCCAAAACTGAAAAGCGTAGTAGGGGCCTGGAACAGCTGGCCTGAAAGGAGATGCTGACGCAAGTGGGTTTGCTTTGTCTGGAGAAAAGAAGACTGTGAGAGATGAAGTAGCTGCCTTCAACTACCTACAAAGGTGTACTGAGAAGASAGAGTCTTGGAGGTGCTCTGTTGAAAAGATTTAACTGCTGCAAGTTGCAGAAGGGAAATTCTGATTAAATAGAAGGAAAATATTTTGTAAAGAATGTAAACAGTGAAACAGCTTGTCCAGAGACATTTTTGAATCTCTGTCCTTGGATCTGTTTAAAATTTGGTCAACGTTTGAATAACCCCATTTAAATTTGAGGTTGCCCCTGCACTTAACAGATGACACCCAGGCTTCCTTACAAGGCTCCCCTCCCCCATGACTGTGTGTCTCCTCTTCCTGTTCTATTCCATGGGTGTAGGGAACAGYCCAAGAGATTTTAYTTTAGGGCWTTTAATCCTGTAAATGTATTAACAWAATGCTCCYAGATGAAATRTTACAAAGRCTGTCAGATACTGGACTCYGCATCTCCAACTRAAGAGGTTGTCTAGAGCTCATTGCATGGTAAGAGGCTGTGGAAAAATGAACGGAAGTATGGTAAAACAGGCTTTGAATTTGTTACTGAGAGGCTATACTGACAATTTAGGAACCCAATCCTGCTACCATGTCCATTTCATAGACGTGCTTGAACTTGGTGTGAATTTTCCTTKCACCAAGTAAATCTTACCAGACATTTTGAATTTAGCCTTGCAGAAAGAATATTGTAGTAATACATTTGGAAATGACAGGCACATAAATAATTGTGATGATGGTTATATCAGTAAGATGTTGGTCTTTTWRKTTKKTTKGGKTTTTTWAWWARGRRWTWAARKWAAAAARAAAACAAACACCTGAGCTAAAATACACTAAATGACGTTTTCTAAATGGAATGAGGATCAAAGAATCCCATTACTAYGTTTTAGTTGAAAGTCAATGTAGCTGCACATAATTTATTAAAAAAAAAATAGTGTTACCAAGTCTGAAGACAGAAGAAAAAACAAATTTCTTAGTAAGTCAGTGACATTTGAAGCATTGGCCTGTATACAGTTGTATTTGAATGAAATAATGTTCCACTGGAAAGAATGGTCCTTGAGTTACTTTTTGCCTTTTTTGCCTTTTTTGCCTTTTTGTCCTCCTATTAAGCATGAAGCAGCTCTACAATAAAAGGAGTAACTAACAAATAATTTAAAAAAAATCCCGATACACATAAGTGAAACCAAGTATAACCTTTACGTCATGCTACTGACTTCATTTGAGAATCATAAACTAGAAGTTTGAAAAGTTGAAATTAATTTAAACTTSGGTTTGAAGAATGGATCTACAAAAGCCTCATGTTATTAAAAAAGAGTCTTCATAGTACAAAAACACTTTTCCATATGTGGATAAAAGAAGCAAAGCCATATTAAATAATAAAGAAAGAGACAAAGTGTTATTGTAGTAGAGGACTGAAAATATACTCTTTACAAAAAGGGTCTATAAGTGAGATGACATGTTCTGACACTGGAACAGCAGTGATTGATATTAAACTGTGTGTTCACTTAAATGCRTGTTTCAAGTAACTTCCATTAATATACTCAGTAAGAACAAGAGTCACTCCAATTTATTTCAGCTAAAAAATGTTTCCACTCACAGTCAGTAATGTCATTCCCAACACATTGCTAAAAAATAAGTCAGTAGCTACTCCAACAATAYCCTTGCCTCAGGTTAGAATAAGTATGAAATGATCAGTCTTTCTTTACTGCAGGATGGAAGATAACTTGGGTTGGAAACAAATGAATGCAGCTGAGAATACAGTAGCAAGAATTTTAAGCCAACATTTATGCGTTTCCTCTTCAGTAAAATCAAGGAATTATGCACTTACCCCTTGGCTGTGTTTGCTCCTCTGGTTGTTCACTGTTAAGATGTCTCTTTTTACCTTAGTAGATAGACTGTAATCTTAAAAAAGTTTTTCTTTAAGGGGTCTAGGCAATGTTCTGGCTTGGATAGGGCCCCCTGCAACATGGGTAAATGTGCCACTTGTGCTTAGCAGTTCTTCCTAATTGCAATTTATTGGATGAACCATGAGAACCTCTGTAATTTTCACATTTTTTTCTTATTCCATTAGGTTTGACTGAACCTTGCTACTYACAGTCTATTAATTCATACCAGCAGAGTATTTAGACCACACTAAGGTKTTTAGTCCAACAAAATTTGCAATTACATATTAATCAATGTTTTAAAAATACAACAAATTATAAATTTCAGATTAATTTGGTGATTAAAATTAAAATTTGTTTTTTTCGTACATTCAGTAAAATAGTGGATTAGTGGCAGAAGCAATGTTAGTGACAGTGTTGAAATTTTAGCATCCGGACACCACTGAATTTCAGGAATTAGGGAATTAATGTACACATGCAAAGGCATGCACACATAAAGTGAAATTGGCTCTAATGAAGTCAGCACCAATAAGGCAAAGTGCCAGAATTTYGACAAATAGCTATAAAACCTTTCCAAGATAAGAGCAATTCAAATGGTCAATATTACATTTGAACTGAAACTGTATGGAGTAATTGTTGACACAGTGGAAGGTAAATAATGCAGAAAAATCTTTAAAATTGTTACCTGTCATTCAGTGCACGACAGCCAGGTACAGCAGCTTTTACCATCTTTGATCWTCATAATTTTTATCCTGTCATGGCAAAACAACTATCTCAATGCAGGGTTAAATTTCTTACACCTGGTGAAGTCTTAAAAAACACTGGTAGAAAGAAAACATTCGGTTTTTGTACAGCATACTCTTTGTAGAATAGAGTTTGAAAACAGAGACCTGTCATGCTGATTGCTGCACAAACATAGAAGAGAGTGACTGCTTTTGAATAAATTCCAAACTGCGGAGAAAATACGGTCTTATTCAGAGGGAGAGGACAATAAAACAGAAGTACTTTGGAACAGAATAGTGAAAAACTATTCTGCTCACACACTCACAAACACAAATTTATTTATGTGCAGGTGGAACATACTTAATGCCTACTTTCCCATGTGTGCTTTCAAGCTGAAATATTAAAAAAAAAAATTAAAACCAACAAAACTATTATTTTGCCTCTATTTGTTTTCCCATGTTCACTGTCAAATTCTTAACCACCATTTTTTTCAATTGGATTTTCATCAACAATTTTTAGTCAAATGGGAGGAAATTTTAGCATAACTAAGTAATTTTCCAAATCCTGAAACAGAGCCAAGATCAATTAAAGACATACTCTAAGAAAGAGATAAAATTAKTATGTTTTCAGTTGAAAATATTCCAAAATAACAAAAAGAAAAAAAATCTCAACCAAGAAAAAGAAACCATAAAATTTATATTAATTAAAAAYACAGTGACCACGATAAATTTTTAAATGGAGAGTTTTTTTAAGACTAAATATTGTCTTCTCCTTTTTACATAAACATATTTAATGTAGATCTTGAGATCTTGCATCTTGGAGACCTATTAGTTTCAGACAAACTTTGCAGAAGTTGYATTTATACAGGCAGTGTTGACTGCTTTGAAGTAAAATATATTTAATGTTTTTCTAATTCAAATATCTTCCTCACTAAATGCCTTTAGTTATGCACCCTCCCAGTTAATATGAAAAGATTAATTTGGCTTTCATCTTGAAACACTGATGACATTACTGTCATGGAAACAAACCCTGAACTCTTTTAGTAAGCTGGATGAGAGTCATTGGTATCTTCTGTCAAAGGCAAACCACTGGAGCTTCTAAACCCATGGAAATAAATACATTCTCACCATGGTACTATTAATCTAATCAGGGGAGCCATCAGAGGTCCTGGGAAGTGCATCTAAAGAGCAGAATGGAAATCTGTCAGTCATTCCAGCAACAATATGCTTGTGAAAGCACTACTAAAACCTGGCCTGTGTTCTGGGCACAATGTTTGTCACTTGGTGTGTTTGTAAGTGAGGGATGTTAGAGTCACCTTATTTCCATCTTTCCCATCATAATTTCGAAGGTTTTTAGTCAGCCCTAGCAAATCATTTAGACAGCTGATATTTTTATTAAAACATTCACATGCAGTGCTTTGCTTTCTAGTACAAAAAAGATCACTTTTAAAGGAACAATCAATTTTAAGTCTCAGTCAAAAAAGAATTATTAAAATTGGCAGCTGACCTTGAAAGACTGAAGGATACAACTCTTTCTTTGTCTAGCTGTACCCTAAAATTCCCATTATGACATAAATCTCTAAAATCTCAGAGGCTGTTCTATGGAACCAGATTGGAAATTTAAAGAAATAATTTTTTTTTTTTCAGATTAATATATTTCAGATATGCTTCAGGACTAGCTTTTTATCTGAAATTTGARGTAGGAATTTTAAAACCCCTTCTAGCCTAAAGTGAGAAACAAATAAGAGTATAAAAAATAATTAGCTAAAAGTGATCATTTAAGAGAAACAAAACAAACCAACYAAACAAAAAACCCTAAATAMAAAACAGTTAAAGAAAGATCTTCTCTTGAAAACACTCAATGGCCACTTTGAGCAAATCTTRTATTTCAAAAGCCAGTTATTTAAACAAAGACATTAGATTCAAAGGCCAAAAAGTGATCTTACATAAACTGCATAGTTTTAAATGAAAGAATTAAAAGACTATGACATGGTAGCAGCAGCAGTGTCTGAGAAGGATGGTGTGAAGAAATTAATCTTTGTTATCCTGTGAGTATAGCCTGGCTACAGAGGGTCATTGCAGTTGTTTGGTAGGCATTTTCTTTTAGATGGCCTACAAGGGTGACCATAAACAAGTGACTGCAGATTAGGAAAATTAAAATGTGAGCATCTGCACCAAAATAAGGCTACATGTCTTAAAAATACCATGTATTGTCAGGTTTCTGACTTAGGTATTTGAAATTTAAGAACATGGGCTATGAAGCGGTGCAGCAGATAAAGCAGGAAAGGGTTCCCATCCAGTGGAGTTGCTGGAAGATTCTGACACTGCTTAGAAAACATGAGCTTGTTTTCTAGCTCAATTTCCGATGAAACAGAAGAAGCAGTGCGCGTCCTGATAAATATATTAACATATTCTTTCCAGAAATTGTGATTGGAAGAATSCTTGATAGTGGTGTACCTAAATATCTGGGTTTAGATAGACCATGAATAGGAGGATGAAGTGTGGCAAAGAAAGTAAAATAAATGAAGCCAAAGTAACACTCTTATATTTGTCAGAGAGAAACCATTCTGAAGTTTTGCAAATTATTTTTAAGCTGAATGTCTGCCTAGAGCTGTATACAATTCTACATGCAATTTTTTTTATTTTTTTTTTTTTTTAGAAGTATTAAAGTAACCAAAAGAAACAATTCAACTGTGACTAAACACGTTATGGTGAATTGCTCTTCAGTCAATTCACAGGAACAGGTACTTAATAAAAACCTAGAAACCCAAAACATGATTTGTGACATAACATTCCAGAAAAGAAGAATAACCATTTTCAGCCTGAGACCACCCTTTTGTTGTTGTTGGCAAGAAAATGAAATTCAGCTGAAAATATATTTTATTTATGTAAAACTTGACAGTTACTGTGGGATACAATTTTCCAGGTGTTCAAAAGTGATCAAGTGGAAGTTAACTGCACTATAGGAGAAAAAATTGTTTCATCTTTTCTCTTATATATGGTGAATATTTTTACTTAAATATTTGGAATATATATTATTTCATGATATAATTCTCTTTGTGTATCTAATCTGTAACTGTTAGTGACAGACTAATGAGTGGATAAAAACATAATATGTTTATATGCTGGTCCTGGAGTTATCTTTGAAGATTTCAAACTTTTCTTCACTATCTGCTTGCATAATTACTACTTTCCAAGTGTTTTTCTCTTTTTGGAATAGTWTTTAACTATTAATGTTCTTATTCAACTCTCAACCATAAATCAGTGAAAAAATCCTTAGAACAGAATAAATTCTGTCATGCTAAATTCATACATTTCCTTATACTTGAATTGTTCTAAACCTATTCTAATATAATTAACTGATTTAATAATATGATGATGGCATATTTGTTTCAAAAAAGTTCAAATAAATTAATTTGAAGCCTGCTCTCAAAAGCCCAACAGTTATGACCACCCTGTTCTGAAATACGAACAAGAGTTCTCTTCCTTGCCTACTTCTTCCCTTGGTTTTTGGGGTGAGACAGAAAATTTCTTCAACTTTTACAACTGACAAAACTGGAGAAAGTAATTTAAAAATTCTCCACAGAAGAGACATACTCTTCCTCTATACTTTTTCTAATACTATTAAGTCTGTAGGATAAGGAATCAATTACATCACTTAACTAGCATTTTTTTTTTCCATATGGGGTTCTCCAATTTCCATATCCATTGACCTTCAAAGAAAGGTAAATTGTAGTGCTCTATTTATCAGCCTATTAATAAATCATATTCACAGTGGAGAAATCTCATCTGTCTTTGCAGATTAGATTTCTCTAAGAGAGCAGAATGGGAGAGCCAGTGAGGAGCCCCCACCTCTCAGTTCCTTCTCATCCTGSGAACTGGATTTAATACAATTCTGGTCACTGTACTTCTTCCTCCATCTTTAGACAGTAAAAAGTTGAACTTCTTGCTTTGCTTCTTCTTCCCTAAACTATGAAGTGTTTTTCTGCTAGTATTTAATCACTATCTATGGCAAAAGACTGTCTTTCCTTTCCCCATAGACATTGCTTTCCTGAAACACTACATTTTATTTTTTTTGACAAAATGGTAGATATGGTGAAGCCATGTTAGGAAAATGAAATGGAAACAATACAAAACATATATTTAATATTACAATAAAGTAAGACTGCCCTCCTTGCTAATTCAAGGCAAGGATCAAAGTAAGCTTATCATGGTCAGGATTATTAATTTTTTTAACTTCTTATTTCRTCTTCACCTATTCTCTCCTTTGAGAGATAATTTGATATTGAAAGTATGGTGCTTAAAATGCCAAGGTCATAGGTTCAATCCCTGTATGGGCCATTTACTTTAGTTGAACTCAATGATCCCTGTGGGTCCCTTTCAAACCCAGAATATTCCGTGATTGTGTAATTTATACACACTTATTCAAAATCATACTATTTACACTGTTCAGTCAAGGAGAAGGAAAAGAGAAAAAACACCAAAAAAACTGGCATAGACTTTTGCTCTCTATATACCAGGTAAATTAAAACATCTAAACTAGAAGAATAGTCCCATGCTTCCTTTCATAAAATGAAGAGTATACTGTAATTATTGATTAATAGTATTCCCAGTTAGTCTTAGCAGACACTGTGTTCACTCGGTAACATTTCGCTTCTCTAAGTAATTAGAAAGGCTGATCTCATGTAGCTGAAACAGTAACATTCTTTCAAAATCCCTCAGAATCCCTCAGTATAGATGTTAATCTACCAAAATTTCCTGCCACCAGGCAGTAGTGAAAACTGCAATTCACAACAGCAGCAATTTTCTTCATAAATCACAGAAGTTACATGTACTTTCAAGATAGAATAAGCCTCCAGAGCCTATATAACAATCTCATTTAAGAAGCTGATATCTAGGAGTTTGCTCCAGTTCAGCCCAAGGGGARTCTGATCTTCTCCTTGATCATTGGTAAGAATACTCTAATAACTTGGCAAAAATAGTGAGAGGACTGGAGGCTTTCTCCTGCCYGGTATTTTTTGCAGTGAGGAATAGGAATTCTTGAAAACAATGAAAAAAAAGAAAAATTTTGAACAGAATAATTTTGTCCAATTGTTACTTTACTCTCTTAGAGGATGAAAATTATATTTTTATATGTGATCTCAGAACTTCTTCTGAATTTTTAAATTATAAAGTTATTGACTAAAATATAAATAAATACATGTAGWGACCCAAACACAAGTGATTTCTTCAAAAGCAAGGAATGTATTTACATTCTGCTACAGAAATATATTTTTGCCAATTCTTTTTGCCTTTCCTACCTACCATTTATCTACTACCAAAAGGGACGAGTGGAATACTTATCTTCAGGAAACAGTTCCAGTTAATGTCAGTCCAATCTTACCAGTTGTGTCAGTCCTACATTAATTATGGTTGATAAGATTTCTAGGTAAGTCAGTAAGAGGAAACTTGAGCTCTGAGTAGGTTAACAAACATCCCATGTTTCCCACTTCTGGTAGGGRAATATGGAAATCCTGAAATGCAGGTAAAGGGTCATAAATTGTACATACATGTAGTACATTAAATATAAGGAATGCCAACTTCATCTGAGAAATCAAAAAAGTATTAAAATATATACAAGCAAAGTAATTTTATTGTGAATAAAAAGTGTCTAGTGTTCAGTTTTTACCAAATACTATTAACCTTTTTTCAACCCAGCTTTTAGAGCACACAGTTGCAACAAAACCAGTTATATTAAGCAAATGGTAAATGGTTTGTTTCTCTTAAATTAATAAATRGTTCTGCATATTTAGCAGGCAGAACTGAGATTGCCTTTTTTCCTCTGAATGAATGTAGTTTACAGGTTAGAAAATATTACATGAACTGTTAATAAAATAATTAAAGTAAGTAAAAAAATACACCAAAACATTTTTTTTTAAAAAACACCCACCCCAGCACTTTKTTTTTTACATTTATGCATCACTTCTCTACTATTGATTTTGATTGTCTGTCCCCAACACTGTCACTCCTTATTAAGTATTGAAGCCTCTCCCACATTCAAATTCACRCTGTATTAATTTCTATATGCATAGTATTCTTATCTTCCTGAGAACCAAATATTTGCAGTCTTCATTGAAGAATTGCCAAAGAAGAATAGACTGCACAGGTTATGTCTTCATGGAATTGTACTTTCTTCAATCTTTAATGTGATCTGATCTTGCAACACATTCTGTGTGTAATAAGGCCTGAAAACTCAGGTCTTTGCACATTAAACAATCAGACAAGGTGACCCTAGTACTTTTTAATTTAATCTCTCTTTATGTAGGGATTAAATGCAAATCCAATTTTAATTTCCARCTCCTAATTATCAATAAAATATTGAGTTTGCATAATAATTCAAAGATTAGTAGGAGCAGAAGAGAGAAAATGCATGTTAAAATACTTAACCTATCTTCATTCTCTGTGAACTATATCATTCCAGTCCACTGAGTGCAAGGTGTCCCAAGTTATTATATGTGGCAGTRATTAGAGAAGGCTGTCATGGGTAGAAGCACCAATGAAGCTAGTAATACCTGTGATAAGGTAACTCAAAGGAAAAAAAAAACAAAACCCAACAATAAAATAGTTTTTAGATTTAAAATTTCTGAAGAACTGTGAGGTTAAACATCTTTCAAGTGTAAAAATACCTTGTCAAAGATATTACTGTAAAATAAAATATAAGATACTAAATGCAGAATCAACTGCCTGTCTTTGTATTGCTACTGTACATACTAAAGATTTGTAGAGCTTCTCCTAATTGTATTCATTTTAATTCAATGCTCCAGTTGGATAGATTACATAGTCTGTGTAAACACCCTGTGAACATTTCCTCTTCCATAGTATTAATCAATTCATTGTAAAAGCAATAGTCTCAGATCTGAATTGTGCATGAGTAATGCAGAAAAACTTCAAACTGTTTGCCCAGACTTGGGCTCCATGGGAGCTGAGTGTTGGTTGTTCACAAAGACCYGATGTGTGACTGATGAATAGAGCCCTTTAGCTTCAAGGGACTCGTGCTCAGCAGGAACAAAACTCTCCTCATGTTCAAAGTGTTTCCARTCTGTTTCTCTCTCTCCACAACGTGTTCTGTCACTCTTTCACTCTGTCAATCCAGATGGGAAGACAAACATAGACAAAGCAAGTAGACGTGCAGAATTTGGCTCCCGTTTAACCAGTAGAAATATCCACTKGAGCCAAATGGAAACTATACATTTTGGTTCCTTTCAGCATGTAGTTTCATACATTTTCAGACTACACAAGATGTAAGGTTCCAATGAAAAATTCAAACACATGGGTAATTCTTTCAGCATTTTCTGTTTTCTTTCAGTCTTGCTTTTGTTTGTTGACTGTTTTCAGAAATAGACATTYGAAGCCTGCAGGCACATATTTATCTGTGGAAGAAAGATGTAAAACAGCAAGTACTTTGTTCTGCAAATTACTGAAAACATGTAGGCTAAAGAAACAACAAATCTTAATGAGGGTTTAATTTTTCCTTTTTTTTTGACAACAAGAGAGACCTCATGAGGGAAGAAACAAGGCAAAAGATGATCAGTTTCAAGCGTATSTGCACAAATATCTGCACATGAAGAAGTATCAGAAGAAATAGGTATTTGCAGCAGTCAAAAAAAATCTATGACATTATTGGAAGAAATGAGATAGAGTTAGGTAGCTCACATGTCCTRAGTAAAGTTAGAGATAGGTGCAAGATATATTCAGGCAAGACAAGATTAGGGAATTGTGCTGTGTGTGAAGAAACCTAAAATGTGTGATGCCTTTCCACATGGTAGACAGTGATCTAGCTGAGAACTCATGGATCAGGATACAAGAAGAGGCCACTGAGTGTAACAGCATGATGGGGATTTGTTACAGACCATAGTTTAGGCCAAAGCAAGCTTTTAGTTAGCATAAGATATCTTGGGATCACCAGCTCATGTTCATGAGGATCYTGAACCTCCATGACATCTGCTGGAATAATAACATGGTGGGAAGGGAGCAGTCAGGGATATTTTTTGAGCATGTGAGAAACAGCTTCTTGATCCAGACTTTTTTGAGCCAGTTGGGGGTGACACACAGGAGACTGTGCTAGTCTCTAGAAAGCAGTTGTTTGGGGATATGGTGATTGATGGCAGCCTTGGCTGTACGCAGCAAGGAAGAATGAAGCTGAACACAGAGTTTTTTTCTTTGCAAAAAAAAAAAAAAAAGACTTTCTATTGTTCGTTAGTATTAGGAGTCTGAACTAAAAAAAATGTATGTCTGTTGTTAAATTGGCTTGATGACTCAGGCACAGTGAACAAAGTTAAGACTGATGTTTTGTATCCAGTATCTTCCTTACCTCAGATTTCACCAACAAAGTYTCCCAGGCTTTTGAGCTCAGACAGTTGTCCTTGAGTGCCTGTTCTCTMTTTCCTTTGAAGCACTGTGGAGATCATGGGAGGTCCACAGCAACAGGAAGAAGTCAAGTGTTGCACTCATTTTCAAAGAAGATGGAAATTCAAGCAGACTACAGGGCTGTCAGCCTTGCTTCAGTCCCTTGGGAAATCTTTGAATCAGAGCTCTGGAAACACATTTCTTGGCACAGAAGGTGAAGTAGGTGTCTGGGAACAATCAGCACAGAAGTACCAGGATTGAGTCATCCCTGTCCAATCCTGGTTGCCTTCAGGGATGAAATGACTGATTTTATATGGGTAAATATAATTTATCTCAGCTTTAGCAAGGATTTTAACACAAACTCCCATGTTATTCTTCTGTCTAAGATCTTGTGGAGGGATGGTCTATTATGGTCTATTTATGGTGTAGAGGGATGGACAATTAAATGCATGGAGAACAAGAGGCAGGCAAGAGGGCCATATACTGGAAGCTAGCAAAAATGGAGCATTGCATGAGACTGGAGGAAGTGATGGAGTTCTCTCTTATCAAGCTTGGAACTTTTATCAAACTGTGTGGGAGTGTGGACGTGCAACCAAGACACTCATTAGCAGATCTGTCATTCAAAAGGACCTAGTMTTGCTAGAGGAATAGGCAGGCAGAAACCCCCATTTCTGCTAACATGCAAAAAATTGCAAAGTTGTGTGCTGTCTGTGACACTGGTGCAGTGTCCTGCCTGTCTGGGAGCAGCTCTTCTGGAAGGGCCCTGGAGATTTTTCAGCCTGGAAAAGAGACCACCTCAGGGCGACCAAACAACCTGCCCATCTTTCAGTGCCAGGAAATCACAAAATGGTGGAGCCCCAGTTGTCAGCTCTGTGTGCTGTTAAAATAAGAAACAACYGACTTAAAAGCAAGGTAGTTTCAAAGAGTGTGTTAGGAAAAATATTTTCACCACAAGTCAGTCAAGTTGTGAAGCAACTGGAAACTTTGCTTTTGCTTTTGTTGTTAAGCTAGCCTTTATGATAGGCAAAGAATAATATGTAATGTATAAAAAAATAAAAATAATTAATAAACCTAATACTTATCCTCCATTTGAATAAAAGCAAGGACCAGACTTGCATTAGCTYGTGAAATAAGTGAGTAAAATAATAGAATCATAAAATATCATGAGTTGGAAGGGCTCATTAGGCTCATCAAAGTTCCATTCCGGTAGTAGTACTGCTGAGGATGACAAACACATTGATTTTAAGATTATCCTTTACATTTAATTTCAAACCTTKTCCAGCCTTTTTAACTCTGATCACAGTAATGTGCTATCTATATTTATCTGCAAATAATAAACTTTCCAATGAGAACCAAGAAGCATGTAGCTAGTTTGGGTGTTTAGAAGAAAAAGGCCACCTGTCTTCAGGGGGAGATTTTTAAAATGTAGCTATATTTAAGTAATGTTTTTGCATCCTCATTAATTCTTGAATGTGTGTAATTTGACACTTTTAGGATGAAGAATAAGTGTTAGAACCCACAATGAACCAATAATAGGCCCCAAATAACAAATCTGGAGGATTTGTTATATGTTATCTTAGACCAAGACATCCAAAACTTCTAAGGAAATTGAATGTTCAGTTCTGATTAAATCTAGGAAATGTGACCAGGTTCTTCAGGCAGCTTTAAAAAAAAAAAAAAAAAATCTCATTTAAAAGATCTGATTTTTTTTTAACTGGCTGAATATTTGGATGAAATATTTTTCTCAAGGTAGTCAATCATAAATAAATAGATAAATAAATAACCAACCCACCTTTTTTGTTTCAATGAGCCAATTTTTATCACTAATAAAAGTTGGGTTATTTAATTTTGTAGTATTTTTGTTTTTTTCTGACATATTGACAATAAAACTAATAAAGATATCAATGCTGAGGGAAGGCAAAGAATGAGACTGTGAAATTCTACAAMACTAAAAGRAAGTAATTACAKGAGAAAATGTATTTTTCCAGCACACAGTATAAATATTTGAACATCCAGTTTGCAAAAGAACACTTTATGTTTTATTTATCTGAATTACTTTGATTTATACAGATTTATAATATTCTATGTAAACCATGAAGTCAGTGTGTTTCTTCATTATGTGCAGGAATCTGATAGGAAACAGAGCAGATCACATACAAAAAGTATTGATGCAGTGTGATAGAAGAGGAATAATCATATTTRTGGGGGTGTGATGCTGCTCAATCCAAGTTACTGTTTTTCAGAKACTGTTTAGAGCCATGATGTTGGGTAAGACAATGGAGAGTGAAAACAGTGTTTCTCCTTCATCTGTTATCTTCCTCCATAGTCCTGCTCTGTTGTTGCACTTTCCCTGATCAACTGTCATAAACCTCCTGTGTGGTGGTGACCTGTCATGTTATTGAGACTTCAGCATCTATCTCCAATTATTTTTGACAAGCTGTTTTCTGTACAGTGATGTGGGGTGGTTTTGGTTTTTTTGGGCTTTTTTTTTTGGTTTTGGGTTTACATTCATGTCATAAATGAAGTAAGTAAAGRAGACTAATTCATCCAGTATACAGGAAGATCACAGGAAGTCTAATGGTTAATTATTTGCAGGAAATCTGGGTGTCTGTGACAGATAGAAGCTAAGCCAGTCCTGGAATTCTATTGTTCAATTTAGATGCTTAGTATAAATTGTAATATACATTGTAGGYTGTAAACAGGAATTTCTCCCACTCATTTCACAAGTCATGGTCAAATAAATTTACGATGCAACAAAACCAACAAACTGTAAGGAGTTGGAATTTTTTGTGTAACCAGTAAAAAAAATTGAAAATGAAACTTATGTTCTGAAGCACACTGAAGAGAAATTTCAACATATTCATTTATGTGAAGTCAACTGTAAAACATATGGAAATTTTTCATTCACATTACGTAGTTTCATACCAAATTGTTTGTCTTAAAAAAAAATCCTATTCCACACATCTGATTATTCAGGTTGTACATTCCTGAACTAGTGTGATTTACATTTGAATGAAGTTTCCAATTTTACTGAGTGACATGGAATCTAATTAGATTCTGTAGGAGAGGAGTGTCAATTATAAAAAATAAGGCACTGGAAAATTAGCCTAAATAAAATTTTACTGAACAGAACATGCAATTACAATATACATCAGAGTGCTTCCGTTTTCACTTGTAGATTATTATTCTTTTATTTTCTCAGGAAGAAATGAAAAGTCAACATCTGGACTATTAGCAGTGTGTTATTGATGACATTAGAACAACTTCCTATATGGTGCAATATGGTGACCAGTTGTAGCCATATGAARTCTGAAGCATCCTTCTGCAAGGACTTATTATTGATGGAACCTGAAATGTACAGGATTTGATTAATAAAGTTAATATGTAAATACTGTTGTGGGTGTCTGCTACAGACTCCCTGATTGGGAAGAAGTAAATGAGACCTTCTTTATACAACTGGAAGAAGTCTCTCAATGSTAGATCCCAGTCCTCATGGGACCTCCCCAGGATAGGCTAGAAGGACAATCCAATGAGGCAGCAGTAACACAGGAGGTTTCTGTGTATTGATGACATCTTCCTAACACAGGTGACAAAGATGAAGAGGGGAGATGCTCTACTGAGTAGGACACTCACAAAGAAGAAGTGTTCAGAATGTATAGGCTGAGAGCAGCCTTGGCTGCGATGATCATGGACTCGTGGAGTCAGAATCCAGAGACGAAAGAACAAGGCAAAAAACAGCATCACAACTGTAGACTTCTTTAGAGATTTTGGCCTTTTCAGAGATCTGCTTGGAAGAATCCCAGGGGATATAATTCTGGAGAGAAAAGGAGACCAGAAGAGTTGATTGATTTTTAAGGCTCATCTCCTCCAAGCTCAAGAATGTTCCATCTTGAAGTGTGCACATTTGAACAAGGAGCAGCTGACACCTTAARTACAAAGAAGTGTATGAGATATGTTGTAATATGTTCAGGTAATCTGCAAGGGATATAGAGATACTGTCCTATGGGAGAACTGGAAAAAAGAATACGTCAATCTTCTGCTATCTTCAAAGAGGGTTAAGACAGGAAATCCTGGGAGCTACAAGGTGATYATTTCAATCCCTGGRAAGATGAKGGAGGAAATATTCCTGGTAACCATTTCCAGATGAAGGATATGAAGCTGACTGGAGAAGTCAGCAAAAATTTATGAAGGGTAAACCATGCTTAACCAATCTAAGATACTTCTGAAATCAGGTAAGTGGCTTGATACATAATGAAAGAAMAGCAGAATTTTTTTTCTTGATTTTAGTAAGGCTTTCAACCCTCTCCCATAAAATCCTCATTGACAAATTGATGAGGTATGGAATAGATAATTGAACAGGAAGGTGAATAGAAAATTAGCTAAACTGTGAGGCTCAAAGATTTGTAATCAGTACCAAAAAGTCCTTGACCAGCTGGAGAAATGGGACAACTGGAACCTAACAAACTTCTGCAAGGYAGCATGCCTAGACCTGCATTTGGGAAGAAAATATCTTATGTGGCAGTAAACACTGGGAATGGACTAACTGGAGAGTAGTTTTTCAGAAAAGGACCTGGGAGCCCTAATGAACAGTAAGTCAACCATATGCTCATGGTATCTTTTCTCTTTCTGGAAAAAAAAAAAAGCAAAAAAACCCTAAAACAAAATCCAAACCCAAAATCCAAGTCCAACCAGTGTGCCTTCATGGTAAAGAAAACCCACAGTATCCTTCCTGCATTAGGTTGCATTAGGAAGAGCATTCCCATTGGGTTATTAATGAGCAAAAGTGCATTACAATCTTTTTACATGCATCTAGCACCTCCCTGGGCAACCTGATCCAGTGTAAAAACTTTATCCTTACATAAAAATTTCTTCCTTATATCTAATCTAAACCAACTTTTCTTCAGTTTTAAACCATTAGCCTTTGTCCTTGCTCAACAGGCCTTGCTACAAGATTTGCCCTCATCTTTCTTGTAGGTCTCCTTTGAATATTGAAAGGACTTCAARAAGGTCTCCCTGGAGCCCTCTCTTGTCCAGGCTGAACAACCTCAAGTGTCTCAGCCTTTTCTTATAAGAGAAGCTCATCTAATCACCTTCCTTCCTCTGGATTTGCTCCAACAGYTTCCTGWGCTGARGACCCCAGTGTTGGATGCAGCACTTCAGATGGGATCTTATCAGAGCAAGGTAGAGGGGCAAAACCACCTCCCTCATCCTKCTGGCCAYGCTGCTTTTGGTGCAGCCAAGGATACAATTAGCTTTCTGGGCTGCAAGCACACATTTTTGGCTCAAGTCCAACCCCATATCTACCACAGCCCTCAAATCTTTCTTTGAAGGGCTGATCTCAATCTGTTYGTTTCTACTTACAAAAGAAGAGCCAGATGTATTTTCTCTGTTCCTTACTTGAGCAATGCCACCATGAGACTGCTATCATCTTTTAAAGGCCATGGTGACTGGSGAAGGTTTCTGGTGACTGAAAAAGTCACATCCATCCTGAAGGAAAGGAGAAGGACCAAGAAACTGTAGTCTTGTTGGCCTTACATCAGTCCCTGTGAAGTCTGTCCATCCCCTTTAAGTTTATTTCTAAGTATATGAAGAGCAAAATGTGCCTGGGAACCAGGCAAAAGGGATTTTACAAGGGATATCTTAAATGGCCAACCTGGTTGTTTCCTTTTATAAAATGGCATGATYTGTAGTCAACATCAGTGGATGTAATTTACTTTGAGTTCAGCAAATCCTTTGGTATGGTTTTATGTCAAATGAGATGAGACATGGACATRATAAGGCATTGAAAATTTGACTACATTTTCAGGCTCCAAGGGTTATGATCAACAATACAATGTCCAAATTTCAGCCATTTACTAGTATCTGTCCTAAGAATCAATAATAAGTCAATATAGAGATATTTCAGTATATTTGTATTACATAGATCTATYGATTTATGGAGACATCTGCAATTACACTTATTGACATCATCCATCTCTCTCATTATCTCTTGCTATATGTAGTTTCTTCATGAAGGTGCTGAAGGCATGCTCTGGACTTTAATCCATGTAGTAGACTCAAATATATGTCCACAGACACAGAYACAGATACATCTTTATAAATACCTGTAGACACAGATACAGAGTCAGCAAAATGCCCTCCCTGCAAAGGAAGCTGACTGTGATGTATGTGCGTTTATGTGGTCTCACCTCTCTCTGACACTTGGGAGACCACATCTGGAATTTTGTGCCCAGGTCTGGGCTTATCTGTGCAAAGAAAAAGACATTGACATACTGGAGTGAGCCTAACAAGTGACCAATGAGATTGTTTGGTTCTGGAGTGTTTGGCATGTGAGCAAAGCCTGAGAGAGCTGGTTCATTCATCCTGGAGATGAGACAACACTAGAGGGACTCTCATGTGGGAYACCTATGGGAACAGTTTTTCAACAGAAAAGTTGAAAGCGCCTTCTTGAAAATGTATTGCAATATAATAAGCAAAAGAAAACTTGTTTTCAGGAAAAAACTCCATCTGTATGTAAGAGTAAAAGATCTTAACACAGAGGACAATTGAACAGTGGGATAGGCTGCCCAGAGAATGAAGGAATTTTTCTTGTTGAAAATATTAATTACTCAGCCAGACAAGGCTAATATAACCCATGGTCCCCTTCTCAACAGAGGTGAAACTGGTGTTATCCAGAAGTTCCCTTCCAAAGTAGACTCATATGAATCTAGGATTCTAAGGTGAAATATGAGAAATTTCTCTTAAACATATTTTTTTTTACTCTGATTAGACACTGGCCAAGAAGTCCTTAGAGTCTGTGAGACATTTACAAAACTCAACTGGACRACAACCTGAGAAAGAGCTCTAAGAGGACCTAGTTCAATTGGAAGGCTGGACTGGACCAAATTATTTCCAGAGCCCTCCTAAATTAAATGGTCTTGTGATTCTGATATTCCTCACATGATGACCACTTATTGTGMTATTTCCTCTCTGACTTTCCCTAAATATTCAGGTTGAAGTCAGGCTTATTGAATTTTCTGGACTTTTACAGTATATCTATAGTTGTTCATTTCAAGGATATGTGAATAGAAAGGTGATGTACTTCAGAGGCAAAYATAAATTATTTTCATATTTCCTCTCCGTTCCATATAATCACTAATGTGAAATGATACAATAATTTGTAATTATACGAATTATTAAATTAAAAAGTTGAAGACATTTGCTTTCAATCCCTATCAGTAGAATGTGCCATTAAATTTGACATCTTGCATTTCAAACATAAATTGCCAAACAAAACAGAATTAATTGCTCAATTCCTTWAAAAAATATACAAGTCCAAGGTCAATATGCTGCTATGTTTATTCATATTTTAAATAATTACATATTCATTGTTGCCTAATGTAAAAGATTCATCATCTTACAATTAAATAGAGAAGGGGAGAAGTCAGGTTAAAGTTTAAGGCATTAATTTAGAAATTTCTAATAAAACTTCATCTTGTCATCACTTCCAGTTACTTTCTGTGTAGTCATAGCAGATTTTTCAAGAACTACCTGTTTGTGCTTAKACACCACACAGAGTCAAATCAAAGGCAGCCAGATTTTTACACATCTTGTTTACAAAGTAGTCCCAAACATAAGGCTTTTGTTGCAAAATCACAWTTATAACTAATAATCTGAGTGTTAAATTATTGCAAAAATAAACTGTCTAAATAGCTGAATATCAGCCTGTCCAAATGCACAGAGAAAAACTCAGAATTGTTTTTTGTGCTTTTTTTTCCCTTTTTTTTCCCTTTTTTTTCCCCATCCACAATGCTATATTACAACACCCTGCAGACAGTGCACTCTTTCTTGCTGTGACAAGTTATTGATCTTGTTTTCCTCTGAGAACCCTAACAAGTCAAACTGCAGCTTCCTGCAAGACATAGCTGGAGCTGTACTTCGCAAGGATTTTGAGAAGGAATTTTCTCTCCAGTGTTTAGCCGAAAAATGAAATTACATTTGTATAAAAGAGTGAAGCTCTCTCTGGGAAGAGTAAGGATTGTCTAAATCTTAGCAAGCCTATTTATTCCATCAGTGGTGATAGCAGCTATTTTTTTCCCAAGTGTAATCTTAACCTTTTATCCTAAATTCTGAGAAAGAAGGGGAAGGTAAGGAAACAATGGGAAATTACTCAATTCTCTCAAGGTGAGGACAAAAGAAGGTCTCTGCTGGTCTAATACAGAACTAAAATTACTCTGAATGCTGCTGTGACCAATCTTTATTCCCTTGGATCACAATCAGCCATAATCAGCAGAGACAATTGATAGTATGGTACAAATATGATATTAACAATGAAAGGGAAATTTTCTTTGAGCTTCAAGTTGCCKTTTTGGCTSTTAAAAGCCTCATAATGCTTGAAGRTAAATTATCTTAAGCAACAGTYAAGATGCATTGGCTTATAAAACAGCTAGTAGATTATAATTTTCAGTCTCCATGTAAAGTCTTAAAACTTAGCATAAGTGACTTATCTCTATTTAATCATTACAGTAGCAAATAAACTGTATTGTCTTTGCAAACCCAGTGCCAGTGCTCARCTAAGCATACATATGCTCTGCACAGCTTTTGTCAGATTTTCATTTGTGAGACTAAAGTTCTAATGTTCTGTTGTTATTATTACTATTAGTACAGAGTTACATATTGTCTTGTCACTACAATGTACTAAAAACATATTTGTAGGTCTTGGAATATTATCATGTGAGAAAAGTTCCAAATATGAAGCAAAAAGGACCCCAACTATTATAAATATCTCACAGTTCCCTTCATGACAAGATGCCAGAGACTGATGATACAAGCACTTAGAAAACTTTTTTTATAGAGACCACAGAAAAGATTGTGAAACAAATATTCCTCACACAATCAACTAAACATGATCCTCAATTTGCCTCTGCCTGATTGCACTAATTGATTTTGAAGGCATGGCCAAAATGGAGAATCTCAAGGAAGGATCTGAGGCAGAATAACATACTTGTGTTTTGCATCTGTAAGAGGCATTGGAGGTGACAGTGTTCAGGGTTCTTTGACAGAGAAACCTTCTGATGTGATTTAAGGTTGGAGAGGACCTTTTTACAAGGGCYTGTAGTGATAGGACAAGGGGYAATGGCTGTAWGGAAGGAAAGTAGGTTTAGATTAAATAYKAGGAAAACATTTYTTACTGTAAGGGTGTTGAGGCACTGGAGCAGGATACCCAGAGAGGTTGTGGATGCCCCAACCCTGGAGGTGTTTCAGGCCAGGTTGAACAGGACTTTGAGCAACCTAGTCTCATGGGTGSTGTCCCTGACCATGGTGGGAGTTGKGAACTAGATGATCCCTTAAGGTCTCTTCCAACAAAATCCRTTCTATGATTCTGTGTTTCTATAGGCATTGTAATTTTGAGTTTTGGACAGCACTTAATTCTGTTAATAAACAGTACGATTCATATTTTCCTGCTAAAACCAGATTCTTTCACTTTCTTTGATATTTAGGTTTCTGATAAGCTTATCTAATTTTTTTCTCCGCATAATTGTCATAATCCTCCCAAAAGACATTACAATAAAATGTGTTCTAAAGACTAGTTATCTAGAATGTCTCTGCTATAGATATAGAAAACCTAAAATATAATTTTGTTCACTCAAGTTTCTGGTTTTTTTTTGTTCTTGTAATCAGTGACTATTCCATATGTATATGTATAGGTGACTATATATAGTCACATATATATAAGTGACTATTTCCAGAATTATTATTTTCCTAAAAAAATGTGAAGCCTAAGGAAAATAAATAGAAGAATAAAAATATTTTTAGAAAGATGAGAAATTTCCTATTCTTATCTAAATTGGAGGAAAWGTACTCCAGAAATTTTATTTTTAAATATCTTTTAAATGTTTTGTTGTTTTCTAGGAAGCTGAAGCATAAATCTGAGTGAGATAAGAGGAGACAAGAGCAAATACTCCACACCCCTATGTAAGTCAGAGCTGTAGTCAGTTATTGTGCTCAAGTCAGTAAAACAGAGAACTTTTGGGGCACATGGAGGAACAAAACTTTTGGTACTAAATAGTATATTCACCTTGCATTTAACTTGAAACTGTATGATCATATTTAACACTTCGGAAAAAGGAGGCATGAGATTCTAACATGACTAAGAGATCCAGGTTTTTAAAAGAACAAACTTTTCTACAAGAACTCRTGTCAGGGCTGTGAACAAACCAAAGTAGCAGAAATCCAAACCAGTATGAAAGAGAAGGGAAAAGCAGAAAAGTTGCTACTAATGAAATAAATATTAAGAAATTAATATTTATTCTAAGATTTGAAAAATGTTTACATTGATGAAATACTAATAAAATAGGTGAGGGATAAAATGAAGTAATACTGCAAGCATTATCTAACTTCACAGGCATTCCTGTAATGATAAAGCATCTACTACCAAATCACAGAATGTGGGGCTTGTTGATGGTAACAGAACTCTGAATGTTAACAAAGGGAAAAAATGTTAACACAAAGAGAAACATTACTCATTGTGTGGGAGTCAGACATTTTAGCAGTGCAATAATTAAAGGTACAAAAAACCCCCACAAAACAAATTATAACCAGAGAATGTTTGAGATAATCTTGGGATTTTGAGCTACTAAGAATTCAAAACTTGAGATCAGACTTTACTAGAAAGGATGTAAGAGACATTTCTATTTTTTTCATTGAAATGCTCAATGTGAGACAAGGAAAAAAAGACTCTGAAGAACAGGTGAACATCATAATATGCTTATTGGCATACACAGTAAACAAATGGAAAATGAGGAAAAAATAGATAATAGAAAATAGAAATAGAAAAATAGATAGTGATACAAGGTCTGTTTTCAATCAGTCAATCAATCAATCAATCAAATCATGTCATTCTGCAGTAAAATTTTACATGCTTTATATTTTTAATTCCTAAAATCCCTGAGGGCAAGTAAAAGCAATTGAAACCAAGGAAGGTATTAATTTGAAAAGAGGAAACATTTTCATGGATGTAGGGAGTCAGAAAAAATATAAGGAAAGATGTAAAGGTATGRCAKAAYAATAAAGAGATTAATTTTGTTGGTTAAACAGGAACAGGCAAACTGAAAAGTAATTAAAGAAAAAGGTCAAAGRTTATTATATTTGAATGAAGCACCAGACACAGAGGTGTGAAAGAGCTGATAATTCATTATACGTTTAGTCATTCCAGACAGCAGTTTGAAACTAATTTGTTCACACAGATGTGGCCAGCAGCTGATAATTACAGTTGTGTGTTTTGTTTTCCAATAATTTTACTAAGCAACATATTAACTGTCAATCCATCACATTACTCACATGCAATTTTTACTAGACACAAGTTTTGTAGTGAGTTTTTTTGTGAGTAACAGAAGACATGTGAAAACTGTGGAAGTTTGAAAAGGATTGATTTTTGGCTATAGCAAGCAGCCTGTACTATCAGCAAYCCAACAATCAGAGGAGCTGAAAAAAAAAGCACAACTAACCAGATAACAACCAAGTCAAAAAAGGAGTGGCAGCACTCCTTTTTATTTATTTTGCTATTGGATCACACCATTCAATACTTCATTTGTGTAATTAATGAATGGTTAGTAAAATTAAAAAAATCAAATGCAGTTAAAAAAGTGGGGGGTTTGTTCATCTGGTTTTTTTTTTATGTGCTGGTTTTTTGTTATGTCTGTACTTGTGTATCCAGTAGACTGGACAACAGAAGGCAGAAATAGAAGGAATTATTTTAAGATAAAACAGTGTTGAAATAGCTGATGACACCCATGGCACAGTRACTGGAAAAGAAAGGACAAAGGTGTTTGTTTTTATAGATTCCACACTAGAAATTAGATACAATCTGAAATTCTCTTGTCTGGAAAACAGGAAAAAAACTGCTTTCCCATTATTTTATAGTTAATGGTAAATAAGTTAGGCCGGTCATTTGGTAGAGTTGTGAAATCTAAAGTGCTGCAAAAATAATAGAATGTTTCTTTTGGGTACATCTTCCTTMAATAATGAAACAGGTACTTTGCCTTAGAAATATTGTCATGTCAGTTATAAACATTTTGTTTGCTGCTTAAAACCTTTTAATACTAAATATAAAAWAAATATTTTGGAGACTGAGAAATGTATTCATGTTTATGAATGTTTATACATATTGATGATTTTACTCACAGAGCTACTTGCTTAGGTGAACCAGCTAATAGCAATAAATCAATGTATTGGCCTAATGAACTTGGAGCATCTACATTATTTTAATCACTAAACTTGTGACCCCTCACGTGTAAAAGCCTTCTGACAGCAGTTAGTCACAGGACAGGACTGAGGTGCAGAAGCACTCAGCTGCTGCCCTCCTGAGCATCAGGAGCCTGTCTGGACGCTGTGTCTGCACTGCCAGTGCACCTCTGGGCAGCTGCTGTTGCTAGAGCAAGAAGTCCATTAATGAGGTGAGTAGGTCTATAACAAACAGCCCTAATGAAAGAAAAAACAGTGTCAATAGGACAGAACCAGCCAATAAAAACCACAATGCCATATGTTATCCACACTATTTCTCAACTGGCATATTATGCTAACTTTCAGTAATTCTGTGCATAAATGAGCTATCAGATGTCAGGACACAGAGGATTTGTTTMTGCTGCCTTTCAAAAGTGTGGATCTGTGATCTCTCCTCCATGCTGAGCAAGCCCAGGCCCCTCAGCTGCTCTCTCATAGAGAGGGTCACATATTCCATCCAGCTTGGAAGCTTTCTGATGGACATGGTCCAGCATTTGTTCATTATTTTGCCTGTACTGAGGGAGCYTAAAATCTGGACAAAGAATAAGATAAGATCTCATGAATGTTGTGCAGAGGGGTATAATCCTTCCTCTCAATATCCTGGCGGTGTCCCTGTAAATATTGCCCAGGGTGCTTTTGGCCATCTCTGCAACTGCCCACTTTCCTGGGCTTAACTTTACTCCTCATTCTCTACCACCTTTCCTGCCATGGTGCAGACAGACAGGAATGGTCTGTGTGTCTCTCATTTCATGGTTGTGGTCACTCATTTCATGTTGTCTCTGCCTCTCCTTCCTCAGAAAGAGAAGTCCTTCCCCTCTCTAATGTTGGGTCCCTCCCACCAGAGACAGTCTTCCATGARATTCAGCTGTGTGAATACTTCCCACAGGCTGCAGCTGTTCATTAACTACTCCAGTGTGTGTCTTMCCCGGGATCACAAGTCCTGCCAGAAAACCTGCTCTGGTGTGAGCTCCTCTYTCCATTGTTCCACGGGTCCTGCCAGGAGCCTATTCCCACATGGGCTTATCCCAGGTTCACACTCTCCTTTAGGCATGCACTTGTTCTAATGAAGGGTTCTCCATGGGCTGCAGGAGGATCTCTGCTTCRCTGAGGACCTCCATGGGCTGCAGGGGCACAGCCKGTCTCACCATGGCCTTCACTSGAGCTGGAGGGAAACCTTTGCTCCAAAACCTGGAGCACCTTCTCCACCTCCTTCTTCAATGACATTGATGTCTGCAGAGTTGTTTTAAGTTTTCTGACTCTCTCCTCTGGCTTTCATTTGCTTCTGCACAATAATACTGTTTTCCTTTTAGATGTGTTGTCRCAGAGGTGTTACTGCTGTCACTGATGGACTCAGCCTTGGCCAGCAGMAGATCTGTCTCAGAGATGGCTGACATGGGCTCCATCAGGCAAACAGGAAGCTTCTAGCTTCTCCTTCATCATGATCTTTTCAAGTATAAGTAGTATATTTTCACGTCCTGATACTYTGTTTCTTTGAAATTTGTTTTGGCTTGTCCAATCCTGTTGTCAAGATCATGGTTATTTATCATCTGCTGTCTCTCCCTCTTTCCCTCTGTCTCATATATATTGGTAGAAAATATATGCAACTATGGATAGGTTCTTTATAACAATGATTTTAAACTGAAAAATCAGGATTTTCAGTTCAGAAATACTCACTATGGCTCTGCACTTGTAATGGTAGAATGTAATCAAAATATGATCCACACTCCACAGGAATGTTTAAAGTTTCTCAAGTACAATTATCTGGTGCCACTAAAATTCCTTGTATTTTTCAGGCACCTGATTTGCTTCCCATAATCATCCAGCTTATTTGTCTGTAGTATATTACCCAGCAGTGGAAAACATATCTAATCTTGATTAATATTACCAGACTTTCTAAAAAGAATCCTCTTTTTCTTTAAAAAATATGCTCTAGAAATTCTATAACAGAATAATGAGTGCAGACATTTTTTCTTTCTGCTATTTCTTCAGGAATGTTCCTTTACATTTATTCTTAGAATAATGTCTTTTCATCTACATTTTCAGTTGCATTTTCTCCAAATGCCTTGTGGATCCCAACACTGCAGTGTGACAAAGCTATACACTTGAGCCCTAGMTGATGAACAGATGGGCAGAGAAGAGATGATTTCTCTGACTTCTCGCACGATCTCCAGAGATACTCCCTCCCTGACTTCCTTCTGCTATTTCTCCTTCTCTGAGGATGGAAGTGTCACTCAGAGATACTACATACAATTGCTATGAAGACACCAAGTGTTAAATAGTCTGAGCTCAGAAGACAAAGACTGAATAGTAAGCAGACTGCTACCTAGAAGCCTGCATATAAGAACAGGTTCAAACCCAAACTGGAGAGGTTAGCTTAATTCTGACACAGATTATATCTATGATCCAGGAGACGTGTTCTCAACAGAGATATATTCCCCTGAGCAATCTTTAGTTGAGATAATTTGGTCAACTATACATTAAAAATAGGATGCTRTTGAGTCACTCTCCCAAAGCTAGGAATCTAGGCAGGTTTCCCTGTCACAAACTGAAATATCTCTGTAGTTTGTGATAYATGATTAGAACTAAGGAATTATTAAACTTAGGGATTTTTACCTATTTAAAAAAAAAAATAGACTACTGACTTATGAGAAGTCACTCAGCAGAGAGTAAAGGTCATTTGAATGGAGTAGCTTTGAAGTARGTGGCAAAAGCTCAACAAGTTCCTGTGAGGCACAAGTAGTTTCAYCAGAATAGTGAAGAAAGTTTTTTGTTGTTCCATGTAAGTCTGCTTCTATGCTCCCTGTTCATGAATAATAATGTAGGTGGTGCAAAACAGAAGAGTTGTTCTTAGCTCATTGGTTTCATACACACAGAAGAAAAAAAA
>CADDXX010000652.1:177411-198649 GCA_902810485.1 Alauda arvensis
AGAAGAAAAAAAAGAAACAAAAAAACCCAAAAAAACCCACAAAAAACCCCAACTGAACAAAAAATAAAACAAAGCACAGTGGAATCTGGAATGCTTAGAATCAGAAGAAATTTTAATATCTTTTTTGAGAACGTATCACTGAATATATGCATGGTAACCATAATGAATATGTGAATAATATGTAAGTTTTGAAAACTTTTTCTTTTGTTGCAAATGTAATGGTTCTATTTTATCTCATGTACTGTTTGGAATAAAGTATTTAAGACAACACTGTGCACRGAATTTTTTCAGAGAATTTTTAGAGATAAAAGATCATTTGAAATGAATGCTAACTAGGATGCCTGAATGAAAACAAAAATTAAGAAATTATCTTGGATTCAGGAGATAGTTCATAGCTATATATACATATTTCATCAGGAATAGTGCTGAGATACCTTTTTGTGTGTGTATTTTTGTTACCATAGTAACAATATTACTTTTGTTAACAAATAAGTGCTGAAAAGTTCTGCATTGGCTTGAATGGCCAGACTCCTTAGAGACAATCAATGTCTTGAAATCCTCTCTCTAATAAGTGTTTTATGGTCCCTCTATGAAATGTTTTCTGTAAATTTATTTTACAGACATTATTTTAATTGCACAGATTTTGTTCAATCATGTTTYAAATACCTATTGTTAGAACACAAACTGTGTTGCATTGGATTATACTCACTGCACTTTGACTGCCTAATAGAAAATCTGAAAATAAACAAAAGGAAAAAATTAAACCAACTGTTAATATTTGTGTAAGAGATCTCAAGTTGGCTCCAATTTTCAGGCTTGTGCACCTATGTATTCTGGTCTGATATCTTTCTAAGAAGCAGTATAATAAAAATCAGGATTCATAATTTCTTAAATAGAGAAAATGCAAAGYGGATATATTGGACAAGTGAAAAAAAATGGACTTACAGAGAAGTCTCCCTGTCCTATTGTGTTCTTGCTGTTAAATCCTTGTTACTGCCTTTAGCTTTTTAATTTAGCACAAAACATTAACAGTTTCCCCTGTTTCCAAGGAATCTTGCATTTCAGTCAGTTGTGAGACACATCAATGATCCTTGCTGCTTTCAGTAATYCCTCTCTTTTACCTGACATCCTGTGTCTTTCCTTGTTTCTTTCRGTGCTATCCTCTCTTTACTGTAACCTGCAAGGTCTAGGAACATTTCTCTTCCTGCATTTGCTCGCTTGTAAGCAAGCAAAATAAAAATATCTCCGTCTCCAGAGAATTCCCCCAGAGCAGCAATTGTATTGTAAGGAACAGCATGAACCTGAAAACAAATCACCCTTACAGAATTTCACACTCCTATACATCTGACCAGAGGCATATGCTCCCTCAACTTGAATATCACTATTTACACTAGTTCATGTACGAGTCACGAACATAACTCTGCTCCAACAAGGACAAGAAAGAATTCTCCAGATCAGCTTGCTGAAACTTCACCCATCCCCTCACATTGTCTATAAGCTTTTTCTTACACTATCCCTCCTTGTATGTTATCCATGCTGTACCTGATTCAGTTCCTGAATTGAAGGTATTTGTTCTGGGCCCTGTGGTACAAGAGAGACATGGAGATCCTGGATTTGGTCCAGTGGAGGGCTGTGAAGATGATTAATGGACCGGAACATCTCTTTTATGATGAACTGCCGAGGGAACTGTGCCTGTTCAGCCTTGAGAAGAGACAGCTGGGAAGGGAGCTCATCAATGTAAGTATCTGAAGGAAGGGTGTCATGCCAGAATGAGGGAATTGGGTCTGTTTAGTCTAGAGAAGAGCAGACTGAGAGAGGACCCCATGAATACATATAAATATCTCAAAAATGTTTGTCAAGACAAAGGTGCCAGACTCTTTTCAGTGACAGGACAAGGAGCAATGGCCATAAAMTAAAACACAAGAAGCTCCACCCAAACATCAGGAATAACTTTGTGTCAAGGGTGGAAGAACAGTGGAACAGACTGCGTAGGCAGGTTGTGGAATCTCCCTCTCAGGAGACATTAAAAATTCACTTGGACATGCTCCTATGTAATCTACTTAACTGACCTGGCCTTGGCAGATGGGTTGGACTAGATGRTTTCCAGAGGTCTCTTCCARCCCAAACTAATSTGTGATTCTGTGACTCTGTGAAGAGTATGGAACCAGACTCATCTTGGTGGTGCCAAGCAATAGAACAAGAGGAAACATACKGATGCAGGGGATGTTCCACCTGAATATGAAGAAGAACTTTCCTGTGCATGTAACAGAGCACTTGGAACAGATTGCCCAGAGAGGCTGTGAACTCTGTCACAAGTGATCAGAATTGTACAGTGTTGCTTTAAGACAGTGAAGAATTGTTGAGGCAGGTTGAGAAAAACCTGAGCTGAGCCCATTGCTGATCTTGTACCTGGTTGAGCAAGGGCTGACAGGTGAATTGTGTCTGGGGTGAAGCAGAGGCCTGAAAACCCAATGTTGTTTCAGTGAGGCACMGAAGAGGACCCACATACCTGTACCAGCCATTAGACTCACTCCTTCCACTGTGCTAAAAAAGCCTTGCTAAAAAGCTGGTTTCTTAAGGAAACAAGGAAGCACACCAAGACTCTCCAGTGAAGGTCAGACAGCCTTTACTGCTGCTTCTGTACAGGAAGGCCTGTGAGGAAAGACCAAAGTGTTTATTGTACCTCTTGTCAACTATAAATTCTGACCAAAAGTAACCAAGACCCTCATTTAGCCCCATTAACATATTAACTTATTCACTCCTCGGGATGCAAAGGAAGGACCACATCAGGCACGCAATTAATTTCTGACCAAATCACCAAACCTCATCTAGAATATTCAGTTGATGCAKCCAACTGGGATGGACCAAAATGAGTATATGAAAGTAGAGCTTTGGGGCAGAAGGGGCTGGAGAGGAAAARCACTTCTGTCTGCTTGGAATCAGCTGATGGAACTGTGTCTCTTCTCCTCTCCCAACAACTTTTGAAGACTTTAGGGAACTTCACACCTCYAACTATGGTGGAGAATACCTGGGAATATTTATTTACATATATACATATAAATATCTCACTATTAGATATGTCTTACTATACTTTCTGTCACAACACGTGTAACACTGTAGTGCATTTTTTGTGGGCAATCCTGAACGTGCTCTCATTTTTAGTTTTCAATAAACTGTATTAATTGTGAATCTGAACCATTCAGGTCCTGATTGAATGTGATCAGACCTGATTGATAAATTACATTATTTGTGCATCTGTGCTCATGCAAAGTTCTTTGAACATGGCCATATTTATAGAGGTGAATAATTGGTAAACCAGGCCAAACTCAGCCCCTCTGATCTCTGAAGACCAGCTGGAATACATGGGCTTTTATCTTCTGCTAAATTCCTATAAACTTAATGCAACAGTCTCTCTCAGTGGAGATATTCAAAAGCCATCTGGACAAAGACCTGAGTAACATGCTCTAGGGAATGCAACTTTACCAGAGAGGTGGGGCTAGAAGACTTCCAGTTGTCCCCTCTAACCTTAACCTTCATGATATTCTGTGAATTATACTAAAAGTAAGCAACAAGATTGAAGTGAACAACAAAGACCTCATCCCAGCCGTTTAAAAAACAAACAAAAAAACCCAAACCTACCTTAGTTACAATTGATAAATCATTACCATTATTGGTTACAAAGAAAAAAGAATTAAAAGTTGTCTTACGAAATAGTCACAGTTAAAGAACAGTACTGCTGTGGAAACAGTGGGAGAGTAAAAGCTGTTTATCACAGGATAGACAGGCATACTGTGAAGAACCCAGCTACAGCTGAATGTGGAGAGGTTTTAGTTCAGGTAGCCCACAGGAGGCAATAATGTTTTTTCTGAGGGAAAAGTGGRAGGACTGTGATAGAAAGAGAAATAGAGAGAAAGTGAACTTTTATTGCTAAAGATATGATTTAAGTGTGTTGTGTTCTTAAGGCTACAAGGCACACCAAAGATTGTTTTTCAATTGTGATGTCTCTGCAGCCCATCGAAGCCCACATTCTCACTCACGGTATGTGTGACATGAGTTATCACATTTTAAATAGGCAGTATTCGTGTGCYGTAAATCTATGCTCTAGCCCATCTAATGATAATCTGAGACACTTCAGGAGGAACCTGTGGCTATGCATGCTACAACAGGAATGACAGCAGGAAGTTCAAAGAAAAAACATAGATCCAAAAACCTTTTATGGTGGTACAAAGGTGCAGATTGATTATGCAAATATTCTCCAGGATTATTTTATTTTTCAAAATGTAAAAAAGCAGATTAAAGTCAAATGAAAAAAAAWAWWTTTGTAGTTTAAAACTGTTTCAGTTAAAAAAAAAAAGTGTTATGTGGTCATGCTCACAGAACTAAATGGGCTACATAAAGTGCATAGCCAAGTCATTTTTTTTATTAGATGTAGGGGAAGACAATATCAGATAAAAGTGTATCAGGCTGGAAGTACTGCTATTAACCATTAAGAGCAAACATAAACACATGAAAAATATCATACAGCTACTCTGTGTAAACTCACTGGTACTTCACTGAAATAATGAAAACAGTTGCTTGAGTTATTACAATAGCATCTCTAGAGTATCTCAATGCCATTTCTCCATTATAGTCTAGGCACAAAACAATGACATCCTGAAACATGAATAATTTCTATTCTGGGTAGTTGAGTTMAGGTGAGTTGCAGCACTGACAGGCTGAATAGTGAGAAAAGCAATTTAATTTTAAGCCCAAATAGCCCATACATGATACAATGAACATTTTATAGCCCTATGTGTTGAGTTTTTTTTGGTGTTCATAAAGAGTCCACACTGATTTCAAATAATAATACTGTTCTTATGCCATGATTTGCCATTAATATATTATTTTTTAAACATTTTCCCTAAATTTAATTTCTATATTATGAGGTTRAAGTCCTTTTAAGAGGACTTCTGTGACAAAATGCTTTGGGTTTTTTAAACCTATAAAAATGCTTTTAATTTTTTGCTTGTCAGGTCACTGTCCAATCTTCCCTTTATTTTCTAAGCTCTTGATAAAATAGCAATGKCTAATTTTATCAGTATTTATTAATTTTCTTTTCTGTCTAAATTTAAAGCTCTTTTTTATATTAATCACCCCTTATTGGGAGTTTTTTTCACTACTCTTACAAAGCAATAACTCACATTTTGAGAGCAATGGGACTACTCGTGTGAGCAATTGCGTSTCAGCTGGGAGTAAAGCTGCACCATTTATTTCTTAAAGTGCAATAGAAGTCATAAACTGTGTTTTTGCTCTCTACAAAATTTGTTTCATTGGAGAAATCAAAAGCTACAGTGTAAACTGGACTTAGCCATTTCATTATTCTTAAATCCAAACTATTCTCAGAGCAGARGCAGGCTGTGCAATGAATTATAAGAACATGCTTCCTTTGTGCACTGTGTCTTCTTTTACTGGCAATCTCTAAAACAAAATGGGGGAGCACTTTTTTGGTCCTGTACTGTTCCATTAGATTTAATGGAATGTCAAAATTTATTCTGTTCATCAGAAACAGTAGAGAGCTTTCTTCCTGCATACCTTTTAAAATTTCACAAAGTGAATTTGATGAATAGCAGGCTAATATTAGTAATGTGACGAATGGAAAATTTACATGAAAAAATACAGAACGACAGACAGACAGAGTTAAAGGAATACTTTTCCTTAATTTTTTTGTAAGAATTATGATGTTACACAAGACTACTATCATTAAAAATGGCAGGTGCTTTCTGAGAGTGTAATAAAATAACCATTTACAACTGCAGTAAGGACATATAAATGGTTTCTTGGGCAGTGTTATAATTTAATCACAATTGCATGATTAAAATGTTATTTGCAACTGTAGTTATTCAGGTTGAAGAGGAATAATTTCCAGTGGGAGCCACCTGTATCAAAAGGCTAGTAGGATGTTAAAAAGCCTAAATGATGGTGAGTGTATGTGTGTGATAAATGTTCAATCTTCATATCAATACTCTAACAGACTGGGGGTTGAGAGAGGGTAAAGTTATTTTTATAAGTACACAAGAGAATAACAATCAAGAGGTTACAGGAAAARAATAATTTCAGTAAATTGTGCTGTGGGTTAAGGAGGAAAWTGAATAATTTGCATCYAGGAAAGTAAGTATGCACTCTGGGRGAAGAACAGTKCTTGGTGTCTGTATAGACATCCAGAATTTTGCAGGCAAATGCTGATTTGAGATTGGCACTGTTACACACAAGGCTGTAAAGTAGGCTGGAAATCAGAAGAGAAGTTTCAGAACAGACACTTTCTAAGTGCAGCAGGGTAAGGAAAACTAACCAATTTTAAGATAATGTTCTGTGAAAAAATGTTATATGAGGGAGTTGTATCACATTCAAAAATCTCATTATGGTCTAAAGCAGATGCACAATGGATACAGACCTAAAACTTTGTCCAGATAAAGTCTTTATAGACAAAACACAATGGAAAAGTTTTATTAGTCCAGCTGCAACACTACTATCACAGTCTAAAATAATGAGGAAAAATGTAATTAATAACATGATTTAAACCCTGGTGCACAAACCCTCTTTCTAGTTGCTGTCCATTTTCCCTGGAGGTGTGCTCATTCTTTCAGAGAACTGTGTGGGTTGTTCAAGTCCTGAACTCTTCTTGAACAGCTTCTTGCTGGTGCTTGCTGGTGGTCCCTTCTTTCTTTGTACCAGGGTCTGCTTCTGCTTTTATTTATACATTTTCTCAATACTTTCTTCTCCCCTCGTTGCTAGCTTACAGTTTGAAAGTTGGACACTAATGTTCCCAGACTGGACATGGAAGGCTAACACTTGTTCTACAATAACTACAGAGGTTGGTCAGATTTTTGAAATACACGTGGTAGTAACAGAGTTACATAAAAGCAAGTTAAGTGGTAACAAGTTGGTCATTGGTCAGTTGTTATCACAGCCAAAACAARGGARAACCTCTGCAGTCCAAGACAATGCAAGACAAACCTGAAAACTCTGTAGTATAGTTTTAGTACAAATATTGTGATCTAATTGCAAAACCATTTTCCTTGCAGTAATAAGGGACTTACTTCCCTGCATGCAACAGATGGGTCTGGCTTTATCCTTATGCATGGAGACACATCCAGTTTACCAACATAAATGAAATATATGTATTTCATTATATTGTATTTCTCATCATATATGTGAGAAATAATGTACAAAATTGCTTACATTTTCTACATTGAACCTATATGTTTATACATGTGATAATTTTTGGCCCTGCTTTGTCCCATCACCATAATAACAAACAAAATTTTAGTTTGCTGGTTATAGCAGGTATGATTGTCCACTGTCATAAGTAGAGAAAACCATGAAAAATATGCACATTAATCAGACTAACACATAGGGTTTTAATCCCTTTGAAGGGATGTGTATCTACTTGTATTGTAAGAATTTCTGCACTTCTATCAAAAGTCCATCTAATGACATCCTTTCTTCAACAGTARGCAACAGTTTCATGTTTTCAACAAGCACCTCTCTGTTTCCTTCCCTGTCTGTGTACATTGTCTTTGTTTTGTAAATACCACAGCCTTTTCCAATAGAAGGATGCAGAGGGAAATTCTGTACATTATATCTAACAAAAGAGATAAAACATCAGAAAATTAAATGTTTCATAGGCATTTATTTTGATTCATTTGACCCCTAACACAGGGTGGTCCTGTGTGGTGTCTAAAAGCTAAAGAAGTACAGAAATCTAATTGCATTCTGATTTCAGATAAAACCACATCTCAGAATAGCATGTGWGGCACAGACAGCATCTGAGAAGCACTTCAAAGCAAACTTCTAAACCTTATCACTCTAAAATTGGATGGCCAGTTTTAGTTGATTCTGAGGAGTTTGTTGCACTTTGGATAAAGGCATTTTCTCTTTCATATTTTGGAAGGGATTAGTGCAATAAATAGTATGRATTAAAACCAGAAATATTGAATGAGCAAATGGTAATTTACAAGTGTGGRGCTTTTTGTCATTCTCTTATCAATTTCTAGGACATTCTCTGCCAATATAGAATAAAAAAAAGGAAACAACACAGAATAAAAAAAGAAACAACATTGAATAAAAAAGAAAACAACATACACTAAAAATGAAACAATTTTTTAGATTCAGATAGTTCAACATAATTGCAGCAAGAATTAGTTATTGCATAAATATTTCTGTTAATGTGTGTAGGAGTTTTTGTATTATTTTTAAATTTGAAAAGGTTATAATCTACAAATGTAAATTTTTCAAACTAAGGAATCATCCCCAGAATGAATTGTTCCAAACGACTCAGTCCCTGGAAACATATCATACTGTARTGCTAGGTAAATTGTCACCAGAGAATGCCAGAGATTGAATCAACATGGCAAATATGTCTTTTTCAAATGCTAAAAAGTGTATTGATGAAGGGTGATAAAAGCATTCTTATCTTCTGAGGGGGAAATAATATAAACCCTAGAAAGTTTTGTTTATCCTCTACAAAATATCAAAATATGATGAAGAGTAATTGTGGTCTGTTGAAAGATTTAAACAAGAAAAACTGCCTGTCAATCTTATTTGAGAAAAGTGTACTGGAAATGGGAGGATTTGAGGAATAYTTATAATACAGGCTTTTCTAAAGTTACCGTTTAAGAAGCTAGTAACTAAATGAAGAGGGCTATCTAAAGATTTCAAGAGAGAAACTTCTGAAAAAATACATGAAAAATGTCAAATTGGAGGAAAAGAGAGGGAAGAAGAAAAAAATAGGGAAAAGAAAAATTTACTGRACATAAATTGGGGGTGTAATTTGAACTAATATTCCAAAAATTTGAGGTTATCTAATACTTTTGGAAACTAGTCATTTATTAAACAAATCTTCTTTTTGCTCACTTTTTTCTGTTCAGCAGAATTCCTTGACTATGACAAAAGTCCGGTGGCCCCAAAGTTTTTACTCTTTTGTAAAGTAACATGGGCAGCACAAAGAAAGAGAACAATAAACCAGAATTAAGGATTGATTGCAAAATACTTCTATAAGCATTACTCAAAGCAAAACATTTTGGTGCTTCTGCAGCTTTTGTAAATGGCTGTGAGAGGGAAAAAACAGAATGGATGGCGACACAGCAGGAGCAAGGTAGACCATCAAGTTCAGCATGAATACAAGCACAGGAATACCATGGAGATATCAGCGTCCATTGTTTGGTGTGATTTACATCCCCACACTGCCATGGTATCACTGTGACACCCATCAGTAATGCTGGGACAATGAAAAGATCTCCCAAACTGCAGTGAGGAATTTGTTTSTTTTCTTGGAGCACATTCTCTGTGGGCAAGCTTATTGTTATGATTTCATTTAGTTTCCAGAGATTTATGCTGACTATAAAATGAACAAAATGCCTTTAAGGCTTTGTATGTCAGTGTCTGTTATGTACTTTATGAGTCTCTATGGAGTAATAGGTACTGCCTATTTCAACCAGAGTAAGCAAATTAAAATAATCATTAGAATTTGAGACACAAAGATGCAACACACAAACAACTAATTAGAAATTAACTTTTCCATGGATTTTTTTTCTTAGTGCTTGTTTTGTACAAAGGAAATTACTTTCAGCCATTAAAAGTCAAAGATAAAATTTTATTATAAAAGGAAATGTATTTAGCTAAAGTTTCAAATTTATTATCTGTAAAATCTTATGTTACATCAATTAGTCCCAAATTTTGTGTCTTGGTAAGTCAGCAGCCAGAAATTTGCTTACTTACTATGGACAACTGCTAAGAAAAACCTTTTATTTTCTTGCAAGATAGGATTAACCTAAGACAAAAAAAAAATATAAAAATGAGTTCATATAATTGGAAAGAGTAAAGGTATTCTTTTTGATAACTGAAAATAATTTGAAAGTATAAAAAATTATTTAAAAACTTTGTGAGAAATTCTAGTGAGGAAAATGGTTCAGATTTCACTTTTTCCCCCATTAGTTTGTATACAAACTCATGCATACAATTAGTTTGTAGCTCAAAACATGGCTCTGGTCAATGACATACATACTGCTACYTCTGAGAGTCAGACAGGTCTCCCTATGCTTGCAGCATTCTTTACATACTTTTAATAGTAACACTTACATTAAAATGTAGCCTGTGAAATATCTGGCTTTTYATAGAAGAAATGTGAGGCTAGGACTGGTAAAAGAGACAAAGAAGGCAGCTTGCTGAGTCTCTGGGATGACAAAGCTCTGCAAGGTAAGGACAAAAATATGTAGATTGAAGTACAACMATCTGATGGTGGATGTATATGTAACAAAGGGATTCAAACTAGAGGGAGGTCCCTGTGTTCCACAGGGATGTAGCCCATATGTAATTTGCAGAGACAGGTCAGAGAATGAGAAGCTGAGCGAACGCTGAAGTTTCACACTTGCTGGATGCCTTAAAAGCATAAAGCTTAGTAGACAGCAGACTATGCTAATACTAAGGGTATTAATATACATATRTATATGATTTTTTTCCTTCTAGTTWGCATGTGTATTWCYACACTATATACRTAAACWTATATTTATAATATAATTTGTTTAAGAAAGCTCCATGCATATAAAAATACATAAATTGATAGATACTTCATTAACTTCTTCTTTTGTGGTATCTGTGTTAGCTTCAAAAAGACAACATATTTGGCTCTTCTSAGTGCTCATCCTGAATTTAGATAATGTTACAGAGGATTTTCTATTCTAGTGCAATATATAAATAAGAACTATTTCTMTGTTGGGATGGCAGCAGCAGTGCAACCTCTCTGGGGAAAAAAATCCAAAATGTTTGTTGGTGTCGGCTCMTTTGAAACCTAGAGAAAAAAAAATWGATAAMCATTTTCTCACCAACTACCACTCTCAAACAACTATTTTCTAACTGTATGTGCTTCTTATTTTCCAAAATAAAAGTGACATAGCTGTTACTGACAAAAAAAAAAAAAAGAAAAAAAAACAAAAAAAGAGATCAATAGAGGCAAATTTATGTAGCTATTGCTAAATCAAAAGATTATTATATGTTTCACTGCTCAAAAACAGAAGGATATAAAAAAAAGAAAATTTCAGGAAGAGTGGGCCTTTAGGCAGAGCGGTGCTTCAAACATTCAGATGAAAACACATTTTTAATTAGTTAAATTCTACCTATTTAGGTATCATTTTGTGTATGCAGYCATATTTGCAGTTGTTGCCAAATTAGCTGTGTGCTTAAAATACATGAAAATTCTGCCTTCCCAAAGATGCAAATACAAGTTTAATAAATTGCTATTAGCAGCAAACTGCCACCCAGTAAAAATCCTTCTGCTGATATCCATGAGAGTTCAAAYGGAGCTTTCTCCATTCTAGTTGTCATATTACCACAGAATTTTTTCAATCATTCCTGAGAGATTTCTGGGAAGGCTATGGAGTCTTCTGGGGTTTGGTTTTAATTTTTAAGAGGAGAAAGTGAGCATACATTCAACAAATTTGCACATATGCAGCAATTGAACTTTAAGATMATTAGTGTCATTAACACAATGTGGAAGCTGGAGTTAAGGACATTAACACTGAGGAAGAAGATTAACTTCTTGCTGCTAAAAGCTATTTATTTCTSATTTCTTGTTCTTGTTTTACACACTTTGCCTTTTGTTTGAGATGATGAATTTTACAATGAACTTATGATGCTGAATTGTCAGGACACATTAAGGATGGGATGGTCCTAGAAGGCAGGGAGCCAGGAGTTCAGGCTGATCTCAGGGAATCCAGTGACCTCACTGGTAGGCACTGTCCCTCAGGTCCCACAGTGGATAGAGCTGTGGCTATAATGGGGTCTTATCAACAGCTCCAGGCTTGGCAAGTGGCCTACCAGGGTCCATCAAGCAGCAGGAGACCAGGACAGGGCTGGAGACTTGGCTGCAGCCAGGGTCTGAGWCCTGTGCAGGGGAAAGGGACATAGATGGCACTTTGCTCAGGCACTCCTGCTGCATCACTGGGGTGGGGAATAGCCCAAGATGAACTGGGGCTCCTCATGGAGGAGTTCTCAGAGGTTGCTGGACAGGGACAGTAAGGGCTGGTATCTTGTCCCAGAGCTGTGACAGTACTCCTCAAAGGGATGGGCTCACCTTTTATATTTAAAATGTTTATATGAGTTTTCATAAAACCACTCCAGGGTGGAGGAAATTTGCCATTCCTATTCCAAAACAGCATTTGCTATGAACATACAGATAGATCATACAGATAGATCAACTACTGACAAGGGTGGTACAGAGCAATTGCAGTTACAGCCAGTTTCCTCTGTTGCTCATTTCTTTATTTTTACCAGGACACTTACTCTGAATGTGAGAAGACAGGTAGTTGTGAATAGAAACTCCCGTTCTTCAGGGTAAGTGTACCATCGCTGGAAATTAGAGCCTGTAGATTGTGACTGTGAATATGTAACATAAATGGGGGTTGAACTGAGCAYGAAGAACAAAGGTATCACTGCAGGACTAGGAAGAACCTTGCATGGTAATTTTGCTTTATGAATTTAAAACTTTTTGCCTACAGAGGTTTAGCTGCACAAGAAAATATTGACATAGGAGCATAATTTGAACTGCACACAATCCACTGTGGAAGCAGATTAAACTAAATTGTAAATAAAGATACTTGTCCTTGAGAARGTGTGTTCACATTGGGAACTGCATTGCAAAGCTAATAGTACTGATTGGATCCAGGGGAAGACATTGTTTAGGCTACAGCTCAAGCAATTTAGTGAATATTCTAATGTAGAAAAGCCCTTCATGAAGCACCACTTAGAAAAGAAAATAAACAGGACAAAACCAAAATTTAAAAAAAAGTAGATCAGAAATCAACTTGCAGTGATGTAGCATAATGTAGCATAGAGGATTTCTATGTTCTGAGCTGCATTTTCTTTGCCAAGCAGACCAGACAGCACAACACAGCAGCTAGCAAAGTACTGAGAAACTGGTATGTTAGCTCAGAGCAACATTGTTGTGAGACTTGGTAGGCTTGGACAGTGGGTAGAATGAAATATAAATTAATGATTGGATGTCCATRTGGGCAATACTCAGTTGCACAAGAACTATTGCTAGTAGCAGTGAATCCAAGAACACAATGAGGGCCAGAACACCCTATAAATCTTTAGAGAAGCTTGCATAGAAATGTCTCCTGCTCTCCTATTCTGAAAGCACATTTTTGTCCCTCACTCCTAACTATTCCAGTATATGAAAGACAGTGCAAAGGTGGCATACCTGTAGCACCTGGCTAGAATATTACCTCTCTTTATAAGTGTTTAATATCTTTGTGGGGATTCTGTAATATTCAGCATTTACACTAAAGARACCAGGGCTGTGGTATGTAAGTTAAGGGTAGGAAGAAGCCTTCTCTGTTTTCTCCCCAGTTTCTACATGTAGATTTTCAATCTCATTGGATTAATTTTTTGGGGTTCTCCACTGATGCTACACACAGTACTTGAAAATGAATATACTCTCATTACTTAAAAATGGAATCTAGGTTGCAGAAAGATGATTAAAATGGTTGAAATAATTGTCAATGTTTTTAAAGTTAGTAAAACATCRGTGGATATCTGTAAAACAAAAGGCAAGCATGGGGGAGCAGAAAAGGAGGGCAAGCTTTCTGTTTCTTCACAATATATTGTCACAAAAGACAAAACTTTCAGATGACCTTTCGAAGTCCATAATATAAAATTGCAGGGTCTTTGCTAGAAGTTAATCTTGAGACATGTAAATGTTGGTCAGAGGAGAAACAAATGAGTAAGCACATATAAAACTAAGCAAAGATTTACATTTTTTTTATTTGAGCTAAACTTTAGAGGACATTGTAGGGTAATATCAGTGTAAATCACCAGTAATTGATGGAGTTACTTTGGCATAAAATTGCTGCAAAATCACAATTGAGCACAAAGTGTTTACAGACCATTAATTTATAAAAAACCAACCATCTCCTCTTTTAGGCGTGAAATGTTTACCTGAAATCTGTCTGAAATGTTGCCAACTATTTGATTCATTTTATTTAACATACACTTTTTTGAGAGATACACCTACAGGACTCAAGCAGCTCTGGCACCTGCACAAGTGAGGTGTGCTACATGAGTGAGGGAGGCAGGCTGACACTGATACAGCTCAGGGAGGACTGATCCTTTCAAAAACATCAGTATTCAAAGCCTCCACCTTATTTACCAGGCACACATAAATAAGAAAACAGCATTTTCTCTTCTCTGTGCTATTTCCAGACTGTAAAAAAAAAAAAGGTACAAATTTACAAAAGTGACCTAGAGTAACACCCCAGATGGCTGGGGTCATTACATAAAGAGAAAAACTGAGTGGGCTCTCTATGTGCATGAACTTAATGAAACTTCATGCTGCATTCACCTCAATTATCTTCACAACAAAAGTAAATCAGGCTAAGTTTTGTGGAAAAAAATTTCAAGGCCTGTCAAGATTCTACTGGAAGTTACTTCTTTCTATCTCTAAAGAATCAACTCATATATTTTGTTCTTAAAGCAACAAGCTTTAAATTGCTTCAAATTGGTGGCTCTTCTAGGCTCATTCTTAATTTTTATTTTGAGATTCTTTTGTGTCACAAAAAGTTTTTGCCTCCTTTCTTAGGACTTTACATTTACCTGTAAGAACACATTTTACAGGCATTCTRCAGCCTGGCTGGGAGGAACCCTTTTCCCCTTCACAGGCATCACAAGTATTAGAGTAAAGAGACTGGAATTGAACCTGTGACCTGGATGATAAAGTCATATTTGCATAGTAAGTAGAAAAGTTTTAAGGAGGTGTAGAAGCAGGCTTTAAATATTTAGTGTTCTTAAGGATCATTCTGATTGTATTTTTTTATATTTCAAAGGCTCGTATATGATTTTTTCAACACTGATCATAACTACCATGAAAGTAATTCATGTCACTTAGGCAGAATTATAGAATTCAATGCTTTGTTAATGTCTAAATAGACACAGTAGTGGAGATGGAAAAAAAAATGAGAGACAAAATGACTGAATAAAATAATATGTAAAAATATATCTAGAATAGTAGGCYTTAGCATTACTGAGGTCTTACTGTGGTATCCTGCCAAATTCTCTTTCAATACAGGGTTAATATTATGTGTTTATAGCCCTCTACAGTGACTCATACTTACTTTCCTATTTATCTCAAGAATCTGTATAGTTTCCTTGCTCAATCAAAGAGCAATGATAACCTTCTACATTTACACAAATGTAAATTTGGCCATTTTAAAGGTGACAAAAACACTTGCATTTTATAAAATGAGCATTTTAAAAAAATACACCCGTTTTATCTATCAAGGAGATTGCTTTTTTCCAAGTTATCAGAAGCAATCCAGATGTAGTAAACAATGAAAAAATAGAAAATATTTCTGAGTTATATTTTCTAATTATATGCATGTGTTAATAGCAACAGTGTAGTCAAAGGTGGTTGAAAAGATGTGGTGCTAAGGGACAAGGTTTAATGGTGGACTTAGCAGTTTTAGGTTTATAACTGGACTTTAACATCTTTCCCAACCTAAATTATTCTATGAAAATGTCTTTGAAAAGCCTACTGTTACAAAACAGGTCCATCTAGCTTTTTTTTTAATATTTCAAAATCTAATTGTCTAGAGAAATAACATTTTTTAAAACAACTTCTAAAAGAGTAGATTGTGTCTAGCATATCGGAGGGTCATGTTTTATAAAGCTGGTGAATGACTGTAAACTAGGACAAATGAAAATCTGGACCAGATTTATTAAAGTGGAAGACAACATACCATTGTTACTGTTTCACAGGCTTTTGAAAAAAAAAACTGTGCAAATAGTCCTCTGCTTCTAATAAAGTAYCAAATATACCATGTTGCATCCATAATCCTGAAGACCTTGGCTTCCTTCCTCTTTGTGTTCCTGCACACCCTGCTCTTGTACAATATTAGCGCATAGCAATAACCTTTCGCTGTGTTTTTTGAGCAATAGATGTCTTAGCTAAAATGTTTAAGGCCACTTAATCTATAAACAATACCTGGCCATGACAAGGCATGCWGACTTTGAAGATGAGTACATTTAGTCAACAACTCATTGCATCTGTTTGATTTGTTTGTTGAATGTCAGCCTTATACATACTAAGCTAAGAATGCTTGTGCTCTGGATGACACCTTAGTGTGTACTGGAATACATCAATCAKCTGAATACAGATTTTTATATCTRCTGTCAATTCAGATGAGAATTGAASAATTCTTAGATTTCATATTTCCTTATTGTTTTCTGGACTACTGAGTTTTATTTTTTGATAGCCTTATTGCAGAATKTTACAGGGTCTTTCCTCACACTTCTTTTATATGTTTGCAGAGTACAAAATTTTCTGTCATGCAAAAGGACTTTTTTTTTTTTTACTGCTACACTAAAGCCCCTCATAATCTRCTGAAACAAATCATTTAGCTAGGACTGTTTTTTTGACAAATAATTTTGTTGCAGCATGCTAAATACAATATAAAACTTTATATGTATATTTAGATATTGTGTAAAATTCTTAGATTGCTTTCATACAAGAGCAAGTAACTTGACTTGTGAATGAGAACAAGTGGCAGATAATTCTGTGTATTTGTCTGGTTGTGGGAAAAGGCAGATGTATGAACCCAAGCATTTGTTCTCTCAAGCAGAATCCTGTTTCTTTGAGCTGCAGCCAGAACAGTTTGTTGTAAATTGTGACAGTGACTGGTTTAAACCAAAGCAGTACCTCCTTAAGCAGACATGAGATGAAAGCACTGAATAGGAACTGGATCAKGCATTGTTCTTCACTCAGACTTTTGGCCACAAACCTGAAGCCTTGAAAGGAAAATGAATCCTAACATAAAATTAATCCTAAGAAGAAGATGCAGAAGACTTGCCCTTGGTGAAGGAATCTTGACTGATACCTTCACTGAAGGTGAATGACTGTCTCTAATCACCTTCCTCCCTTCCATAAGTTTTGATATCTCTTTTAGGAAGATTGTTCTATGATCTTACTTGCAATGTACTTGAGGCTGATTGGTCAGTAAATCTGAGAGTTCATCCTGSCTTTTTAAAAATGGATGATATATTTACTTTTCTTTCCAGTCTCTTGGGACACCACCCAATAACCACAACTTTTCAAATTAAATAGAGATTGTATTGACAGCAACACTGACCAGTTCCTTCAGGACCCATCTCCTTGGGTTACATGGGACCACTGGGAATTTTTGAAAAGGAGAAATACCAACAAAAATAAAAGACAGTGTAAGTCAGATGGATTTCTATGTTCTGAGATTATTATCACTTTCACATGTTGTTTTCAGATCAAAAAACATGCAAGTGTGATTAATCTAGGAAGGAAAATTTCTTAAAAAGAGGTAACAAATTATATTTGAAATTTTATAATTTTAACATGCCTGTTGGGAATAGCTCTTAAAATACAGATATTAAAGTAATTCACTTTTAAAGAAGAATAAATTTTGGGCTACAGTTTTTAAGTTTTCTGATTTTTTTTACCCATAGTTGTCAAATATTTTATAACAGGGAAAATATTTGGGTTTTTTAAATAATGTTTTGGTTTTTCTCTGCACATTTAAAAGCATTTGGATATGACACTTTTCATTGACTCACTTCCTAGAGTATGACTTAAGATGTTTTGAGATCTTTCCAAAGCATGCAACTGAAGCATCTAGTCTATCCACTTTATGGTCGCTGAAAAGGGCCTGCAAATATCAGCTGTTAAGTAGGAGACCCTTTATAACATATTTAAGAATTTTAAAATACCAATAGATCAGCCTGCCTGAAAGARGAGATTACTGTCTATCAGAAACAAGATTAAGAAGAAAATAGTCCATTATAAAATTCAAGTTGACTATGTTCCTTTAATCTTATAACTTTAGCCTAGACTTGACCCATTCAATTGAGTCTTTTAGACACTGTGTATAAATACTTCCTTTTGATATTCAAAATGATTTCTTTTGTTCCCTGACATTTTATAAAAAATACATGGATGGCTTACATTTAAATAAAATAATCCTGGGGTTTTTTTTCTAGATTTCATTCACTGTTCCTAAAATGGTTTTCCTGGCTTAACAACTTTCTAGTTAGCATTAAAATTTATAAAATATCATTAGCAATTCTGGTCCAAAGAAGTAGCTATATTAAATRCATTAAGCAATATCATTTGTCCCGTGTATCTTGTGAACTATATCTTCCCACAAACTAGGCTTTTGAGTTTGAACCTGATCCTAAAAATCTTWGAGTGGTTTGTGATATCTTGTGCTTCAAAGCTGAATACTTGTTCACACTTAAATTTATTTAAGGAGAGATATAAATTCTTTAGGGACTTTCTGGCTTATTGATGTTTCTCATGCTGCAGTCTGGTTRCAATTATACAGCAGAGAATTTCTTGCATAAGAGAACTCAGAAAAATSTAGGTATTGTCATACACTTCTTCATAAATCAAGGATCTGTGCTCACATGGGTGCTTGTGACTTTTTATTACTAGGATGTGTAATTTTTTTTTCAGTCACAGGATCTGATCAAAAGTTCCTTTGAAAACAGGAAGACTCTACTAATATTAATGGAAACATCATATAAGGCCCTAAATCACTTTATCTTGAGACACATCCAAGCACACCAGCTCTTGTGCTTGGAAGTTATTAATAATAACAGCACAGAAATACCATTTCTTAGGAAATGTTACAACAAAAGGAAAAAAAATACTATCTGTGTATATTTTCTATTATTAAAACTCACACTGTTGCCTATATTTGTGGATGTCATGTTAAAAATATCCATTCATTGCTGTGGTTCTCAGTGCAACTGAGGCCATAGTTTTCAAATGTAAATATTATGCTCAATATAAAATAAGTATCAAAACTAGATTCTTAAAAGAAAATCTGCACTTGCCTCTGTACTTGAATTCCCTTTTTCATGCAAAGAAAGTGCAATTAAGTTTGTGCCATTGTGAAAAATACGTGGCAATGTGACTGCAATCGTAATGAAGGATGTCCTTTCTGCTGCGTTTTTTTTTTTTTTCCTCTCTCTTTTGGGCAGGTACATTTTCTCAGGATTTTTGGTTAGTTGATTCTTTGTTTTGTTTCTTAAAAAGAGCAGGATTTCTTTGTTCATAAAATGTATTTAGAAAATTTTGTGATCACGCTGAAATGGCAAACATCTATAAATGGAGTTATTTCTTATCATGTGTAACAATCTGAAATATTTTTTTTCTCTCTAGAACAGGTTCTGCTTTGATGTTTTACTTAATCCTTAGGAAAAAGGGACTTTCAGGTGAGAAGATACTAAGGAATACCTACTACCCAACTTCAGATTTCAGCTTTGGGGGTTTTTTTGGTTGTTGTTTATTTTTAATGTTTGCAGGTATCTCTTTGTCTAGAATAAAATAAGGAATACATTTTTAATATTTTATGTTTTCTCTTGAGTGCTCTGTGATGACTAAAAAAATCTACATACCCTAAAAAAATTGTTGTACAATTTTCTTCCTAAATTTTAAACTAGTTTTGAGAGGGCTTGTAGCAAATTCAACCTCACTCTCCACCTTGCAGGAAGTAGTTGCTACAATCATTCAAGGATATATTACCTGACTACCAGGTCTGATGAAATTTCTTTAAGTGTTAGATGTATTAGATGTCAGCTGACTCTGGTTCATGTCAGGTAGAACAGAAATATGAGCTGAAAACTGGCTTAATGTGGTAGAGTGCTCTTCCAACAGAAGAAACATAAGAAGTCTTTGAACTGCTTGTAAGACTTTGCAACCTGTTTGCTTTCTCTTAGCCTGCTTGTAAGCTAAAAGTTAGGAAGCTGATATATCAGTCCTGATCAAAGTTTCTTGTTTTCCCTAGAGGAGAAGTGGCAATTCACATAACCACACCCTATGGCTTTGATGGAGGCAGGATCTTATTTAGGCTATTAACACAGGGGTTAGTCTTACACCCACTGAGCAAYAGGGTGGATAGAATATCTTAGAAGTTATTTTTACTCCTTAAGCTGGTGACAAGACAATCATGCTGGCATGAAAAAGGAAACAGAAAGGGAACAGAAACAACCTGTTGTGATGAGAGTAATGACATGAAGGGAATGAACAGTGAGAARTAACACCATTTGATTTGATGCTTCAGAAAAAAAAAACAAACCTTAGAAAAAATTAAAAGCATGAAAATGTAATGCACAAAATAGGAATTAAAAAAAGAGTATAGTTTGGTTTTAGTTTGGCTCACTGAAGAAATGTAGTATTTATAAGAACTTGGATTGTTTGATTGCCACATCTAGCACAGGGTACTGCAGTGGGTACAGTCCTATTCTMTGTCCTAGTCTAAAACACAAACTACTTTGGCATGGCTATTATTGTATCTATACACATAATGGTTCTAGAATGTAGACACTTGCTAATCATCTACTAGTAGTGAGACACAGAGTCCTGAAGCAGATTTCTTCATTGAACAACCATTCTAGTATCTTTATCTAGTCATCAATCTAGGCTGAAGAACAACTGTATGTAAGCTTTTCTCCTTGATTCCCTATTAACAAGACTTTTTTTTCAGTCTTCATGAAAATTCCTGCCCATTGCTTGCCAAAGTGCACATATTTAGAACTGAAACACTTCTTAGAGATATGTAGTGAGTGGTTTATCCTAGCCAAGTCTCCAATGAAGAAACAATACAATTTTGTTCAATTATTTGCATGTACACAATCAGTAGGTAGTTCAGGTTGGAAGAGACCTGGTGACTTCTCTTGCCTAGTTTTCTGCTCAGTGTAGGGTCAGTAGTGGAGTCAGAAAACACTGCTGAGGGCTTTGATCCAGCTAGAGCTGTTGAGGAATACCTTCAGTGCAGGGAGCTGGGGGTGCAGCTGCAGTGGGAGCTGCAGGTTGAGCTCTGGGTGGGAGCCCASGCAAGAGGCTGTGAAGYGCTGACCCTTTGCAGAACARCGGGSTTAGGAACATGTAACTCTGTGAGGAAAAAAAGGACACCAAGGGAAAGAGCAGGAACAGYAGCCTCAGCAGAAAGACCCAAGTTGTGCACTTAAACTGTGAGTACATAAAAGTCCAGGGACTCCTTTTCTCAGAGTCCTTCTCAGGTGCAGGTGGTSCCTCTCTTCTAGGGCTAGCTCWGCCCAGAGGCAACCCTGCCAGGATCTGTGGGCTGAGGCCRCAYACAGACCTGGTGGGTGTAGGAGTGGTGGAAATCTCCCTGCTGACGCTGGAGAAAAGAGGCTGACTCCTTTKGGGGKYYWAAWT
>CADDXX010000652.1:198698-209499 GCA_902810485.1 Alauda arvensis
CCSMAARGAGCCCTGCTCTGGGGTGTGCAACACCTTTTAACAGGGGGARGAACAGTAACTGTAGACCAATCAGGAGGGATTGGGGTGCAGTTACAAACTGGATAGACATCARCTGGGACCAATAGGGATAACTTGGGGGAGGGACAAACATTTAACATCAAATCACCAAGAAGAAACAGTAGAATTTTCCAGAACAAAGGGCGAGGTCTAGGGGAAACAGACAGGTGCCAGGGGAGGGCACAGGGGAGACGAACAGGAGCTCAGGGAGGGGTAAACGAGTGCTGATGCAATCCTCCCAGGGTATTGCATAACTTCCCCAGGGGATTGCATCAGGGAGGCGGACCAGGCAGAACCAATGGTAAACAGCAAAAAGGGGGTAACTTTGGAAAATAACAAACCCCAACTCAGRTACACCAGCTTGAACAGTTTCTGTTTTACGGAGCCATGAATAAATGGCTTTAGGGATCAAGTGGACTGAGACTTTACTGTGAGAAATCTGGGTCTAGCCAGTCAGAAAACSTRGTCTGACTGTGTGGGAGTGGGGTGTGCAGGGATTCAAGGGGGGCACCCMTTGCTTGCTGGACCTGTCAGATGTGTATGGGAATCCTTCTTTTAATATATGACAACTCTCTGTTGTTTCCTCACTGTGTATTTCAATAAATAAATTACATATTATGTTTTCTTTTCACACATCTTTCTGTGGGTCTGGCCTTCTGCAGCCTGTTTAATGACACAGCAGAATGACACCTCCACTGATTCTGTGCTTTGAGTTGCTTTTGCCACCATCCAAATAGACAGAGAATTTAGAGTCAGGAATCCAACTTAGGTCAGATGCTGTGGAAACCTAGCATATTTTAGAGCAGTGGTTAAGGGTCTACATCACTCACCTGGAGGTTTACAGGTTTGGTTTTCTTCCCAGCATAATGGTGGCATTTTCAATGCCCTATATGAACTTGTACATTAGTTTTCTTTACCTTTTTTGTCATATTTAGCCCACTTGGAAGTAAAGTTTCCAATTCAAGCACTTGGCCGGTKGTTACCTAATCAGCTGCCTTTCTAAGGAGGTTTGTACAAACGAGATACATTSCTGTCTCTCCAGAGCTCTGAAAATAACCCCCAACAAATAAACAGGATCATGCAGAAAACCTCAAAGAAGCACAACAAAAGTCTAGAAATATAGAAGCAAACTCCATCTTATYTCACTGACTAATCCTAAAATATGTTTAGAATGCAGGTTATCTATTCATTTAGCACAAAGTTTGCATGGGTAGAAGTTTTACAATATAAACCTGCTTTCTAATTATCATTATGATATGATCTCTTTGTATCACTTYACTTTTGGTGTGGTCAGAGTCAAAATGGATAAAATCTCCTCAGCTTATACACATTTTAAGATCTACTCCCACKTAAAATTGTATAAAAGCACCTTTCTGTAAAGAGAATGCTAATTTGTTCTTCAAAGGTTGAAACAAAAATATGTTGCTTTCKCATTATTTAATTTATAGCATCTCAGGTTGAAATAAGGAGAATTWAAAAATGTCTTGCTTTTCTCAAATTGCAAAACGTTGTTATTTTTTTCTCCTATCAACTATGCACTTCTTTATTAATATGAAAGCAACAATCTGTGGTAATTTAAAATATGCGAATCTCTGTTTACATGCCACATGCATTTCCAGGAGAACAACAAAATTGTTTATTCATCTATTTAAGCTGGAAATATGCAATGACAAGTGCTATAAATACAAGCAGTAATACATTAATAAAATTATTTAGCRAGTGGGTGCATAATGATTACACAGTGAAAATCTTTCTTAGCTCTTTTAGAAAAAAGGAACTAGAAAAAGGGTAAKAAGAAGTAATATTAGAAAGCCTAAAATTGTTTGATAATTATATTATCAAGCGAGTTTTTAAGATTTCATAGATCTTTTTTCATGAGATTAGTGGTCTTAAATTGTTCTGTAAAACCCTCTGAAATAAGTTTTAGAGAAATTGTGTCAAAAAGTATATTCCTTAGGCAATCTCTAATCCTCTGTCTGTAATTTGTCCACTGCTAAGCTTAGAACACAGGAAAAAAGTTTAATAAGACTAAAGAATTGATAAATACAATGGACACASTCACAAAAGACTTTTGTTTTCATTGTTAAAAAGAATGCAGTTTATACACGTAAGAACTGTAAAAACTGGAATTGGTCCTTTCAAGTATAAATCYCTGGAGAACATCTCTCATTAAGCAWTTTTAAGTCCCTAAACYGAGAGTTGTGAAGGTATTTCAGCTCCTTCAGTAGTTCAGAAAGTTCAWTCAATAGTAGATCCCTGTTCAGTTTGGGGCCATTCCTTTAAATGTACATTCTCAAAACTGAGCCAAGGTGTACAACTGGCTTTTTTTTTTCCCCTAGGAATAAATACTCCTGACAATCCCCTCAGTCAAGCTTTGATGCTTTCTCCAAAACTTCTTGACTTCATCAAAACTCTTCAGTACAAAGAGTTGTCTGCTACCTAGAAGAAATCCCATGTAGCCTGGTCCAACTTCACTAATATTTAATGAACATTTAAAGGTAAAGTAACTGTGTGTATTTTCAAACATTTCAGTAATACATGCACATRCTTCCTCTTGAAGGCTGTGCAAAGTGCTCTGCTTAATGAGGATTTATAATTACCCATTTGTAGGATTGGTCATTGTGTTACTTTTCAATAGAACATTCCTTAACACCAAAGTTGTTTCATAATAGAATTGGTGCTGTAAATCCACATGAAGGATGAGTAGTCATTTTTGAAAAATAGCTGCTGTACATTAGCAGCTATTGTTTCAAACAAAATTAGAGGGGAATCTGAAGCCAGTGSATATCTTTWTATAGCATCTGCACATTTTTTKTGAGATCTGACAACTAACTAGCTGCCTAATAAAACCCAATACTACTCAGTAGTCAGCAGCTGTTGAAAAATAGCSATTATGTTCTAGCATGTGGGAAATTTGTGTACTTAAGGACAGTTTCCAAGGTAGCTTTCACACAAAAGCCATTACSCAGCAAGTCCCCAAACATGGATTTCTATGATAGAATGCAGCATTTCTGAAAAAGCCGTTCTGCCTTATTGGGCCAATAATTTGCATTTTAAGCAGGGTCTAAATAGGTATTTCTCTGACAGACTGGAGCTGTTATGGCTTACTAGGTCAATAATGTATTTTGTAAATACTCCCTAAATAGACATTTACATAATTTGTATATTTAGAACCCTGTAATTGAGTATCTACAAAACAGATCATAATGTCTCCATTAGAACTAGTATGATCTATCTTCAGGTTGTTTGGGAAAAAAAAAAAAAAGAGATGAAAAAGAGTAAATTATAATATTAATGAAGCCTACAGATATGAAAAATGTTGGAAAATTAAATTCAAGAAAGGCTTGTGTTTTTCAGGGTCTTTTTTATCTGTGCTCTCTTTGATTTGCTGTACTGTAATAGCACAGTAATTAATTATCTYTTATTCTCTGTTTTTTATTGGATGGAAAACACATTCTTTGGTAGGTCAAGGGTCACAGAACACATGAAAAGATACTTTTGTCCAACAGACCCATTTAATTTATTATTTTGGCTACTGCTATTAAATACTTAAAAAAAAAAGTTCTCTAAAATAGATCCAGCAGACTGTTATGGCTGAATAGGTCCCATCTTTTGTTTTCTTGACAATTTGGATTCTTATCCATGTTATTATCTAAAAAATCTCCCTAGAAGGTAGTTTACACAATCTCTTTTGGGCGGTCCCATTAAAGAAGATAATTTATTCTCAAGACATATACATGGTTTGTTCTCTGTTTAACTGTAGAAGGACCCCAGCTGGTACTTTGGAGTAGAGATCTACTTTTTAGCTGACTRCCGTTGGGTGGTATCAAGCTTTTTTTCCTTACAGAAACCTATTGGGTGAACCTATGTCCTAATCTTTTATAATTTAGCTCAAGAAGAAAATACTAGKTAATTTGCACAGGAAATTTCAAGAGRTTTTAATATACTATTCTTGGAAAGWCCTTGSGGCCACATTGCAGTTGCCATAAAAACTTTATCATAAGTTCTTTCAATACATAAATCAAAAACCTTATACAAAGACTTATTAGTCACATTAGCAAAATATTTMAAGTAATTTTACTACTCATCTTAGTTGCACAGAGGAAGAAATTATATATTTAACATTAAATTCCATTAAATGATTGAAACTATCTCAAAAGTAAATGTTATTTCAAATTGTCACTTTCTCTCTTCAAGCATTTACAAACAGTTCAGTAAGAACACTGACGTCGTGGGCTGATGTAGCTTGGTGACAAGAGTCATGTGGGCCTTTTGGATTTAATAGCTTCTGCAACAAAAAGGAGCTTCAATTCAAATTCAACRGAAGTACACAATTCAAAATAAGCAGTCATTGTAAGTCAGCTAAGCAGTTCAGCATCAGATTTTTAGCTGATGTATGAGTAATTCAGATTCAAAGGATTCATGGTGTTAATACTGCTCGTGAAAGATTAACTCATTCTCCATAAAGAAGGTCAGCACAAACTCTAATTAAGCCTTCAATATGAGATTAAGCAAATCCTAAATAAGATATGAATCTTGTTTGGGTTTTTATATAGAAGATTCACCTTCAAAACTGGGTAGAAACACAWTGGGACAAGTTTTTCCATCTCTGATTCCTATGTTTCAGTGAGTAAAAAGAAGGAAGTAATCTCAGCCATTTCTTATTTGCAGAATGGAAAAGGAATTCCAGGTTCATACTGCTATATTTGTTGTCCATTTTATGCATCAAAATAATTACACCATTAAACTACTGAARATTAACAATCATAATTATGCAATGAAAAACTGTATTAGGACATGGCTGTGTCATTGAACAAATGTGTCCAGAGCAGTATTTTCTAGATTTAGCAATGTTTTTGTTTCTATTTTGGCAGAAAAGACCCAGACCATGTTTCATACAACTCTCCAATCAGAACTTCCCTGGATTGATAATCCATAATGAAATATAAAGGGTGGTTAATGCTGAGCTTGCCAGAAGTGTCATTGATGATGATAGATATGGACAACTCTGTCATATTTGAGGAAATAAGTGATTTTTGGTTCCTTCAGATTTTCTGTGGGTATGTGCACTGATGTGTTATGTGTTAGAATTTCCACCARCTATCTCAAATAGCTCATTTATAAGCTTGAAATACTGGGAGGTAAAGTTTGAACTCAGATTAACAAATAGTGATGTTGAGGATATGGCAAACAAGAGACGGCTGATTGTGAATTGATCCAGTTAGAGAAGCTGTGTTAGCAGATAAAGCAAAAAATTGTGGTTCCACAGTGCTGATAGAGTTTTTCTCTACTCCTGTGGCCTGTGATGAGACAGTAGTTCTCTTTAACCTGGCCAGATGATAGGCCTGCACAGAATTTTTTACATGATAAATGAAAATGTTKGGTATCAAATAAAATGAAATAAAAGAAAGTCTGTAATAATGTCCCTTTTTCTTTGATTAAATTAAATACAAGTTTATATTTTAGGAATGTGAAGGGGCTCTCAGCAATCTGTGTTTTAAGAGMTAGATTTATTCACTTGTGCAAATGGAAGTTTTAAGCAGTGTATAAATGTCTATATTCCAGTCATCTTTATTTTCCCACTTGTGCTTCCTTTTACAAAAGTAATCTTCTCGAGATGTCTCCATTACCCGATCTGAGTATTACACTCTTTCTTGTTTTTCTTCTACCTTCTAACTACCTACCACTTTCACTGATCACAGTTTTCACCATTAAGGCATCTGGATCTTCTGCTACAACAAAAAATGTCATAATARCGATTAAAATACCTTACACCTTCCATCAAGTGGATATCTTTTTCTGTGCTGTAATGGACTTGTTTAAAATACAAAGATTAAAGAGATACATCTTAATTTAAAAACATATGGTAACTTAAGGAAGTCAGTAATATGGAAGGTCTAATACATTCTTTATAGAAAAGTTACAAAAAGTTAATCTCATTCTCATGTCACCTGAATGCCAGCAAGAGATGCAGTCAAACTCYGGGGAAAATTCAATCTTGCTAGATAGAGAATTTATGTGTAAATACACTCCTTCTTAAAGTGCTCCATAGAACATCCCTCTGCAGCTCTCCTGAGTAGCATTCCTGATCCTATCAAAGGCAATGAGTAAAAATTATTTTGGCATCCAAAAGGTCTGCCTAGAAGTTTGCATGCTTTATTTTGCAGTAGTACTCCCATTTATCTTACAGCAAAGTTCCAGGCTATTTTAAAAGGGCAAGAAAAGAAAAARAAATAAGTCAGTCTTACTTTTCTTAGAATAATTGCATAATATGGCCAAAAAGTACTTGCAGTTTTGTTACTTTTTATGTACAATCTGTATTTTCATGAGYGAGATTCTTTAGAGAATGGAACATGAAAAGACAAGTGATGTTGCTAAATATACATATATTCATGCAAGCAAAGCAAAGCAAAGTAATCAAAAYTCCCAAATTAGTATGCTGCCTAAAATATCTAAAGAAAGGGAATAACTCAGTTAACTCCTTCCTTTAGCAAAAAGTCTCCTTTGGGACCTCTTATATGGGTGTATAACTTCTCTCAGCTCTGTATTTCCCATTGTCCGAAACAACTTTCTTATGCTATATTTTGGCACCTGTTGTTGTAAAATAATTTGCATTAAATGAAAAAAAAAAGCATAATCAAAATAATTTTAACACATCACACCTTTCGGATTTTTTTGAGTTGTGCTTAAGGCAGCAAAACATCTACTTGTAGATAATTKTACCAAACACAATATTCTTATACTCACCAAGAATTCATATTTTTTCTGAAGACTTTACCGTTATCTAACAGTATTTGTTTTATGTTGGTCCTCAAGGGCTTTGAAATTGCCACAAGCAGCAATTTTGGTGTCTGAATATACATTACATCAATTTTGGCAATATATGTGTAGCTAGCAAAAAACAAAAACAAAAAACAAAACAAAAAAAACCCAAAAAACCCCCAAAAAACCCAACAGATCACCAAACCATTGTCTTTCAGAGGAAGAATAGATAGGGATAATGGGTTGTGGAAGAACTGTGAGTGAAAGTAATCAAGTAGGTAATTATGCAGATTCCTGTTTATCACGTTTAAACTTCTTACTTAAAAGTGACATTCTCATGCCTCTAGTCCAGTATTACACAGTTATGATTTTTAACTCCTTATCAGTGTCTAATCATAACAAAAAAGTGTTTCTCTCCATCCTTCACTTTGATGGAGAACTTTGCTCCACAGGGGTGAATTATCACAGTGACACCATAATTAATAGGTATTTTCAATGTTTTAAAATTTTCAGTCAACTGAATACTTCAGTAGTGGATTATTCTTCCAGAACTTATTTTCTTATGATGGCATAATTTATGACAGCTCCCTCTGAAGAAATAACATGAGCATCTGACTTTCCAAYGTTGTGCTCAGAATGTCTTAGTCCTTGCTGAGATGCAGTTGCTAAGAAAAGAAATTTCAAACTTAGAARCATCAAATGCAAACCTTTATTTGGAACAATGCTTCAGTTTCTTTTTATTTGGCAGTAGCTTCCTATTGTTATTAAGATAGACTTTTCCAAAGAGTAAGTAAATGGTAGCAGAAAGAAATTCCAAATTTATTGCTCTTACAGTTTCCCTTGTAACTACAGTCTAGGAGTAACACAAAAGCTATTCAATTTCCAGACCTGGAAATTCATTTAAATTCAGTCAGGAATGGAAAAAAACATGTAATATCTCTTATTCATGCTGTCTCCTTGTATGACTTGTCCTCAGAAAAAAAAAGTCATGATGTACAAAAAAAGAAAAAAAAATTAATCAGAAAAAGAACAACCAGGGCACTTTTTCTTTTAAAAAGTAGAAATATGATTCAGTGAGTTCAGTAYTGATGCATACTTTACTCTCAAGCATTTCTGATTATTCATTTCCTTCTGAAAGTAGTGACTTTAATGGTGCTCTTTCAAATGCCTATAACAATATTCCTATTTCCTCACAACTATAGCTTACCAGCATGGCTTTTACTTCTTTCCTCTCAGTRATAGTTGAGTCTTTTCTTAATTTAATTGAATGCCTTTAAATTATAATTGAATAAAGTTTTTTATTTTTAAATGTTCTGGTTTTTCTCATGTTCAAATGGATAGAGTACAATCCTGCCAAATGGAGAGAAATCATAGTTGTAATGAGTAAAAAGAAATGCATTTTCAAGGTTACCYTATAAATCCTTAGACTAATTTAAGGTGAGGATTTAAAAATATTTTAGGTATGTAGGAATACAAATGAATGCTTTATAAAACACCAAATAGTTCATAACATCTTTTCAATTTAATATCAATTACTCATTTCTGTTTTGAAAAGCTAACAGTTTTCTATTTGCCTTTTTACAGACCTAAAAATTTGGCACACTAATGAAATTTTGGAAATAACAATCATTGTTTATTAGTCATGCACTCCTAACAATTCAAAGCTACAACTTTGTCTCAGGTTGASACATTTGGGCTGGTTGTATGGGCAGGTCTTCAGTGTAGTTTGGGGTTTGGGCTCTTGTGCATTCCTACATTTAGAATACTTTAAACCAAACAAATTTATACTGCCYGAAATCTTAATTACATATCCTAGTTCTTATATGAACATGATTAAAAAAAAAAAAAAAAGGTATTTACAGAAATTCTCTCATAAAKAGTTTTTCAGAGCATGGCCTAGTTTTTTTCTGGCTCATGTTAAGAACTCGTGGCAAATATGACCCAAATATCTTATTATAGATATATTTTTGTTATGTTTCTAATTCATTTCAGTGAGCATWGATTCTTAGCTATTTGTAATGGGATCAGCTATCAAGAATCGAAGAAAAATGCAAAGTACCTTTRAAGAGAGAAATTGTTTTTATTGTATTTATGCATACAATTTATTTCCTAAAAGAGTTGATAGAGAATGTTATTAAGAATGAATCTTCTTCTGATATTCCAAGTTTATTACGAAAATATTTCAGATATTTTTCCAGCATATGGCTGACAGAATCATTAGCCAACCAATGAGAAATTAAGACATGTACTCAGATACCAGACATTGTTTCGTTTTCTTAATAATATCTAGGTTAATTTTAATACTGTTGCACTTAGTTTATCAAGTTCTTACAGAACCTCTCATCCCCTAAGAATGGAATATAAGACATGGTCTTTTCAATGCTCAGTTTTCACYGAAGTGCCATCAATCAGAAGCTAAGTTTTGATAGAGAGGAACAGTTTATCTTGACCTCTAAGTGACTAAAGAAATCCCTATGCACTATCAAAGGTTGTCACAAAACTGACATTGACAAAGAGTGCAATGCCAGCTTCAAAATGTGCTCTGTCGTCAACTGCATATATTTGCATTGATTTTACTGTTTTGCATACATTGCAATATGGATGTATGGTGAAGTGTATGCTGAAAAATATGCTATTCTATATAGAGTACAAACTCCCTGCAAAAAAACACGTTTTCTACATCTGCATTCTTTGCACTTTAGCTTTTTTAATTTTCTTTTTTTTTTATTTTTTTAATTTTTTTTTTAATCTGGGCCCTCAGGATAATAAAAAAAAATGATAATTTCATGCCATGTGTTTTTCAGTTTACCCAAGTCAACGCTTCACACTCACTGCTGCAAGAGTTCCTTCAAGCAGCAGTGAAAGATCATGCTGCACTTCTGCAAGCATAGCATAGATAAACATCYCAGGCTGACAGAATATACCACCCAAAGGACAGCAGAAAGACAAGCAAAACGAAATGAACTGAAATCAAGGACTAGATCAGAGAATCTGTTGGCAAAATTATATGGTATTTATTATACATGGGTCCTAACAGACGCTTTGGGTGTGAACTCTAAATTCATGAGAGGGATACAAAATGTCAGTGGAGAACAAGGTAATAGATTTATGACATTAGGAACATAAACTTGKTTTATTTAAGGGAAATAATCATTGATGCCTTATAGTTCTGCTTTCCGTAGTTTCTTTTGATAAGCAGTTTTATATTTAAAAAATGGTGGAAATAAATGATAATTTRATGTTTATTTTGTCCTTTTTTACTCTTCTAACCTCATTTTTTTTCCATATCTCTTTCCAGCAATTAAACAGATCATATATTCTAATTTACCCTTCCCTTCTGTTAACAATTTTTATACAGACAGAAGACTATTCAAATKATGCTTTATTATGAGAGTGCTCAGAGACTTTCCAGTTGTTCTGACACCTTCTTTATTTCTGTTCTTTTCTTTCTGTCTCTGCACTTTCAACAGGAAAGCTTTCATATGAGTCAACAGTAAAATCTATAAATTCAAAACCTTGTTAAGAAGGACTTTATTGTCTTTATTTAATTGATTCTCTTGAGAYTTACTAATAAAATTCTTTGATTAAATGGAAAGGAGAAAGCTCTCAGAACTTCCATTGATAAGTAAGCAAAGAACAGCCTTAAGAACAACCTTATCAGCTTTGGTSTATATGTTTGGACACAGTAATGCAGTTTATGCCCAGCTATAATTTTTTCAGGTTAAGTTCTATATTTTATATTAAATCAATTTGGTGTTTTCTTTATTTTTTTCCCTTCTATCTCATCACTTCAGTCACTTTTTTTTTTCCTTACTTTGGAAGGAATAACAATAATATTACCAAAAGGAACATCTTACAGCTTTTGTGGCAAAAAAAATGTAGTGATGGCTAGGTATGAGTTTTCATTAAGGCTGTGCTCCTAGAGAAATGACATTTCTCACAGTTTTGAAAGATCTGACATTGTGTGGACTAAACATTCAAG